>CM024593.1:29490676-29682138 GCA_014182565.1 Eucalyptus marginata
TGAGGACAGAGAAGCCCCCTCACTGAAATTTCTCAATCACTCGTTCGTCAGGGAGAAAGGAAGGAAAAAAATGAAAACGAGGAAGAAATCGCGGTTCTCTTTGGTTCTTCCTCTCGTCACTTTCTTGGCCACTGGCCTCTTTCTACCGTTGTTTCGTTTCGTTTTGTTTCTACGGTTGGCAGTCATGGGGATGCATGGAGGAAAAACATGATTGAAGCACGCCCCAGACCAGATGGATCTCGAAAACGCACATGGAGCCATGCGAGCGACCGCCTCTCAACGTCCAGTGAATGATTGCATAGATTGCCTCACGATTCTGCAGAAGCATCGAGGGATTAATAGATTCTGATCGTTTGTTTAGCGAAGGCTCACTAAGCAATACGACGATTTACGTAGAAATTAGGACAAAATTCGCTTGAGAACGATGGCGCAATACGGCGGTGGAATTGGTCTCGGTATCCTCGAGGCCGAGCCAAAACTGAACCCGGCCTTGCAGCCCGTCGGTTCACTTGGGGACCAGGTTTGGAGAAAAAATTTGGGAGCGAGCCTTGATAGCTTTTTCGAAGGCCTTCTCTCCCTCTGGAGGCTGTGCTTGGTGGTCAGAGCGCTTGGGGCCTGCTCGGGTCGCGAAAACTTGCATGGAATCTGGGTAGAGATGCATTTCGAAATCGAGAAGAAGGTCGGGAAATTGGCCTTGGCGCTACGATTCTCGCATGAATTTTCATATCGTATGTTTTGTACGAAGATGGCCATACGACTATAGGCGGCTAGTTCAATTTTAGCCGGTTCCTAAGAAAGAATCAATCGACACTTTAATAGGATAGTGTTAGGCTCTTAGTACGAAACTTACCCATCTTGAATCTGATCACTCTTAGTATCGGCCGCCATTAATCATCGTGGAAGAGGAGGGGGACCACGTGCGGTTGCCTATCCTCCAGCTTCAAAATTATTTGAACGGACGTCTGTTGATAAGTACTGCGATTTTTCTCTCAAGTACATGCGTGGAGCCTCTTGCCTATCCGTGAAACTTGAACGTCGAGGGCAACCATTCATTTTAAAGACATGGGTACGAGCTGAAAAACATGTGCTCGTGTGAGTTTGCTTTTTATCGAATAGTTGGCATCGCCTAAATGCAAAGTAATTGTGAGGTGCTTGTAGGGTCGAGTGCACAGTTACTGCAAAGAAAAGTACCTAAAAAGTCGTAAAATTATTATATTAATAATCAATTCAATTTTAAACATTTTAATTAAATTAATTTAGTCCCAATTTTTTTTCACAATTTTATTAATTGAGTCCATTCGCAAAGAAATTTTTTTGATCAGTACTAACATGGATATATTTTTTAATTTTTTGATTTCTTATTAATTTTTTCCTTCTATTTTCCTTCTTATCTTTTTTGGCCATTATGGCCGGCGAGTGTGTGGTTGACCGAGGGTGAAGGTAGCCTTTCCTCTGGCTAGCAAGGCTATGTGTGAAGGCTTGGCCTTGACAGTGGCACGTGATGGCAAGTTCTCTATGGCCACCAACGCCTTGCCCAATACTATCGAGCTTTGGCATCCTTTTGCCGGTCATTATAGAAAAAGAAGAAGGACAATAGTAGAAAATAAAAAAATATTAGAAAAAAGTATCAAAAAAATTATTAAAAAAGGTTTAAGTCAAAGCGAGCCGTGTTATGTACATCAGTCGGCGTCCCATGTCGGCAATTTTTAACCTAAAATAGCCGAACAAGCTAAATTGGTATCAATCTAAAAAAAAATTATGACTAAATTGATTCGATTGAAAATTTACGGCGGGTTGGTCTTAATGCAATCTGTTACCGACTTTTTCGCGGGTTTTGGTTCTTTAGATGGAATGTGCTGCTCCGAGCAATATTGCCATTTGACAACGGTTAACGCCCGAACCATGCATCAGATTAAAAATGAGTGATGTCATTTGGGTTTTTTTTTCTTACGGCAAACTTATCCTCGAGCACCGGACTAGATGCCCTTCGATCAATCCCATGGCAAATGGATGATTGAAATTTAGAGATTGGAATAGGGGATGGGAAAATATATATATATATATATATATATATATATATATATATATATATATATATATATATATAAGTTCCAAACTTATTATATTTGTGCCATATTAATAAATATTTCAATTTTACCAATTTAGTCGTAAATATTTTGACGATTTGCTAATTAAGTCTTGAACTAATTTTGACCAAAATCGTTGAAGTGAACTTTTGCAATTTTTTTTTTTTTCTTTTACCCTCCATTGGCCATTGGCGGGTGGCCAGTGAGGCAAGGTAGCCTCCCTTTTTAGGCATGGAGTCCCCCTCATGAGATCTAATGAGGAGCGCTCTTGTTTGCGCAGGACGGTCGATGTTGGTAGATTACATTATTAGTGACTTTCAATTAAAATCAGCTATAATAACTATATTGACAATTTATAAAAAGATTTAGATTAAATTGATAAAATTCGACAAAAAAATTGGCGTAATTGAAAGGTTTAGAATTAAAAAGTAAATCGTCGAAAAGTTTAAGACTAAGTTACTCGAAATTAATATGTTTAAGACAGGATTGTCATAGTTACAATGTTAGATGAGTAATTTTTCCCTATCAAAATAAGATCCATCACCATTTTGACAATCTGGTTTCCCATGCCCCACAGTTTCGCGCGAGCAGAACTCGCGTCATCTCTGGTTCAACTGCTCGGCGACGATCACGATCCAACCTTATTTTCAACTCAATCCGATCCAAACGAAGCACTCGAACTAGTCGATTCCGAAGGAAAAAAAAAAAGGGCACAAAAGATCTTCGTCTCTTCGTCTCTCTACGTGGTCCTAATAATTCGTGTGCGGCCGAGGGCATGGCTGGCTTAGCTTCGGTCGGGACGCGGCGGGGGCTGGCGGTGGGAACCACCCGCTCTCGGGCGGCCCACCTGGTGGCCTTCCCCACTCTTCATTGCTACGCGACACTCGCCTCTATTGTCCCTCCAACAAAATCAAATACGCCTCCCCCCCTCTCCCTCTTCCACCCCCGACCGCCTGCTCGACCGTCTCCACCATCTCCCTCTCTCTCTCTCTCTCTTCCATGGTTCCTCTCCCTCCGCCATGCCTCCTCGTCCCGCCTTCCTCTTCTTTCTCCCAAGGTCTCTCTCTCTCTCTCTCTCCTATGTGGGAAAGCTCCGTTTAGCTGAAGGAATGTGATGCCGTTTGCGGTGGCAGTGCTGAGCTTGACATTCGTTCCTGTGATTTTTGTGTTGGCCGCAGGTGGATTGGGCGCCAGCTGGGAAACTGCTGCGGGGGCCGGGCGGCGACGCCGGCGGCGGCGGCGGCGGATCCTCCGGCGACGAGGCCCGGTGTCCCACTCCATCGAGTGCTACGCGTGCACGCAGGTAGGCGTCCCCGTGTTCCACTCCACCAGCTGCGACCGGGCCCACGAGCAGCCCGAGGTGGGGAGCCTCCGCGGGCCCTACCTCGTCCCCATCAGGCCAGGGCCGGGCCCGGGCCGGGGAAGGCGCCGGCCGCCGCGAGGGCAGCAGCAGCGCGGGCCGTTCGGGCGGGTGCTGGACCCGCGGAGCAAGCGGGTGCAGCGGTGGAACCGGGGGTTCCTGCTGGCGCGCGGGATGGCGCTGGCGGTGGACCCGCTCTTCTTCTACGCGCTGTCCATCGGCCGGGGCGGGTCGCCCTGCCTGTACATGGACGGCGGGCTGGCCCATCGTGACGGTGCTGCGGACGTGCGTGGACGCGGTGCACCTGTTCCACCTCTGGCTCCAGTTCAGGCTGGCCTACGTGTCGCGGGAGTCGCTGGTGGTCGGGTGCGGGAAGCTCGTCTGGGACGCGCGCGCCATCGCCTCAACTACGTCGGCTCCCTCAAGGGCTTCTGGTTCGACGTCTTCGTCATCCTCCCCCGTTCCCCAGGTCCCTGCTCTCCAAAACCCAACTCCCTTTAATTTCCCCATAACCAAATCCGAGCAAATTGCACGGAAACTCACTCCCCAACTCCTCCTTCCTCGAGCTGTCGCTTCTGGACAGTAGAGAGCTTTGCAGCAGATGTACTTGATCTGGGATTTCCGTTACCGCATTGTATTAATCTCAGAGACGTTAACGTGCATCACGATGTGTTTTTCCGAGATGATAATTCGGAAAGGAAACAAGCGTAACTGGGGTGGCATCGTACGTTTGAACGGAGGAAGAAGATACAAAAATTAATAATTTGACAGTAGTACGATGTGAGAGGTGTGCGTGTGTGGTCCGGTCAGGTCTGAACGAACGGAAGTCTGACGGAGTGACGAGCGTCTGACGTGGGACTGGGCGACTGGTCAGCAGCTGCGGACGTGTAAAACCGTCTCGCTTTTTTTTTTAACGCACGTTCATCACACCGCCATTCCTTTTTTACTTCCTGTTTTCACCGAGCTCCGCCCGCTTCGACGGCGGCGCCGGCGTTTTTCCACCCGTTATTGACGTCTCTCTTCGCTCATTTCTGCCCCTTGTCGCAGGCCGTGTTCTGGCTGGTGGTGCCGAAGCTGATCCGGGAAGAGAAGATCAGGCTTATCATGACCATACTCCTCCTCATCTTCCTGTTCCAGTTCCTTCCCAAGGTCTACCACAGCATCTACCTGATGAGGAGGATGCAGAAGGTCACGGGCTACATTTTCGGCACCATCTGGTGGGGCTTCGGCCTCAATCTCATCGCCTACTTCATCGCTTCTCATGTAAGTCCCTTTCGCCATCTGGCACGGAATGCGTGGTCCCCTCATCAACTTTTGCATCGACTGACCAGATGGTTATCCTGTTTTTGCTGTTCTGCAACAGTTACCCACTTTATTTTCTAGCATGCCCACGCCTAAATAAAACTTTCCAGCCTTCAAATTGCGTCGTTGAAGGAATCTTGATTTGCCCCTGTACAAAAGCAGATTCAAGAAATCCTCTAAAGTAGCTGTAGCCCTGTAAGTCGACACCTGTCTAGAGTTGATTTTCATGCACCGGGAAGGCCTGGAACTCTTATCATCATAGGGTACTAAAAGTCCATTTTCCTAATTACTAGACCAACCAGCTGTATACGCAGCTAATTCATGAAGACAGGGCAAACAAATGAATCAAGAATTGAAGTTTAGTTTGCTGATGTAAGCTTAGTCCTGCATGTTCAATGGTGTATTCTAGTTGTTTCTGAACAGAAAACACAGAACTTGCTCTGATCGGTTATAAGCACATCTCCTTACCAAATGTGGATCCATTCTTGGAGAATATATAATGAACACGACCTGCTCGCAGGTAGCTGGCGGGTGCTGGTACGTCCTAGCAATACAGCGAGTGGCTTCATGTCTCCGACAACAGTGTGAGAGAAATGTTAACTGCGATTTCTCTGTCTTGCGCTGAGGAGGTCTGCTACCAACTTTGTTACCTGCCGGCGCAATAGGGGACGAGTGTGGCGGAAATAGGACAGCTGCTATGGCCAGAAAGCCATTGTGCTTAGATAAGAACGGACCATTTCACTACGGGATCTACCAGTGGGCTCTTCCGGTCATTTCTAGCGACTCCGTAGTTGTGAAGATCCTTTATCCCATTTTTTGGGGTCTGATGACCCTCAGGTGACTTCTCGGTTGCAGTCCCTTTATATGATTTGCACTCGCAGACGATATACATCACTAGTCTGCCCTCGCTTTCTGCTTATCTGCTCTCATACTGCAATTAAATCGCACATCTTTGCTTATAAATGCTTCTGTAGTGCTGTTGCGAGCACCGTATTATCTAGACTCGCAATTTATCTTTCTCCTTTGGTAATCGAGACTCGAAGTTTGCCGAAGTATATCGGAGGTGAATGTCTAAAAGGTTGTTGTAATTGCAGCACTTTCGGTAATGATCTGGAGCCTACGAGCCACTGGATGGAGGTGGTATTCAGTATATGCATCGTCCTCAGCGGGCTACTTCTGTTCACTCTTTTAATCGGAAATATCCAGGTATGATCAGTTAGAGACATTACTTGTTAGCCCATCCTCGCATTGCGATGTCATAATCCAAAATGAGAACTCGATTGTTTGCTCGAAAAGGTGTTCCTGCATGCTGTCATGGCGAAGAAGAGAAAAATGCAGCTGAGTGCCGCGACATGGAATGGTGGATGCGGCGGGGCAGCTGCCCTCCCATTTGAGGCAGAGGGTGCGCCATTACGAGCACCAGAGGTGGGCGACGATGGGAGGAAGACGAGATGGAACTGATAAAAGAGTTGCCGGAGGGGCTCCGGCGGGACATCAAGCGCTATCTTTGCCTGGACCTCATCATGAAGGTAATAACCCGATTCGCAGCAACTTTGCTGCTTTTGACAGATGAAAGAACTGCAACACGCCTTCTGCTCTGCGAACTGCTCTAATTTACACTGCTTCTTCCTCCATCGCGTTGAAATACTCTGCATCCGGACCGGACCGTCTTCTTCTAATCATCTCCGACTTGTCATTCTGCTATTCAGGTGCCGCTTTTTCACAACTTGGATGATCTTATTCTGGACAACATCTGCGACCGCGTCAAGCCCTCGTCTTCTCTAGAGATGAGAAGGTAACACTGTCCCACAGTTGCAGAGCTTCCTTTTCATTTGCCACCAAAACGAATCCAGAATGACTAAAGATTTTCTCTCCCTGATCCGCCAGATCATTCGGGAAGGCGACCCCGTGCAGAGGATTGTGTTTATTCTGCGCGGACGCATCAAACGCATCCAAGGCCTGACCAAAGGAATGATGGCGACGAGCATGCTCGAGCCCGGCGGCTTCTTGGGCGACGAGCTCTTGTCCTGGTGCCTGCGGCGCCCGTTCATAGACCGACGTCCAGCCTCGTCCGCGACGTTCGAGTGTATGGACTCTATAGAGGCATTTGGCCTGGATGCCGACAGTCTCCGGTACATTACCGACCACTTCCGCTACAAGTTTATGAACGAGAGGCTCAAATGGAGAGCAAGGTACTACTCATCCAACTGGCGCACCTGGGCCGCGGTGAATATCCAGCTCTCTTGGCGCCGTCACAGGATGAGGACCCGGGCCCGATGAGCCCGGCGTCGGGAGACGGCGGAAGCGGCGGCGCAATCTCTTGCAATATGCCGCGATGTTCATGTCACTAAGGCCACACGATCACCTGGAATAAACCAGATTGCCCAGTTTCTTCCATTCCTCTAATCATCAATGAACCGCCTCGGGGCGATCCCCAGTGGAGCCGATCGGGTCGAATGCGTGAAATGGAGAAAAATTGGGGACCAAATTTTCGATGATTGAATAAGAAATTTCTTCTCTTGATTAATTTGAGCGATTGGTGAATGATAAGTTGAACTCTCGTAAGAAAACAAGAGGGTGTCAGTATTAGCACCTATCCTTGTCCATGAGAAAACGTCTGAAGGAAATATCAGGGAAAAACGTAATGACCCCCAAAAAAGGGATTCCATCCCTGGAAAATCAATTCCTTATCAGAAGAATTGAAAACAAGAGCACAAAAGATATACTGATCAATCATTGTCTCAATTCGAAGATTGATGAGACGGATCTGATTGAATCGAATCAAATCAGGCAACGAACTGTCGAATTTTTATTCAACTGACTTGAAATTGAAGAAAAATCGACACTTTCTTGTAACGATAATTGAGTATAGATGGACCGGGCTACTTGGACCAGCCCGAGGACAAAAGTTATTCATTCGGACCTTGTCCGTCGACACTTCTAGCTTCATGAGTCGGATACCACGAGATGTCACACCCCAAAACCATTATGAACGGGGGATGACACGGTCGTCCTTCCACTCAAAGACGCAGCCTCAAAGCGCCCAAAATCCGACTCTTAAAAGTCCCCACATCCATATCGCTCTCGTACCTACTCATCGTTAGTCGAGGAACTTTTTGAAAAAAAAATTGGAAAATAGAGAGGTAAAAGCAACCACGGCTCAGTGAGTAGTGCATCTCCTCTAAGCGGATTGAGCACCCACTATGCATATTTACAAAACCAAACTACAACTCTTTTAACTCAAATCTAAGATATAACAAACATGCAAAAAGAATAAGTTACATACGCTTCAACATGGCTATATTTATAGCAATAATCATTTCATAATAACATCGAAATAAACATCAATGGTCTAATCCACTAATCAATCTCATTAATTCACACGCTAATGGTCCATTCCATTGGTTAATCTCATACCACACCAAACCCAGAAATTTAACAAACCTTCAAAGGCAAAATATAACATTTCTTACTTTAACACAATATGTTCAAAGCAAAAATATTCAAGATAATAATAGGCAAATGCCAATGGTCTAATCCATTGGTCAATCTCATAAAACATGTATCAATGGTCTATTCCATTGATTAATCTCATCAAACCACACATCAATAATCTAATGAAATTACACGTCGATGGTCCATCCAACGACTAATCTCAAATTACACGTCGATGGTCCATTCCAACGACTAATCTCAAATTACACATCGATGGTCCATTCCATTGACTAATCTAAAATTACACGTCGATAGTCCATTCCAACGACTCAACTCATATCACATGTCAATGGTCCATTCCATTAACCAATCCATTGCTCAATATCAAACCGTGAGGTCAACGATCTGGCCGATGACAAGGCGACCCAGATTCCCCTTGGCAGTCTCCACTTATTATTGCCAGGTGGCTCGGCCCACAAGAATATCACAGGAATAGTATGCGCATATTCACAAGCCCATTTGGGGCTCACGGCGATATTGAGCATTCACATCAATCCCGAACCACACCATCCATAATCCTCAAACCAAATCCATAAAACATTTCATATATCACGAAAAGATTTTGCAACTCAACTTATCCGCCAGAAATACTTTCCATAAAACATTCTCAAATAATTTCAAGACCCATCTTATAAATCAATTTCAAATCAAATACATTTCAAAAAGCTTATCACAAATCAATATCTATATAACCTTCCATAAATCATCTCAAAGTCGAGCTTTTCATGATATGGTTTCACAAACCCAAAACATGTAATATTTCTCAACTTCATTCATCAAACAGAATATATATTCATAAAAAGTTCTCACACTATTTTCAAATATCAAAACTTAGTAAATGCCTAATCCAACTTTTATGCAATAAACGTGCTTATTCATAACTCATCAAATATCAAATATTTATCATTTTGAAGACATGAGCTTATAAATTCTTAGAAGTGATAGCACCACTCACCTAGGAAAGTCGAAAATCAACCTATGTGGTTACTTGAGCCAATGCACTCGTATTCCTATTAATAAATCGAAAACGATATTAAAACCAGATAATATGCCACTCTCCAACTAACGACTCGACTAAATTATGTTTATTCATCGATAAAAAGCGACACCTACGCGCTAATAAATCACTCAACCAAAACAATTACTCAAAGCCGTCCTTAGCGCAAAGTGCGAGCATGAAACTTCATCATGCCATAATTTTCTCCACCGAACTCGTTTAAAAGCGTACTTATAATCAATGGAAAGCCCATCCAACATACTACAAGAACCCCAATTTAGCCAACCCGAAATCAAGCCGAAAATCAACAAAATATAGCCCTGAAGTTCTGGTCGTGCAGTGTTCATCACGAGCGATAAACTTCAAAATTTTGTTTCGGGCAAATCATGAGCTCAAATCACGATCCGTAAAATCCCATAGCTCCACAACATCCCAAGCTATCATTTCTACAATATTGCGCAGCTCAACGACTCAAAAATCATACTTCGCCGCTCGATGTTTCCCAAAACTCCGAATTTCAAGCCCTAGGTCCGAAATTACTCCGATTGAACGAATGGGCGGCACGAGCGCTTACTATGCATTGCGTTGCGTAGTTAATGTGGCTTGGCGAGGCTCCCATGATGAGAATGCGCGAAGCCCCTTTTCTTCTTTTCTCTTCTTCTTTCTCTCTTTCTTCTTCTTTCTGTGTTCGAGCTCTTTGCCGTCCTTCTCTCTCCCCTTCTTTCCTTCTCTCTTTCCCTTTTATCTCCTCCTTTTTCTTTTCTTTTTTCTTTCTTTCTTTCTCTTTCTCTCTCTCTCTCTCCTCTTTTTCTTCTTCTCTCCCGAAGACTCTCGATCTCTCTCTCCTTCTTCTTTCTCCTTTTTACTTTTTGACTGGGTCAAAACCCATATTTTACATTCTCCTCCTTAAAATTTCGTCCTCGAAATTTAGACATACATTAATTACCAAACAAGTGAGAGTATTTGTGTCTTGCCTTTTCCTCGATCTCCCAAGTAGCCCCTCTCCCAATATGATTTTGCTATCGACTCTTCACATATATTCTCGTTATCTTTTCATCGAGGATGCGTCTCACCACCAACCAGAAATTCATGAATTACTCCATGCTTCGATCCTGCTACAACTTGGGCCTTCTTCTTATTTTTTTCCTAGCTTCTGAAGGCTTACCACTTCTACCAAGCCCACTTAACAAGGCTATGCAAGATAGAGTGTTTGGTTTGCAACCATACCTTTCCATCTACTTAAGCAGCTTTCTAGCTTGATTACAAAACCCAACGATAATAATGGTATATGTCACACATTTGGGATACAACCCTTCAAGGACACCTCGTTCACTATTTCCTTTGCCTTGCTAGATTCCCCTCCTTACAAAATGAATTAACTATGGCACTATGTTCCACTTTGCCAATTGGAAATCTCTCCGTTTTGCTTCCCTCAAAATTCAAGAGCCTCGTCTCCATGACCATGCTTGGCAAGCACATTGACCAAACGATTATAAGTAATCTTGGTTTGGTAATGATTTACCGCCCTTACCATTTTCTGCAGCATCTCCCTCACTTCTTCATCCCTTCTCCTTACATAGAAAATCCATGACATTAGCAGCGACCTTATCGTAGGCATGCCGGTTGGTCCACGACCGGCGGCTTCGTGGGCAAATGTCGAGCCCGTGGGCGTAAGAAATCATTACCAACAAACGCTCATAGTTAGTCGAGGAACCTGAAAAATCCTGTGGGCATAGGAAATCATTGCGAGCTCAGGGCATAGGAAATCATTACTTCTGAAAAATTTGTTGGTACTATGATTAGTGCACTATGAGCCTGAACGATATGCACTACTCACCGAGCTTTGTTGGTACTATGAGCTTTGTGGGCGATATGCACTAATCACCGAGCTTTGTTGGTACTATGAGCTGTGGGCGATATGCACTACTCACCGAGCTGTGGGCGTAGGAAATCATTACCAACAGTCGCAATGATCTTCATAGTACCCTGCCATCGTGTGACATTTGTGCTTATACAAGAGCGTTTGAAATTAGCACAAAACCATCAAAAAAGTTATGCGAACCTTAAGAGACGCAAAGTAAAATTTAATGTAGGAGACCATGTATTCTTGAAGGTTTCTCCTATGAAAGGTGTCATGAGATTTGGCATGCGTGGTAAATTAAGCCCAAGGTACATGGGACCATTTTTTATATTAGAAAAGATTGGTGAAGTTGCTTATAAACTGGCTTTACCACCAGCATTATCTGGAGTCCATAATGTGTTCCATGTATCCTTATTACGGAAATATGTGCCAAGTCCTGATCATGTTCTGGATTTTACACTGTTGAAGTTGAGAGAAAACTTATCATATGAAGAGCAGCCCGTTCGTATTATCGATAAGAAGGATCAGGTGTTGCGACGACGCACTATTCCTTATGTGAAGATCCAGTGGCAAAATCACACGGAGAGAGAGGCCACTTGGGAACTCGAGGAAGAGGCAAGGCGCAAATACCCTCGCTTGTTTCATGATTGAGGTGCCTATAAATTTCGAGGACGAAATTTTTTTTTAAGGAAGGGAGAATGTAATATATGGGTTTTTAAAAAAAAAAGAAAAAGGAAAAGAAAGAGTTGAAAAGTCAAAAAAGGAAGCCGAAGGAAAGTGGAGGAAGCTTCAGTTGGGTTTTAAAAAGAGAGAAAGAGGGAGAGAGAGAAGAGCATGGGCAGAAACGAAAAACAGGGGAACGAAGAAACAAGGGAGAAGAGAGAAGAAGAAAAAGGGGACAAATTTTGGCGCGCTCATGTTACCTGAACGCCTCATCAAGCCGACCCAAGTGTGTATTGCAACGCCGGTAAGAAATCGAAGCCTCTAATCACTTACTTGAAGCAATCGCCACAATGGGGCTCGAAATTCAGATTTCTTGGATATTTGTGTGGCGAAACCCGATTTTGAGTCGTTGAGCTGTATATTTTTTTTAAAATGGTACTTTGGGATGTTGTGAAGTTATAGCATCTTTCGGATCGTGATTTAAGCTTGCGGTTTGTCCGGAATGGAATTTTGAAGTTGGGGGCGCATTCTGGTACTGTAGCGAACAGTAGCTTCGAGCCTATTTTGTTGTCGTTTTCGTTATTGTTTTGGGGTGGTTGAGTTGGGGTTGTTGTTTTACGTTAAGAGAGCTTTCTAAAGACTGTAAGACGGCTTGAGACGGAATTTTGTGGAGGAAGTTATGGTGTGATGAAGTTGGTGCATGGGTTGCACCTAGCGGGAAATGATGGGTTTCCGCTAATTGTGAGCTTTGTGGTGCATAGGTGTCGTTTATCGACAAATATGCCTAGTATAGACGAGTTGTTATGCGAATATCCTTTTTTACTCGGCCTTTTGATATTGTTTTCCGTTAATTGTTAGGGATTCGAGTGCGTTGGTTTGAGTGAGCGTCGTAGTTCATTTTTGTCTTTTCCCTGGTGAGTGACACTATTTCTTCTTTGTATTTTAAACTCATGTTTTGAGAAACATGGTGAATTATATACTTTATGAGTTGATAAAATGCACCTTTTGTTGCATAAAACAGGATCGAGTTATTACTGCCATTTCGTTATTTAAAATACTAAGTTATATTTTGAATTCGATTCGAATGGTTGTTGAAAATGGTTTGGAGAATGCTTTGATATTTATATATCAAATTTTGAGTTATGATATGACTTTCTTTTTGACGTTGGATTCTTGATATCAATTGGTGGTTGGTGCTCAATGTCTCGTGGACCCCGAGGAGTGTGTGGGTATGTGCATACTAATCTAGGATATTCTTGTGGGGCAATGACCACCGGCTAATAATAGGTGGAGACCTTACCAAGGGGGGAATCTTGGTTGTCTCGTCACGGGCGTTACGCGTGACCATGGTTAAACATTTGAGCATGAATTGGTCAATGAAGTGGACCATTGACGTGTGATTTGAGTTTAGTCGATGGAATGGACTATCGATGTAATTTGATGAGATTAATCAATGGAATAGACCATTGATATATGTTTTATGAGATTGACTAATGGACTGGACCATTGGTATCTTTGGTATTTGAATTATGATTATATTTTATGATAAAGTGAGTTATGATTGTGTTTTAAATATGCATAGTGATTTCTCGATCCGCTTAGAAGAAATGTGTTACTCACTGAGCCGTGGTAACTCACTCTCTTATACTTGCTTTTCGGGTTCTTCAGCAAGTTGCGGTAGGCATGAGCGTTTGTTCGGGAGGACTGTTGTGTGGAAACTTTTTGGTATGACTTGTGTATAGTTAATAGGTTTATAAGTTAGTCTTTGTAAAAGGTATATGTTTTGGTTCGGTAGATTGTAGAAATACTCGATATTCAGAACTAAACGCCTTTTGTTATATATATATATATATATATGGATGTATATATATTGTTTTTGGGTTGAATTTTAGTTATGTTGAGGCTAGTCGCTTTGGTAAAAGGACGGCCGTGTCATCCTTTTTTGTGAATCGGGGTGTGACATTTGTTGGTATCACACTCAAAAGATTTGACATTTGTTGGTACTATGAAGATCTTCATAGTACCTTGCCATGATCGCTCTACTCACTAAGCCTGTGAGTAATGATTTCATATATCATTACAGGCTCAGTGAGTAATAATTTCATATATCACGAAATGATTTCCTCAACATGGCCTTCCACTCGGGGGACGCTCAAAAAGACCCAAAATCCGACTCTTAAAAGTCCCCACATCCATATCGCTCTCGTATCTACTCATCGTTAGTCGAGGAACCTGAAAAAAATTGGAAAATAGAGGGGTAAGCAACCACGGCTCAGTGAGTAGTTGTGACGCCCAAAATTTCATTAGTTAGATTAACTATATTTTAGTAAAAAAAAAAAAAGAGAATTTCGGTACAAACCTACTTCGTACTTGAGAGAGTGAAAAAGAGAGTGGGATTAGTTTATTGAGAAAATTTCCTTCTTCCCCACGTAGATAGCCAGGTGGTGTTGAGAAGGTAGGGGGAGACAACACTTGTAAAGCCTTTATATTTTCTCTTTATTGTTTTTTTTTTTTATCATTTTCCTTCTTGAAACCTTCGGCACGTTGTTTTTCCCTTACGCGCGTCTTCTCTTCTTCTTCCCTACCGAAAGACCCATTTCTTTTCTCTCCTGGTTTTTGCTTCGTTCCACCCAAAAAGCTCAACCCCATCTCGGCCTCTCACGACCGGTGCCTCCATCCAGCAGCAAAGTCGTTCGTTCGGAGTTCTACCGACGGCCGTGGAACTCTAGTTCGCTTGACACCTCCTCCCTTCCCCACCGGTGAAAGATCCAGGCAAGTGGGGCTGCTATTAAGGTCTTGAGTTCATGGATTAGCTTCGCCTAGCCGTGCATGTCGTTTTCGGACTTGGTATTGTGATTTAGGGCAGAAGTTGGGCGCTAAAGCTCTGTCCAGATCTTGGTTGGGAACGTATGGGTTCGCTACTGTCCGGATGCTGAGTGTGGAGCTGTCCTCGGGGTGTAAGGTGTTCGGATGAACTCCTCGTAGCTCTACACGTGCGATTTATGGACTGTGGTTGCTGTTTGAGTCCAAAAGTGGGTACCGGAATGAACGTTTTTGGACTGGGTGGGCCTTCGATGTGACCATTTAACTTCAGTGCGTCGTGGGTGTCGAGAATCGCTTAGTCGACCGCTCAAAGGCTCCCGTTGATTAATTGGTTCCGTTAGATTTAATCTAGGTTTGTAGATTGCGAGTGTTTTGAGTTTTGTCTGCTGTTTTCCAGAACTGAGAACTCTTGACCTCTCTGGTTTGTCAATTTTGCGTGGTTCATTGTGTTGAGATTTGAGCGAAACTTCTTTCTTGAAAGTTGTGCAAGATACCTTGAACTATAACATATTTTTGGGGAGTCTTTGAGGTAGTCTGGTCATAATCTGATCGATTCCGACGGAGGGTTCGGTGTGAGTTTGCTTCAGACGCAATGGGTTCTGGCATTTTTGTGCGCTAAAGGTACCCAATTAGAATTTAGGGGAAAGACCTGATGGTTTGTCGTGGACTGTTGGTTTCTTTGGTCTGTTGGATTGATGGGTTGTGCTCTGGATATTCTAATTATGATGGGAGTGCTAGAGGTAGAGTCATCTCCAATGTATAATTCCACAGTGGTGGGCTAGCAAGCCAAATCAGGATACTTTAGGTCTGGTTTCTATGCCAATTGTTTCTGTTTTAGAGAGATATAGATAGAAAGCTTTTTGGTTTTGTGTCGCCTTGATTTCTAATGATGAAGATAAGGTAAAGGACAAGTTTATTTAAGAAAATATCCATTAGATTAAGTTCTACGTCTAGTTATAGCCATAAGAATGTGAAAACATGAAGATAGGAGTGAATAAATAGGAACCAGTGCTCTGTTTTGGTAGAGGACAGCTCGACCCTTGATGATTCCACAAATTTTCTGTACTTATCTAGGTAGAATTGGACTTCGAACCCTTAATGAAAGTTGTAGGACACATCCTTAGGAATGACATATCAAAATTTGAGAACAAACGGACAAGTTTTACTAGGTAAAACGATTTTCTTCTGTAGATACTAAAACTGAGAGTTACTGCAGAATTTTGGTAGAAGACAGCAAATTATTACTCTTAATACATTGAGATATAGACTTAAGCTTCTTCATGGAAAGTGTTAATCTATGTCTCTTCCATAACATACTGAAATTTCGTAACATTCCGATAAGGTTAGGTATACTTTTTTGTGTCTGTGACTGAAACTGCTTATATCAGTCCATGTTCTGCCTTGGTCCGAAATTGTGCAGCAGTTGCTGTGTTGCCATTAATGAGAGTTCCTTTATACTTTGAAGTATTTAATGATTTGTGCTTAGACTTTGATGTGGTTGTTCATATATTGGAATTGTTGGTGCTGCAACATGGTGGGATTATGAATCTGTGGTTGGCTAAAAAGCCAATGTGAGACCCCGGGTGTCGGGATGCCTGGAGAGGGATGAAAAGAAGTAAATGGTATTCTCTCCAGAGGTCTGAGAAGAGTTGAACAGCTTCTCAGGGGACCTCGTGATGCCAGGTTGGGTGCGAGGGGTTCAGGGCGGAGTGTCATCTCCCCTGGGATTTGTTGCAGCTAGATGTTTGTAGTTTAATAATTTGATAGTTGTTTATCTATTTGATGTGCTATGGTTCAAACCCAAGTTGGATTAACCGCTCCCTTGCTGAGTTTTTATCTTAAAAACTCACACTTGTTTATTATGTTATTTTCTTCAGATTGAAAGATGTCGTCCGCACCGCCTACACCGCCTCTTGCTTCGACCACTATCTTGTACGGCTCCCCCGCCGACTTTGTATGGCGCCAAGAGGATTTCACTGACCGACATTTTCCTGGTATCGTTTTCGTCAAATTCACATCGTGTTTGACGGTTGATACAGGGGCATCTACGGGGCCGGCGTACATGGCCTTCGTCGCCCTCTATGTTCGAGTGGAGGGTCGGTTGGTGGGGCCTTTGACGCTATATGACGACGGACCTGGCTTAGGGGGGAGCCCTGCGGTGTAGGAGGTGGCTAGGAGCACTCGACATGTGGGGGATATTTTGTTTCCTTTTGCTGTTTAACAACATGTATATACGAGTTGAAAGGTGGGATGTTTAATGTTAGTGCCTACTAGTGTTTTTTTGCAGGAATCCCCCTTCTTAACCTCATCTCCCTACATGTAATGGACAAAGCTTAATGATAAATAAAGGCGAGTGCAGTTCAGTTTATTCGGTTTTAGTTTGGAGTGAAGTTTAATTTGTATTCTGAAATTTATCTATCTTTTTTTAAAATAAGCAAATTTTCGGAAGACGGGTTTGAGTTCTTGGGTGCCACATTGAGTGGTATCAGAGCTCGGTTATATTGGAGTGATAAGGTGTAGAAATTTTAGATAATTGGTAGTATACCTGAGTGTTTAGACATAATTGTCCATGTAAATTTGGGACAATTATTAGTATGGGCAGTTAGTTCATGATTAATGTGGTTTGAGTAACGTGGGAATATTACATTACTTTTAACTAATAACATTAATCTCTAACTTTGGATGTGGGAAATGTGCAGAAAGTTTAGGAGAAAGATGGTGCGATCGAGGAGCTCGTCTCCACCGAGGAGAGAGGCGGCCGAGTTGGGGGTGGCTGCATCGGGGGCAGGGCCAAGGATGGAGGATGTGTTGCAAGCCCTGGTTTCCTTGGGGAGTTTGGTGGAGAGACAGGCCCAAATTCCACTGCAACAACCACCCCTGCCGCCACCTCAACAGCCACTTCCGGCGGAGCATCGCACCCAGGGACTGGTGGAGCAGTTCCTAAAATTAAAGCCACCAAAATTCTCGGGAGTGGGACGTCCCGAGGAAGCAGAGCAGTGGATTGATGGTATGGAGAGAATTTTTAAATTGCTTGGTTGCAATGACCAAGACAAGATAACACTTGCTGAATATCAATTGGAAGGGAATGCCATGTATTGGTGGAGAGCATCAAGGGATACCATATTTCCGGTAGGTACGGAAATAGCGTGGGATGAGTTCGTGAAAGCTTTCTACAAGAAACATTTTTCGGAGTGTACGAAGGATCGAAAGATTACTGAATTTGTCCAACTGAATCAAGAGGGACTAACTGTGGATCAATACGAGGCAAAATTTTCAGAACTTTCTAGGTATGCTCCTAAATTGATTGAGGATCCCGAGGATAAAGCAAAGAGGTTTTTGAATGGCCTAAGGACTAATATTAGAAAGCAGCCTTTGGGTTTAAGAGATTATAATGAAGTGTATGCTCGAGCCCAATGGGTCGAGCAAGAGCTCATTAGAGAGCAAATGGAGGACAGGGAAAAGGGCAGATCAGGACCGCCAGGACTCACAAAGGGTGTGCATAGTGGCAAGCGACCTTTTTCGTCTCGGGATACACCCTGGAGTTCCAAGAAGAGGCCCGCTTATGGAAGTTCTGGAGGGACGAGTAAAGGACAATATGTGAATCGGGCTATGTTTCAGAATGACTTATGCCAACGATGTAACCGGCGACATGGGCCAGGACCTTGCCCCGATCCGTTGAGATGTTTTAAGTGTGGACAGAAGGGTCATTTCAAAAGAGAATGTCCCCAAGGGAGGCAGCAAGCCGACAATAATCAGTTGCTTCATGCGTTGCCACGCGCAAGGGGAGCACTTCCACCTGGAAATACGCAGAGACCGGCAGCAAAAGGAAAAGTGTATGCAATGACTCGGGAGGAAGCGGAAGCTTCCAAGACCGTTATTACAGGTATGATTTCATTGAATGATCAAAAGGCTTATGCATTATTTGATCCGGGCGCAACCCATTCCTTTATTGCTGAAAGATATAGGCGATTACATAATTTAGAAGTGACACCTCTCGTAATACCTCTCAGTGTTTCCACACCATTAAGGGACGAAGTATTATCCACATTAGTTTGTGAAAATTGCAAAGTCACAATAGGGGGAAAGACACATCCTATTGATTTGGTAGAAATTGGTATGTATGACTATGACACGATCATAGGCATGGATTGGCTCAGTAAGCAGAGAGCCAATGTGGATTGTTATAGTAAAAGAATTCAATTTAACCCCTCGATGAACCTAGTTATGAATTCTTTGGGAACAAAATGACCCCCTTCGCGAACCTTATTTCGGCAATGGAAGCATATAGACTTTTAGGTGGGGGATGTCAAGGATATTTAGCAATGGTTAAGGATCGAGAAAAAGAAAGAAGCGAAGCTAGAGGAAATTAGTGTAATACGTGAATTTCCTCATGTATTTCCGTAAGAACTCCCCGGATTACCCCCTGCACCGAGAGGTTGAGTTTGCTATCGAAATACTTCCGGGGACGGAACCTATATCAAAAGCTCCATATCGGATGTCTTTGATGGAATTGAAGGAGTTAAAAATCCAGCTGCAAGAATTATTGGATAAAGGGTTTATAAGACCGAGTGTATCTCCGTGGGGGGCACCAGTCCTGTTTGTGAAAAAGAAGGATGGATCAATGCGTCTTTGCATTGACTATAGGAAATTGAATCAAGTTACGGTTAAGAACAAATACCCCCTGCCAAGGATTGATGATCTTTTTGATCAACTAGCTGGTAGTTCGGTCTTTTCGAAAATTGACTTGAGGTCTAGGTATCATCAATTAAGAGTTAAGGAGGAGGACGTTCCCAAAACAGCTTTTAGGACTCGGTACGGACACTATGAATTTCTAGTTATGCCCTTTGGTCTGACAAACGCGCCTGCTGCCTTCATGGATATGATGAACATGATATTTATATCTTATCTAGATCAATTTGTGATTGTTTTTATAGATGACATTTTGGTATACTCAAAAGGGTCAGAGGAGCACGAGGAACATTTACGGCGAGTGCTACAAACCCTTAGAGAACACAAATTATACGCCAAACTTAGTAAATGTGAGTTCTGGTTAGACCAAGTAGCATTTTTGGGTCATGTGGTGTCGAGAAAAGGATTAACAGTGGACCCAGCAAAGATTGAGACCGTAATTGAATGGCCAAGACCCACTACACCGACGGAGATTCGGAGTTTCTTAGGACTTGCGGGTATTATCGAAGGTTCATAGAAGGATTTGCACGACTCGCAAGTCCCTTGACCCACTTGACTAAGAAAAGTGCGAAATTTGAATGGAATGATAAGTGTGAGCAAAGTTTTCAGGAACTTAAGAGAAGATTGACCTCGGCACCAATATTAACCCTACCTTCGAGTCTGGTGGATTCACAAAGTGTATAGTGATGCTTCTTATCAGGGACTCGGTTGTGTCTTAATGCAACATGGAAAGGTCATAGCATATGCATCAAGACAACTGAAACCTTATGAAAAGAATTATCCTACCCATGATTTAGAGTTGGCTGCGATTATTCTTGCATTGAAAATATGGAGACATTATTTATATGGGGAGAAATTTGAAATTTACACCGATCATAAAAGTTTGAAATATTTATTTTCGCAGAAAGAGTTGAATATGAGGCAAAGAAGGTGGATGGAGTTATTTAAGGATTATGATTGTGAAATAGTGTACCATCCAGGGAAAGCTAATAAAGTGGCAGATGCCCTTAGTCGTAAGTCGGCTGTGAATATGACAAATTTAAGGGTGAAAGAATGGAATCTTTTAGAAACCATTGCCAACTCCGAATTTAAACTAGAGGTAGATCACCTTTCAGGAGTAATGGCAACTTTGAGGATTGAACCGCGAGTGATCCAAAGGATACGGATCCTACAACAATCGGACCCGAGAATTTTAAGAATTCAAGATGAAATGCAAAGTGGAAAGAGGAAGGAATTTCAGTTGTCTGAGGACGGAATTGTTAGATATCAAGGACGTCTTTGTGTGCCAAAAGATAAGGAACTTAGAAGGGAGATATTGTCGGAGGCACATAAGAGTGCTTATAGCATTCACCCCGGAGGTACAAAAATGTACCGGAATTTGCGGCAACATTACTGGTGGAATGGTATGAAAACTGACATCGCTAGATTTGTTTCTCAGTGCCTGACTTGCCAACAAGTGAAAGCCGAGCACCAAAAGCCAGCTGGGCTTTTGAAACCCCTAGATATTCCAGAGTGGAAATGGGAACATATCACTATGGATTTTGTACAAGGACTCCCAAGGACTTCTAGTGGACATGACTCGATATGGGTAGTAGTGGATCGTCTGACCAAATCTGCTCATTTTATGGCAGTTCGAACAGATTATTCGATGGATAAGTATGCAGAAATATATGTGAGACAAATTGTCCGTCTACACGGTGTTCCCGTGTCTATCACTTCGATCGGGACTCAAGATTTACATCGAAATTTTGGCGAGCTTACAAGTTGCTTTAGGGACTAAGCTCCGCTTTAGTACAGCTTTTCATCCTCGAGGCGACGGACAATGAAAGAGTAATCCAAATATTGGAAGACATGCTAAGAGCCTGTATGTTGGATTTTAAAGGAAACTGGGATGAAAAATTATATTTGGCTGAATTTGCTTACAATAATAGTTTTCAGCAAAGTATAGGAGCTGCCCCCTTTGAAGCACTATATGGGAGAGTTTGTAGAACCCCAGTATGTTGGAATGAAGTAGGCGAGCGAAGATTAACTGGACCCGAATTAGTCCAGGTTACTGTCGACGCTATAAAAACTATTAAGGAGCGACTAAGAACTGCCCAAAGTCGACAGAAAAGTTATGCAGACAAACGCAGGAGGCCTTTGGAATTTAATATGGGAGATAAGGTCTTCTTGAAAGTCTCGCCAGTTAAAGGCGTGTCGAGATTTGGTAAAAAGGGCAAGTTGAGTCCACATTTTATTGGACCATTTGAAATACTTGATAAAGTTGGGGAAGTGGCCTACAGATTAGCATTACCCCCAAAGTTAGCAGGTATACATGACGTATTTCACGTTTCCATGTTAAGAAAATATCATCCCGACCCTACTCATGTGTTGGACTACGAGACCATCGAAGTGGATCAAAACATGAACTATACGGAAGAGCCCATACAAATTTTGAACCGAAGAGACCAAGTGTTGAGGACGAAAGTGATCCCACTAGTTAAGGTATTGTGGCGACATCATGGCCTTGAAGAAGCAACGTGGGAAAATGAAATAGAAATCCGTCAACGATACCCTCATTTGTTTAGTTGAAATCCAATTTCGAGGACGAAATTTTCTAAGAGGGGAAGATTTGTGACACCCAAAATTTCATTAGTTAGATTAACTATATTTTAGTAAAAAAAAAAAAAAAAAGAGAATTTCGGTACAAACCTACTTCGTACTTGAGAGAGTGAAAAAGAGAGTGGGATTAGTTTATTGAGAAAATTTCCTTCTTCCCCACGTAGATAGCCAGGTGGTGTTGAGAAGGTAGGGGAGACAACACTTGTAAAGCCTTTATATTTTCTCTTTATTGTTTTTTTTTTTTTATCATTTTCCTTCTTGAAACCTTCGGCACGTTGTTTTTCCCTTACGCGCGTCTTCTCTTCTTCTTCCCTACCGAAAGACCCATTTCTTTTCTCTCCTGGTTTTTTGCTTCGTTCCACCCAAAAAGCTCAACCCCATCTCGGCCTCTCACGACCGGTGCCTCCATCCAGCAGCAAAGTCGTTCGTTCGGAGTTCTACCGACGGCCGTGGAACTCTAGTTCGCTTGACACCTCCTCCCTTCCCCACCGGTGAAAGATCCAGGCAAGTGGGGCTGCTATTAAGGTCTTGAGTTCATGGATTAGCTTCGCCTAGCCGTGCATGTCGTTTTCGGACTTGGTATTGTGATTTAGGGCAGAAGTTGGGCGCTAAAGCTCTGTCCAGATCTTGGTTGGGAACGTATGGGTTCGCTACTGTCCGGATGCTGAGTGTGGAGCTGTCCTCGGGGTGTAAGGTGTTCGGATGAACTCCTCGTAGCTCTACACGTGCGATTTATGGACTGTGGTTGCTGTTTGAGTCCAAAAGTGGGTACCGGAATGAACGTTTTTGGACTGGGTGGGCCTTCGATGTGACCATTTAACTTCAGTGCGTCGTGGGTGTCGAGAATCGCTTAGTCGACCGCTCAAAGGCTCCCGTTGATTAATTGGTTCCGTTAGATTTAATCTAGGTTTGTAGATTGCGAGTGTTTTGAGTTTTGTCTGCTGTTTTCCAGAACTGAGAACTCTTGACCTCTCTGGTTTGTCAATTTTGCGTGGTTCATTGTGTTGAGATTTGAGCGAAACTTCTTTCTTGAAAGTTGTGCAAGATACCTTGAACTATAACATATTTTTGGGGAGTCTTTGAGGTAGTCTGGTCATAATCTGATCGATTCCGACGGAGGGTTCGGTGTGAGTTTGCTTCAGACGCAATGGGTTCTTGCATTTTTGTGCGCTAAAGGTACCCAATTAGAATTTAGGGGAAAGACCTGATGGTTTGTCGTGGACTGTTGGTTTCTTTGGTCTGTTGGATTGATGGGTTGTGCTCTGGATATTCTAATTATGATGGGAGTGCTAGAGGTAGAGTCATCTCCAATGTATAATTCCACAGTGGTGGGCTAGCAAGCCAAATCAGGATACTTTAGGTCTGGTTTCTATGCCAATTGTTTCTGTTTTAGAGAGATATAGATAGAAAGCTTTTTGGTTTTGTGTCGCCTTGATTTCTAATGATGAAGATAAGGTAAAGGACAAGTTTATTTAAGAAAATATCCATTAGATTAAGTTCTACGTCTAGTTATAGCCATAAGAATGTGAAAACATGAAGATAGGAGTGAATA
Organism: Eucalyptus marginata; assembly: GCA_014182565.1. Taxonomy (NCBI): domain Eukaryota; kingdom Viridiplantae; phylum Streptophyta; class Magnoliopsida; order Myrtales; family Myrtaceae; genus Eucalyptus; species Eucalyptus marginata. The sequence continues at coordinate 29,514,107 of CM024593.1, forward strand.
AATAGGAACCAGTGCTCTGTTTTGGTAGAGGACAGCTCGACCCTTGATGATTCCACAAATTTTCTGTACTTATCTAGGTAGAATTGGACTTCGAACCCTTAATGAAAGTTGTAGGACACATCCTTAGGAATGACATATCAAAATTTGAGAACAAACGGACAAGTTTTACTAGGTAAAACGATTTTCTTCTGTAGATACTAAAACTGAGAGTTACTGCAGAATTTTGGTAGAAGACAGCAAATTATTACTCTTAATACACTGAGATATAGACTTAAGCTTCTTCACGGAAAGTGTTAATCTATGTCTCTTCCATAACATACTGAAATTTCGTAACATTCCGATAAGGTTAGGTATACTTTTTGTGTCTGTGACTGAAACTGCTTATATCAGTCCATGTTCTGCCTTGGTCCGAAATTGTGCAGCAGTTGCTGTGTTGCCATTAATGAGAGTTCCTTTATACTTTGAAGTATTTAATGATTTGTGCTTAGACTTTGATGTGGTTGTTCATATATTGGAATTGTTGGTGCTGCAACATGGTGGGATTATGAATCTGTGGTTGGCTAAAAGCCAATGTGAGACCCCGGGTGTCGGGATGCCTGGAGAGGGATGAAAAGAAGTAAATGGTATTCTCTCCAGAGGTCTGAGAAGAGTTGAACAGCTTCTCAGGGGACCTCGTGATGCCAGGTTGGGTGCGAGGGGTTCAGGGCGGAGTGTCATCTCCCCCTGGGATTTGTTGCAGCTAGATGTTTGTAGTTTAATAATTTGATAGTTGTTTATCTATTTGATGTGCTATGGTTCAAACCCAAGTTGGATTAACCGCTCCCTTGCTGAGTTTTTATCTTAAAAACTCACACTTGTTTATTATGTTATTTTCTTCAGATTGAAAGATGTCGTCCGCACCGCCTACACCGCCTCTTGCTTCGACCACTATCTTGTACGGCTCCCCCGCCGACTTTGTATGGCGCCAAGAGGATTTCACTGACCGACATTTTCCTGGCATCATTTTCGTCAAATTCACATCGTGTTTGACGGTTGATACGGGGGCATCTACGGGGCCGGCGTTCATGGCCTTCGTCGCCCTCTATGTTCGAGTGGAGGGTCGGTTGGTGGGGCCTTTGACGCTATATGACGACGGACCTGGCTTAGGGGGGAGCCCTGCGGTGTAGGAGGCGGCTAGGAGCACTCGACATGTGGGGGATATTTTGTTTCCTTTTGCTGTTTAACATGTATATACCAGTTGAAAGGCGGGATGTTTTAATGTTAGTGCCTACTAGTGTTTTTTGTAGGAATCCCCCTTCTTAACCTCATCTCCCTACATGTAATGGACAAAGCTTAATGATAAATAAAGGCGAGTGCAGTTCAGTTTATTCGGTTTTAGTTTGGAGTGAAGTTTAAATTGTATTCTGAAATTTATCCATCTTTTTTTAAAATAAGCAAATTTTCGGAAGACAGGTTTGAGTTCCTGGGTGCCACAGTAGTGCATCTCTTCTAAGCGGATCAAGCACCCACTATGCATATTTACAAAACCAAACTACAACTCTTTTAACTCAAATCTAGGATATAATAAACAGTAAAAAGAATAAGTTACATACGCTTCAACATAGTTATATTTATAGCAATAATCATTTCATAATAACATCGAAATAAACATCAATAGTCTAATCCACTGATCAATCTCATTAATTCACACGCCAATGGTCCATTCCATTGGTTAATTTCATACCACACCAAACCCAGAAATTTAACAAACCTTCAAGGGTAAAATATAACATTTCTTACTTTAACACAATATGTTCAAAGCAAAAATATTCAAAATAATAATAGGCAAATGCCAATGGTCTAACCCATTGGTCAATCTCATAAAACATGTATCAATGGTCTATTCCATTGATTAATCTCATCAAACCACACATTAATAATCTAATGAAATTACACGCCGATGGTCCATTCCAACGACTAATCTCAAATTACACGTCGATGGTCCATTCCATCGACTAATCTCAAATTACACGTCAATAGTCCATTCCAACAACTCAACTCATATCATATGTCAATGGTCCACTCCATTGACCAATCCATTGCTCAATATCAAACCATGGTCACGATATGACGCGATGACGGGGCGGCGCAAGATTCCCTCTTGGCAAGGTCTCCACCTATTATTATTACCAGGTGGCTCGCCCACAAAGGATATCCTGAATAGTATGCGCATACCCACAAGCCCCTCAAACCAAATCCAAAAAACATTTCATATATCACGAAAAGATTTTGCAACTCAACTTATCTACCAGAAATACTTTCCATAAAACATTCTCAAATAATTTCAAGACCCGTCTCATAAATCAATTTCAAATCAAATACATTTCAAAAAGCTTATCACAAATCAATATCTATGTAACCTTCCATAAATCATCTCAAAGTCGAGTGTTGGGTAAAATTTGGGAAACGGGATTCCCAAAACAATGATTTGACACAGAATCGAACCCTAATAAAACAACGTAGTAGAAGCGAGCCCAGGAAAATCATGAATCACCGATCCTAAGACACATCACATAGACGAACATACCTTGTTTCCATAGACTAAACACCGATGTTGCGACACGAGGAAGAATCCACACCGTTCTTTAGAGGATAATTTGTTCTTCGGGAGAAAGCGGTATTGGAATACGTCACGTACAGAGAGAGCGTAATCTCTCTTTCTAAAAAATACGTAACTTCACGCTGATAACCACCTCTTTGATTTTCCCTTATCTATAATAATTTCCTCCATGGGCCCTCAACTCACGGGCCGGGCCTTTTGGGCCTATCATGGGCGGACAGGCCAATTTAGGCCCATCAAAAAGGAAAAATCCATCATCTCCCACTCGCACATGGTGGGCCGAAACCAACATGGGCGGATGGGCCCTACTTAGGCCCATCAAAGAAAAATCCATCAACTCCCACTTGACATGGTGGGCCGAACAGAATCCTCTTTTCCTCACTACAACATTTATACTGGTGAATAGTCCGTGCGACTAGCATACTTTGAGAGCTCGTTACCATACATTTGTTAGGAATATATAGCAGCTCATAATGGGCATCACATCTTGAGTAGATTTAGTATGCGACTGCTAGATCGATCGATCACATTTATATCTCTCTTCGATATCTTTTTAAACAATGATATATTGTATTCACAATTATGATTATCCCATAAAACAATCATAATTGGTCGACTAGTGAATACAAAACTATAATGTGATTCTCCAAATTCGATCTTCCTCTTTCTTTGAAACTCTCAATTTCAGTTCAACTTGCTTTTCTAGAAATGTCCCATTAGATCGAATCAATTCATGATCATTGGCAACATTCTAAGATAGCAAACATCAAATAGAAATCTTAAGAATAAGTAAGAGTCATGAGGGCACTAAATTGAGGAACTCTTTTTCTCAAGAGTCTCACACGGCATAAAAGTTGAGATCAAAACTTTTGCCACTCTTATTGGTCGTCTCATGCATACGTAGTATGAAATACGTATTACAGTATTTAACTCCTTTCCCATGGAGCATATGTCTACACCTTTAATACCGTACATATGATAATTCAGACATACTTAATGTCTAACTTGAGTTCACGTATCTACTTATTCACAGAATTCATTAGAACTCATATCTGGCATCATAGACAGATAAAGTAAAATATGTGGGTTATTTTACTTTCGGACATAGAAAATATTATGTCATCATCTTAACACTTAGTTAAGGCGATATATATATATATATATATATATATATATATATATATATATATATATCTTTATATTTTTAAGCTTGAGCTCTCAATTATCACCTAGATAATAAGCTTAAAAACCGTCTCATCTCTATTTATCACACAGCAAATAGATACGATTACCCGTGTGAGTGGGCTAATTTCTTATCTATCCGACATACTTTATCAACTTAATATAATGCACTGAGCATTAAGATGCATAAACGTCAAACAAAAATTCATAGGCATTAATGATGAAAACACAAATTCATTAAATGTGAACATTTAGGAGAAATTACAATATTCAATACATCAGCATATACGCAATCCTAGAGATTTCACATGGCCACACAACACATCTCTATGTATTGGCTTCGTCATAGGATTTGCGACCATTTTATGCGTAGATATGTACTGTAAGTTCACATCTTTTCGTGCAACTATATCTTTGACAAAATTATACTTGGTATCTATATGTTTGGTCTTGCCATCATATTTTGGATCTTTGGTGTACGCTATTGCTGCTTGGCTATCACAGTTAACCAACAATGAGTCTGCAGCATTCTCAATAACACCTAAATGATTCAAAAATCTCTTAAGCTAAACACTTTCTTGTATTGCTACTGATAATGCCACGAACTCAGCCTCCATCGTGGACAAGGCTATATACGTTTGTTTCTTACTGCTCCAACATATGGCGCCATTATTCAATAAGAAAACAAACCTAGAGGTAGATTTTCTTTCATCTAAATCTCCTCCCCAATCTGCATCAGAATAGCATTTAAGTCGCAGATCCTTTCCTTGATAGCTCAGCGTATAATCAGCAGTTCCCTTTAGATACCTCAATATTCTCTTAACAGCTTTCCAATGTGCTTGACCTGGATTGGATTGGTATCTACTTACCATTCCAACTGCAAAACATATGTCAGGTCTTGTACACATCATAGTGTACATCAAGCTCCCAACAACACTAGCATAAGGAACATGTTGCATTTGTTCATTCTCTTGTGGAGTCATTGGACACAATCTGTGGCTCAATCTTTCGCCTTTTGCAATATGAGTATCTATGGGTTTACAGTGTTGCATACAAAATCGTTCAAGAACCCTATTTATGTATGTTTCTTGCAAAAGAAACAATGATCTCTTCGAACGATTTCATGAAATCTTAACTCCAAGAATGTATACAGCCTCACCCATATCTTTCATCTCAAAGTTGGAAGATAGCCAACTTTTGACAATATTAACAAACTCCTTATTACTTCCGGCAATCAGTATATCATCAACATATAATGATATGAACACAAATTGATCTTTGGACCTTTTGATATATACACAATGATCCTCATCAATCATTGTAAAATCATATCCCATTATGGCATTATAAAAACGTATATACCATTGTCTCGACGACTGCTTAAGGCCATATATCGATCTCAAAAGTCGACATACCTTTTGTTCTTGGCCTTTCATAATGAAACCAACATGTTATTCCATATAATTTTTATCATCTAATTCTCCATTGAGAAAAGCAGTCTTTACATCCATTTGATCCATACTTGCCACTATTGCCAGAATAATGCGAATCGAGGTAAATCTCATGACAGGAGAAAATGTTTCCTCATAATCAATTCATTCCTGTTGATTATATCCATTCGCCACAAGGCGAGCCTTATGGCTTTCTATCGAGCCATCAGCTTTACGCTTAATTTTGAGAACCTATTTGTTTCCAATGGCTTTGCGTCCTTTTGGAAGATTAACCAGTTCCCAAATATGATTTGACTTCATTGACTCAATTTCCTCTTTCATTGCATGTATCCATTTTTCCTTATTAGGGCAAATTAGAGCCTCATTTACATTCCTTGGCTCATCTTCATCTTGCGGAGCAACCATAAAAGTTTCCCCTTCAATGTCAAAACGTCGACGGGGAATACTTTTGCGACTTGTTTGCCGTACGGGAGATGGTACACTTTGCACATCATTCCCCATTATACTCCCACTCGGATTAAATAATGATGATATCGTCTCATCATGTTGTTGTAATTGAGAGTGAGTTGAATTAAATTAATCACTTCTCATGTTACTCCCACTTGGACGAACTCCACTAAATTCATTATCTGGATCCAAGGTTTCAAATAAGGAGTAGTCCTCACCTATTTCGCCCTTCTTAGGAAAATCATTTTCTAAGAATGTGACATCCCATGATTCAAACTCCGTTATACTCCCACTTTCCTGCTCACCTATGAACACATACCCTTTCGAGTATTCAGAGTATCTTATGAAAATACTTTTCTTTCCTCTGGGACCCAATTTCCCAAACTTGTGAGAGGACTCATGAGTATAGGCAGCACAACCCCATGACTTAAGAAAACTTAAGTTCGGTTTTCTACCTGTCCATAACTCATATGGAGTGGAAGTAACTGATTTGAAAGGCATTCGGTTAAGTATATAGGCAGCAGTTAACAACGCATCATACTAAAAAGTTATAGGTAAGTTAGCATGAGCCATCATGGACCTAACCATTTCCAATAGGGTTTTGTTCCTTCTCTCCGCAACACCATTTTGTTTAGGAGTATAAGGACTATATAACTGTTTTTCTATTCCTTTTTCATCACATAACTTTCTGAATTCATCAGATAAATATTCACGACCTCGATCGGATCTCAATACTTTTATTTTCTTGTCTAATTGATTTTCTACCAAATTCATAAACTTTTTGAAACAATTCAATGCTTCAGATTTATGAGAAATCAAATAGACATATCTGAATCGAGTATAATCATCTATAAATGTGATGAAATGAACAACCCCATGCCTTCTTCTCACATTCATTGGACCACAAACGTCAGAATAGATCAAATGCAAATGAAATTCAGCTCTTTTACCTTTTCCAAATGGTTTTTTTGTTGTTTTCCCTACTAGGCAATGCTCACAAATGGGCAAATCGACTTTTTCAATGTTGCCTAACAAGTTCTCTTTAACTAGCCTATTCATACGTCGTTGGCCAATATGACCAAGTCTAGCATGCCACACATTCACATCATTATCATATAAAGTAGAAGATGTGAAAAGGGAATAACAAACATTGACATCACCACAGTCAACATTTAGTACAATAAAACCATCCAGAAAATAACCACAACCATAGTAGTTTTGTATCCAAATACAAATCTACATCGCTATTATGGAAGTTCACATTAAAACCAAACTTAACCAACACCAAAAGACACTAAATTTCGATAAATCTCCTGGAGCATACAACACATCATGTAGGAACAAAGTGCGTCCACCACGCATGTTCAATTGACAAATGCCAATTCATTTTACTTCTGCTTTAGAGTTATTTCCCACATAATTCCAGTCGAAACTCATCGAAATTCTACGAAGGATTCTCTATCATTCGCTACATGGTCTGTCGCTCCTGAATCTACAATCCACAAAAGATTAGATTCAGTTAAGAATACAGAACTTGACACATATGCAAAGTTCTCAATAGTACAAGGGGTGTGTACCTTCTTTGGCCCGCGACAATTGCGGGCATAGTGGCCCTTCTAGTTACAGTTGAAACACTTGACCCTTAACAGTTTCTTCATTCGAGGACGCTTTCCTCTTTCATGTTGGTCAAGCTTAGGTTTCTTCCTTGAAGAATTTGCTCTCCTGTCTTTCCTATTATCGAACCAGTTAGGACGTTTGCGCTTGGAGCTCGAAGCTCCACGTGAGCTGGAACCAGTATGATAAATTTCAGTTTCTGGCTTAGCCACCAAGAGACGGTCCTCTTCCAGCTCAATATGGCGCACTGCATCCTCAAAGGTTTTGATATTCTCATTATAGGTCAGGTGTACCTTCATATGCTCCCAACTCTGAGGTAAGGAACGAATTACTGCTTGCACTTGCTACTTGTCAATCAGGACATGGCCAGCATCTTTCAGCTCATTAATCATGTTTGACATCTTTCTTAAGTGTAGTTTCATGGTCTGACCATGCGGCTTCTTATAAGAGTCAAACCTAATAGTGAGCTGCCTCAGTCTGGTCACCAAAGTATGACCAAATCTTGCTGCCAACGCTTCCCACATTTTCTTGGCAACGCTTCCCACATTTTCTTGGCATTCTCAAAACGCCTGAACTCATGCATGATTTCATTTTCCATGCTACTCAGTAACGTAATGCGAGCTAGGGAGTTCTTTCTTTTCCATGCAGCAAATGCATCCTTATCTCTCTTATGCTGCACAATGTTTCCTTCTTCGGGTTCTACCATGGTTAGGTTAAGAGCTTCTAGTGCCTCTTGCTCTTCCAAAGCACATATTGGATTTTCATGTGCCATATTTCATAGTTATCGCCATTAAGCTTCTCACCTTTGTTTAGCTCAGCAACTATGCTCTTTGTGGCTGAAGCTATTGATCTGAACATATCAGACTTATTTGCACGATTTATTAATGCCTATCATTTATGCATCTATTTTGCATAAAACCATCATATTAATGAATAATTTCAAATTAGGTTTCGAATCAAGAGGTCATTGAGTTTCCAACCATCATCTAAAAATTTTAACTTGAAATTATTATTAATACAATTTTCTATGCAAAATAAGTTCAGCAAAGTCACTAAAACTTTCTTAAACTTCCCACAACGAATTGTAAATTAACATATTAATTTACAACAATAAATAACAGAAGCAAATGGATATTTAAGAAAGAAAATCTCGATATTATGCAACTAAACACATCAAATGTTACACTAACATCAATGAGATAGAAAAATATTCAGATAACATGTCCATAGAGCCTACTAAAAGAAAGACAACTCGAAAACATCTAAACCCAAGTCAATATATGAACTGGGAAAGATCCATTTTTGTTCAATTTCTTGATCTTTTCTTTTGTAACAATCCGATAATAATCATCTATAAAATCCAACACAAGACTCCTATACGAAGTAGCTTTGTTGACTTCCCATAAGCGATTCAACACTTCTTGCCATTCTGATGGAAAAGTGTTCATGAAAAATCACACCATCTCTGATTGTGGCATGGGATGACCATTCCATATGACCTCTTGAATTTTCCCGTTGACTTCAAGAACATAATCAATTATGTCTCCACTCTCCCACCGATAACCATTCAAATCGGCTATCATCCTTGAAAGCCTTTCCTTTTGTTTATCGGTAATTGCGCGAATAGGTGTGCGTAACTTCAGGGGAGGCATTGTTCCTGCAACAAATGCATAACAAAAAGAGATTACATATAATCCACATAAACATAATTGAAAAAAGAAACACATTCTTTTTCTTTTTTCTTTTTTAAATTTTTTTAAAGTCAACGGTTAACGGTCAACGCCGGTCAACGGTGGTCAACGCCGGTCAACGGACGATCGGGTCAAGTCAACGGGCCTGGTCAATGGGTCCGCCGGGTCGAACGGGTCAAGTCCGGTCGGTCCGGTCGGGCCGGTCGGATCGGTCGGAAGAACCGACCGGCACGTGCCCTATGCGTGCGTGGGCAACCGTTGGCCGACGTCACGATGACATCAGCTGGCGCGTGCTTTGCACACACAGGCAGTTGCCGCATGCGCCTGGGAACCGCCTCAGCGCGTGCAACGCACGCGCCGACGAAGCCGAACTCTTCGACCGCGCGTGGCGGCGCGTTCGGTGGCGTCCGGCGGCAAGCCACCACTCAAAATTCTTGTAACGATGAGCACTTCAACCCTAAGCAATCGAAACACAATTCGATCTACGGAAAATAAAAAAACTAGGGGGAACAGAACGGCGTTGGGATTTTCCCGTCTCTTAATTGATCAACAGTGACGATTAACGAAAAACAATCAATCAAAACTTGTTTATAAATGTAAACAGTAATCGAGAAACATGATCGAGATGCTCTGATACCAATGTTGGGTGAAATTCGGGAAACGAGATTCCCAGAACAGTGATTCGACACAGAATTGAACCCTAATACAACAACGTAGCGGAAGCGAGCCCAGGAAAATCATGAATCACCGATCCTAAGGCACATTACATAGACGAACGTACCTTGTTTTCACAAACTAAACACCGGTGTTGTGACACGAGGAAGAATCCACACTGTTCTTAAGAGGATAATCTGTTCTTCGGGAGAAAGCGGTATTGGAATACGTCACGTACAGAGAAAGCGTAATTTCTCTTTCTCAAAAATACGTAACTTCACGCTGATAACCGCCTCTCTGATTTTCTTTTATCTATAATAATTTCCTCCATGGGCCCTCAACTCACGGGCCGGGCCTTTTGGGCCTATCATGGGTAGACAGAGTAACAACTTAGGCCTATCAAAAAGGAAAAATCCATCATCGAGCTTTTCGTGAAATGGTTTCACAAACCCAAAACATGTAATATTTCTCAACTTCATTCATTAAACAGAATATATATTCATAAAAAGTTCTCACACTATTTTCAAATATCAAAAAAATGTCCGATCCAATTTTTATGCAATAAACATGCTTATTCACGACTCATCAGATATCAAATCTTTATCATAAACGTGCTTATTCACGACTCATCAGATATCAAATCTTGAAATAAACGTGATTTCTCCACCGCAGGTCGGTTTACGACGGCAGCCCATCCGAGCGGCAAGCAAAAGCGGCGTCGTTTTTCGGCCACACATCCACGTCATCGTCGACTGTCTCTCTCTGTTTCGTCCCTCCCAAGTCTTCTTCCTTCTTCCGAGCGAGAGAGAGAGAGAGAGAGAGAGAGACTCAATTTTCTCGAGAAAATCCATGGGAAAATCGCGAGCTCCTCCTCCAGCTAGCTCCCCCTGAAACCTCATCTATATCCATCAGTCCCCCCTCATAAAAACGGAAACTTTCCTCCATTCTCTCTCTCTCTCTGTCTCCCAATTCGAGTATCTCGATTTCCCCACTGATTCTCCTCAGCTGCGCTTCGCTTTCGCTTCCGCGCGAAAACCCTCTGCATCGGAAGCGGGCGGAAAAAGCTTCCTCCTTTCTCCGATCATGGCGACCCCGAAGCCCCAGCGATCGCCGGAGGAGATCGAGGACATCATCCTGCGCAAGATATTCCTCGTCACTCTCGCCGGCTCGCCCGAGGCCGACCCCCGGATCGCGTACCTGGAGCTCACGGCCGCGGAGGTCCTCAGCGAGGGCAAGGAGCTGCGGCTCTCCCGCGATTTGATGGAGCGGGCCCTCATCAATCGCCTCTCCGGCGACTTCCCGAACGCGGAGCCCCCGTTCCAGTACCTGATCGGGTGCTACAGCCGCGCGTCCGACGAGGGCAGGAAGATCGGCTCGATGAAGGATAAGAGCGTGAAGGCGGAGATGGAGGACGTGGTGAGGCAGGCGAAGAAGCTGGCGGTGTCGTATTGTAGGATCCATCTGGGGAATCCCGAGGTGTTCGGCAGCGGCGCGAATTCGGACGCCGGCGCGGGTAAATCGAACGTTTCGCCCCTGTTGCCGTACGTTTTCGGCAAGGTGGCGAGCACGGTGGAGGGGTTCGGCAGCACCAGCGAGGGCGTCAAGCCGCCGCCCGGGTTCATAGAGGAGTTCTTCGGGGACTCGGATTTCGATAGCTTGGACCCTATACTGAAGCAGCTGTATGAGGATTTGAGGGGCAGCGTGCTTAAGGTGTCTGCTCTTGGGAATTTCCAGCAGCCGCTGAGGGCGTTGATGCTTTTGGTGAGCTTCCCAATGGGCGCGATGTCACTGGTGAATCACCCGTGGTGGATTCCGAAGGGAGCTTACCTGAACGGGCGTGTCATTGAGATGACTAGCATCTTGGGTCCATTCTTTCACGTCAGTGCGTTGCCTGATCGTACGATATTCAAGGGCCAGCCTGATGTGGGGTGAGGAAATTCTTGGCTGTTTTGTAGGTGAAAACGAGGCCGTTGTGCTTAAATACTTTTTGTTGCCTGTCTGCGATGATGATTCGATTTGTTTTTAAGTCTCTCTTTGATCTTTTCCCTTGATGTCATCTGAATTTTCACTCTGGTTCTCGCACTGCGCTTTTAGTAGCATGGCATCAAACAGTTTTCACAGTTTTCGAGTCTCTCTCTCTCTCTGCAATTGAAAGTGCAGAGATAACTAAATGAATTGTAGCACAGTACGCATTTGAAGTATATTCTGGAACTCTTTGTGTGCTGCCGGTATGAGGACTTGTTTTGGTAGCAGCCGAAGTCGGCCGGCTCTCTTTTTAAGTAAAGTTGACTGGAACACGGTAGCATAAGAAGATACATGTCATCTATCCAAGAAGTGAGAAAATGCCTTTTTTTCTTCTTTTTTTTGGGTTTGTCGTCCCTCCACTTGTTCTTTGTTGCTTTCATTGGAAGAAGTCTTGTTCTTGTTGTTGGCCGCCTTCATTCACCTCATCGATGTTAACTTTATGACTCTTAGTGGTTCAAACTTTGCATTTATCTTGCAGTCGAATAGTGAATTGATGCTCCATGATCATTCGAAAGAAACATAAATTGACTGGAAAAAGTATCTTGAAGCTGCAAACACTGAAAAACTTTTTGATACTGGGGGGGTGCATAAGTACCTCAGCATCATGTTTATCTTGTAACATCAGATGTGAAGTAAATAGGCCTGATTTTCCACAGGACTCTTTCAGTTTTCATTCATGTAAGATTCTATCAACTCAATCTTATTGATGTTGGTTAAAGTGTTTGCAGTTCGGACACATCTCTTAATTATTAGTCCAGCTGTGATGAACAAATGGTTTTGGTAGTCATCCAACTAGAAGTTGTCCAACTTTGAAGAATGCTCTGCTAATACATTTCCTTTCATGCATGTTATTATATTGCGTTCTGATCTTTTTATGGGAAACTTCTTAAGATCACTTGTACTATGTCCCCCCAAAATTATCTAACAAAAAAGGACTTATCTGCTGCCTTTGTCCCTTGATTTGTTTTCAAGACTATTATATTCTGTTGTGATGCATGATTCTCTTATAATACCAGCGAGCAGTGCTTTTCAGAAGCATCAACAAGACGGCCAGCTGATTTACTATCTTCCTTCACCACAATCAAGACTGTCATGAACAACTTATACACTGGTCTGAAGGAAGTTCTTCTCTCTCTCCTTAAAAATGCTGAAACTCGGGATAGTGTCCTGGAGTATCTTGCAGAGGTTATCAACAAAAATGCCTCAAGGGCTCATATACAGGTAAAATCTTCCCTTCTCTCATGCACCTTGACAGAGTGGTAATGGCTGAAATCATGCATGGCGAACAAGCCTAGCCCGTTCTGTAAGTTGGCCTGTTATTTGTTCCTGCTCTCCTGATTTTTGCTTTGCCGTTATTTCTGTATCAGGTTGATCCGATGTCCTGTGCAAGTTCAGGCATGTTTGTAAATCTCAGTGCTGTGATGCTTCAACTTTGTGAACCATTTATAGATAGGGATTTGTCAAAGAAGGATAAAATTGATCCAGAATATGTATTCTATAGCAACCGTTTGGATTGGAGGTAATGACCATTTCACATTTATAATTGTCTGATTGGTTTCCTTTTTCTTTAAATATTTCTGCTAATTATTGCTTCTCCACTATTTCAGACCCTTGACTGCCCTGCATGCATCCTCAGAAGAAGTTGCTGAATGGATTAATAAAGGTGATACTGAGAAGAATATTAAGTCAGGTGAACATAATGAGGGTCAAAATCGGTTGTTACAGTCTCAAGAGGCCACCAGCTCTGGCAGTGGACGATCAAGTGGTACTGAAAGGGCGAAGTATCCGTTTATATGCGAATGCTTCTTTATGACTGCAAGGGTGCTTAATCTAGGCCTACTTAAGGCATTTTCTGACTTCAAGCATCTTGTTCAGGTTGTTGTTGCTATTGTTTAGTTTCATATGCTTGCATCTGGCTTTAGAAATTAGAACTTTTCACATGTGAGTTGTTTATGAATAACACAATGCTGTTTCTTTTGTGTCTTACACGCCCGAATGATGATTTGATCAGGACATTTCAAGATATGAGGATACTCTATCCACACTAAAAGACATGCAAGGCCAAGCGCTTTCTCCACAAGTGGATATTGAGATTGCTCGCGTTGAAAAGGAAATAGAGCTATTTTCCCAAGAAAAACTTTTGTTATGAAGCTCAGATACTGAGGGTAAGTCTGCTATCCATTTTATTAGCCAACTCGACTTTAGCAGTTGGATGAATAACCATTAACAATAGGATGAACTTGTTATTGTGACCTCTTTCCTGTACAGCAACAGCAGTTGATTATCTCCCTGTGAACAGTAATCCCAACCTTTCTCTATGGTTTTTGACTTTCATTCAAGCTCATTCATTAATTTTGTGAAATAATGCTCAAATATGATATTTATGGAAACTTTGCAAGAAACTAAGGATTTTATTATCATGTGAAGATGTCCCTTTTCTTGCATGCATGCTAATATAGAATGATGGCCTCATCCCATCATCAATTTAGTTTAACTAGCTCACATTATCTGTTGTGTAATTGAAGGATAAAGACCTTATTCAGTGGGCCCTCTCTTTTTACCGATTAATGGTGGTTTGGTTAGTCGATATGGTTGGTGGGTTCACGATGCCGCTGCCATCAGACTGCCCTAAGGAATTTGCATGCATGCCTGAGCATTTTGTTGAAGATACGATGGAGTTGCTAATTTTTGCTTCAAGGATTCCAAAAGCTTTGGATGGAGTCCTGCTGGTATGTATATCTTGTCTCTTTATAAGGTTTAGAGTGCTGATTTTATTGACTATATTTCCTTTGCCGTTCTTGCTTGGCAGGATGATTTTATGAACTTTATAATCATGTTCATGGCAAGTCCGCAATTCGTTAGAAACCCATATCTCAGAGCAAAAATGGTCGAAGTTTTAAATTGCTGGATGCCTCGCAGGAGGTAATTTTAATTTCTCTCTATCAATCCGTTCTTCAGTATCTTCAATAAATAACTTTTATGATTTGATTGCATCTTCTGCAGTGGTTCATCCATTACAGCATCTCTTTTCGAGGGCACCAACTTTCCCTGCAATATCTTGTGAGGAATCTTCTAAAGCTTTATGTGGATATAGAGTTCACAGGTTCTCATACGCAGGTAATTACCCCTTAAAAGGCATTATGGATATAAGTGAAACTAAACCCAAGAGCCTACCCCCCCCTTCCCCCCTTCTCTTCCTCTCTTCCTTACCTATATGGAAGAGGTAGAAAGCAGAAGACTCAGTTGCAAGACGAGCATATGAATATAGCACGTAACACCAAATCTAGTCCTCCCAGTGGTAACAAAAATGCAGAGTGAGAAAATTTGTCTATAGAATTTGTACACGCCACTTCATGATTTTCGATCTGTTCACTGTTATCCTTTTGGCTATATCTAGATATAATTGTATATTCATATCCCAATGTTCTCCCTATTTCAAAATTACTATTTCTCATTTTGTCAGTTTACTGTGGTTTTGTTTCTTTGCAGTTTTATGACAAGTTTAACATACGACATAATATTGCGGAGCTTCTAGAGTACCTGTGGCAGGTGCCCAGTCATCGTAACATTTGGAGACAGGTTGAATTAAACATTATCCACTGATACTTGTCTTGTTTCTTCATTTACTCCAATACAGATATTGTGGTTTTTTCTTGTCTGTTTGAGATGCTGTACATATTTTTGTTATTGTAGATTGCCAAAGAAGAGGAAAAGGGTGTCTACCTTAATTTCTTGAACTTCCTGATTAATGATAGCATCTATCTGCTCGATGAAAGTCTCAACAAAATTCTTGAACTTAAAACGCTAGAAGCTGAGATGTCAAACACTGCAGAATGGGAACGTAGACCAGCTCAAGAGAGGCAGGAAAGAACTCGCCTATTCCACTCCCAGGAGAATGTGGGTTTACCTTTTGATGTATATATTCACCTAATTGGTGGTTAAGATATGCCTTTTAATGTACATTGTTTCACCTTGGCAGATAATTCGTATTGACATGAAATTGGCAAATGAAGATGTGAGCTTGCTGGCATTTACTTCAGAACAAATTACAGCTCCTTTCTTGCTTCCTGAGATGGTAAGATCAGTGCACATGCATGTTGTTCCTCACATCCCACAATTTAAGCTGCAGGATTTTGCGTGGTGTCAGTGTGTTTTACCTTAAGAGCTTTTGCATAACCATATTAAAAGTTTGATCTGCTTAATGTTTCCTTTCATTTCAGGTTGAAAGAGTAGCCAGCATGCTCAATTACTTCTTATTGCAACTTGTGGGTCCACAGAGAAAATCTCTTAGTCTGAAAGATCCTGAAAAGTATGAGTTTCGTCCAAAAGATTTGCTTAAACAGGTCGGAATCCACAAACTTTTTCCCTTCCAACACATTGATGCAAAGTCATTTTTTTTTTTTTTAAATTCATTTAATGATGGAAAGTCAGCGGGGAGTGAATAACCAAACGATTTAGCTAGCTTAATCTAGTCGAAGGACAAGCGTGAGGGTTAAGGAATTATGTTTCAATTTCCTTACATTTCTAGGTTGACACAAGTTGTTTAGTAAGATAACAGGAGGAAAAGCTCTTATACAGTGGATCATTGTTGAAGCATCTTGCAAGCTCTAATCAAACTTTGATTAAGAGTACAAATTTACTGTTGCCTTTCAATATTCAACATGAACATGGATGTTGGTGTCGTTGGCTAACAACTTTACCATTTTGGTAGTTAATTCTCATTGTTTGGCTGCAGATTGTCCAAATCTATGTTCATCTGGCACGCGGTGATTCGGAAATATCTTCCCTGCTGCCATCTCTAAGGATGGTCGATCATACAATGAGCAGGTTATTATCTTGAGGATGCTTTCTTTAGCATTGCATCAATGGAAAAATATTGAAACTTTTTGGTAGTTCATGGATTTTAGTATTGCCAACTCATAAATCTGACAAATTCCAACTGTTTGGAGAATATGCCAGTTGTTTGGTGCTGCAGCTGAAGTTCTTCGTAGGATCGGTGAAGATGGGAGGGTTGTGAGGGAGTTCCTTGATCTTGGTGCAAAAGCTAAAGTTGCAGCAACTGAGGCCATGGACACTGAAGAGGCTCTTGGAGAGATACCTGAAGAATTTCTTGACCCAATTCAAGTATGTTATTCATTTCATTCAATGAGCTTTGGAGTAAAATTCTTTTGTAATTATCCATTTCGGTATTAGTAAGGACTGGATTAGCCTTCAGTCTCCATCGTTATAGCTTTTTTATGGGCAAATAGATCCAGCTTGTCGAGCTGTGTCTACCTTCTTGTTCCACTGATCTCACCTATAATCTTTTCAGTACACGTTGATGAAGGATCCAGTGATTTTACCTTCCTCGAGGATCACAGTGGACCGACCGGTGATTCAAAGGCATCTCCTCAGTGATACCGTAAAGATTCTCTCGACAGTTTGATTGTGCCTGTATCAACTGTTTTCCGCACTTGTGCTGATCAAGTTTTAATTGCAGACTGACCCATTTAACCGCTCCCAACTTACTGTGGACATGCTGATTCCCGACATTGAGTTGAAGGCGAGGATTGAAGAGTTTGTCAGGTCCCGAGAATCAAAGAAGCGTGGGGAGGGGCTGAACTTCCCTCCTTCCAAGGTACTGATACAAACCGCTAATGAGGAGATGCTCATTGATTAGGACCGTCATTGTACTTGATTTCTTTGTCCGGTCTAATTATCATTGGTAGGGGGATATTTACACATGGTGTATTTATAGTGATGCCCGCAGTTACATGTAGGGATGTTCATCCACAATTGTTTTTGTTATTTCTGAGAGACCCGGGCTCTGTCTGGCTATTGTTACTTCTATACGAAATTTCACATGGAAGGAACGAAATTGACATGTCTTGGTTCATTGAAATTTGGAGATTCCAGCGACAGAACGGCCCAATGGGTCAAGCCACTGGCTATAGACCATTATGATCCGGGAAGATTGCATTCACGCAATCTCGAGTTGAAAAGTTTCCCAGCAATTTAACTGTAGAGACTAGGGGTGTCAACGGTTGGGTTTGGTCTTTCAAAAAAACAAAACCGTACTGTTTGAAAAAAAATTTCGAAACCGAATTGAAATTTCGGTTCGGTTTTTGGTTTTTGGTTTTTGGTTTTTGGCTTTTTTTTTTCGTTTCATCCATCATCCACTGTCATTGCAGACAGATTATCCAAAAGTAGCGGCTAATCTCAAACATCCCACCATTTTTCCATTTCTACAAACTACACATTCTGTTTCCCCCGCTACATGATTCTATTCATCACATGACGAAATTCGCATCAGCCGGGAAACAAAAAATCCCCTAAATATCGATTGATTGACGCTACTTCGCAATTTCCATCCTACCTCGCCGTATGTCATTCGCAAATCGATTCCACTACCACATTCCAACAGTTCACTTGGCAACTCAGCGACCTCACTCGACGCATACAATCAAACTCAAATGCAATGCTCGAAGCTACCAACACACCTTCGATCTCTAGCCTCCTTACCTAATCGATACCGCCATCTACCATCCGATAACAGGAAAAAAAAAAAAAAAAAAAAAAAAAGAGACAGTGCGAACGAGGTCAATGAGCTGGTTTGCTCACCCGACTTTGACGACGAGGGCGAGGGCAGCCCTCATTCGAGGCTTGGAGTTGGGGCGGACGTAGTAGGTGAGGCCGTTGGGGAGGCAGCCGTAAGCCGTGCTTCCGCCCCAGCTGCTGCGACCTCTACTCCGGGAGCAAATCCATTCCCTCTCTCTCTCTCTTCTCCGTGTCGCGCGGGTACTGGCGACTCTTCTGGACTGTTGTTGCAAGGAGGAGAAGGCGGATTGGGCTAAAAAACGGAATGGTGTTTTGCGTACTCAAAGGAGACGGGAGAGAATAAAATCAAATTTTTAATGATTTGATTTTATCGGTTTGTGGTTCGGTTCGGTTAACCGATAAAAACCAAACCAATAAAGAAAATATTGATTTTTAATGAGAATTGAACCGAACACGAACCGAAAAAACTGAATTTTTCGGTTCGGTTCGATTCCTGACACCCCTAGCAGAAACTACTCATTAGGTAATTTCATGTACATATCACGTCTAGCCTTCAGGCCACTTTCGATCCTTCATCTCTGGGCTGGAGGGAATTCGGGCGCGAAATTTTGGATTACCATAAGAAGAGCCACCGCCTCTTTTAAAATCAAATGCAAGCATCTTTCCTGATGAAAAAAACATGTAAGTGAATATCACTAACGATATAATCGGGGTTCTGTGCAAGCCACATATGTAATAGGACGAGTACAAGCTGCCCTTTCTCAAAAACTTGCCAGTGGGCAATTGACGACGCCGGATGACAAAAGTGAGCCAAATTGCAGCTCTGTTACAGAGTGGTCTGCCTCCTTCAGCGCAAGATAGCATCTTACGCTCCAAGCAGCCCATCCATCTTACGCCGGATTCTTGTCTTTTAATTATCCGTTGCGAATTTGTAGAAAAGATTTTGCTGAGCTTTTGAGGCCACAGATGGGGCAAACGACAATGATAAGACGCCCAACTTTAATGTATCAATCAAAGTTTCGACGCAGGAGTTGCATCCCTCCTCCTGGCATATTCATGAGCAATGCTAATGGCACTCTTGCTGTGACGTAGAGAGAATTCTGCGAGCAGGATTTGGCTTTCTTCCGTTGTCAGATCACCATGGCACCCCTGTCGATATCTCGCAATAGTTTATTTTAGTATTCCAACAAATAAAAACTAGATGAAAACCCGATGTTAGATGTTAACAGGAGCACTAAATGAGATATGGAGTTCAATAATAGCCTCTTCATATAACATTTATAAACAGATCAATTAAGTAGTGACAACCAATGAATCTGAAAGAATTTCCTAGAAGACATCAAAGTGTATAACGACTTCACTAAATGGCACAATTTGGCGGATTGTAAATTCAACCATGAGCTGCTTCCAATTTAGAAGAAGCAAATATTCATATAGTCATTTTATGGAAGGTAAAAGAAAAGGCTGTACCAATCGAGAAGTTCTGTCACAAACAGCATGATGCATCAGAATACCCGCAGCAACAGAGACATTGAAGGAGTCCACCATGCCCTTCATCGGAATGCTGCAATGGAGATCCGACAACTGCAGGGCCTCATCACTAATTCCCCTGCAATTGAACTTTTATAAGCTTGCTCCACTTATGGACATACATACGCGATCACGTTCAGAGTTAGTAACATAAATTGACCCCATACACAAGGGCTTCAGGTGATTCCAGGTTACACCTTCCAATTTCGAGAAGGCCGAAACCAAGTTGACAAATGGAAGCACAATTTTACATCACTGAACAGTATATAGACAAGCGGCTTTGCTCAACATGACAATCTAGATTAAACGCAAGATGGACCTCTACAACTTCTTGACACTACATCATGACTGACAGCATATTTCTCAATCATTATTGTTTTAGCTCTGCTATATTGCGTTCTTGGGTTCCCAAAAATCAAACGGCATTATAACCCAAGAAGTCAACACATCAAGTAGTTGTGAACAAAAACGATTGATCTGAATTGACCATATTAGTCTGTCGTGAAAAGACAAACTTGATATATTTTTTGCTTCCAGAGTGAACAAGAAGGAGAGGCAATTTTCTTTCTTGGAAGGGAAAAAACACCAGTTCAGGCAACAAAACTGTCACGATGAATGAAGGAAATAGTAAAACTACAACTACCTGTTCTCATTGCCAACTACAATTGCAGTGGGATAAGACCAATCCATATTGTAAATGGACACCTGCAAAAAAAAGATATCGTCATTCAGTGACAATTGCTTCATAAAGTCTCTCGCTGTCGGAAACTGCGCTTCATGTAACAAGCCTATGATAACCGAAGACTTCATCTGTGCTAGTTGTAAAAGAAATGTATTCAATTACTATAAGAGGAGAAATTCACGGAAGAGGCAGAATCGGCAAATACCGCATCTGTTGCCAAATGAGTTGTCACAATTCGATAACCACGAGATCTGAGAACTCTAAAGCACTCTTGGGTTGAGTCCCAAAGTTCAATGTCCAACCATTTCTCTGCACCCATGCTGACATGCCTATTTTCTCTATACCTACAATAAAAACTCATTCTATTAAGTATATTCAGAGTTGATTATTCAACTTACAAAATCCAATCGTACGAATTCCTCACGGAAGAAGAAACAACTAAAGAAGAAACTTTACGGATCCGTCCTCTTAAAGAAAAGGAGAAGAAACATCAAAGAGCAGCAATAACAAGGCAGTCAAAAATTTGCTCATTCGGGAAGCCAAAGTATATCCTTTTTTCAATTCACACCCGACTATTTACTGTTCTCTCCGAGAAATCACATAAAACCTACGAAAACAAAACTAACTGCAAAATATACGTGTCTGAACTTCTGAAGTCACTCCCATGAAGCCAGATACTTCAAAGTTCAAACGTGAAACTAACAGCGAGAACTGCGACATTATCCCTCACCTATATGCCCATCAGTTTATTACATTGTTTTTCACATGAAATTCAGAATGTATGAGCATCAAACATGCGTAGATACAGCTTGAAGACATCGAAAACATGACGCATAAACCGTGCAGCTAGAAAAGTCCAGTTTTTTGCACTAAAATTCGACAGTCATCCACCTCGAGCAGAGAAGCACCAAACTAAACAGCAATTGATGCTCAAAGGAGCTAAACAAGAGAACCAATTTCACCTCAGGCGACCCAGCACCTTTTCGAGCTATCGCACGACACGACGTGGACGGACTGAAACCCCAGGGCGTCCGCCGACCGGAACGCCGCCGAGACGTTCCCGAAGTCGCAGAGCCCTTCCACCACCAAGCATACCGAGTAGCTCCGGTTCCTCACCGCGCTCCTGAACCTCTCCTTCCGCACGTCCATTATGAGCGGATCGAGAGCTTCCAGCACCTCGCCGCTGCTCAGTTGGGAAGCCCCGCACCTGAACCTGTCCAGGTAAGGGAACCACCTCCCGCCGGCATCGCCGACCGCGGGCCTGCGGTCCATCTTCATCAGCTGCGTCACGTCCTCGCGGTCAACAAGCAAGCGCTCCACGGCGTCCTTCGCCGGGCCCTCGGGCGGCGAATCCTCGTCGGACGCCTCGGTCGGTTCGAGCGCGACGGCTCCCGGAATCGAGCCGAGGCGTCTGGCCGGAGCTCCTCCGGGGGCTCTGAGGAGGCCCATTCCTGCACCGAATCGCAACGACGCGCTCGCTCACGGAGGTGTTTCAGAAAGGCGGTTTCCGGCGAGAGAAATGGAAGCCGTGCTTAGGGGGAAGAAGCTTTTTTTTACCTCGAGAAGGAGGAGATGGGAAGTGCAGGGACCGGAGAGGGAGAGAGAACGAGGCGCGGTGGCTGCTCCGGCGGCTGGAGCCGAGAGAGAAGAGCGACGCGCGGACCAGGGTCCTGCAGGAGCTCATCGTGGCGGTTCACGCGCCGCCGCGCACGGTGGAGCCGAGCTGAGCAGGGAGGTGGCTGAACTTGCTGCTGACCGAAGAGGAAGATGATTTTTGCCTTAATCTTCTGGGGACGAAGAAGATATTGACTGAAGTACGTCGTTTCATGGAAACGGACGCCAACTAGACGATGTCGTTTTAAGTGCTGCCCTCTTTTTCTACTTTTTTTCAAATTTCCTTTCAACTTTATTACGATGGTTAATAAAAAAAATATTTTCTTTTTAGGCAAATCGAAAATGTCGCCACTTTATTATCTCGATTAAATTCGAAATTTTCCTTTTTTTTTTTTTTTTAAATTTTTCCTTTCACCTTGCTTGAAGATTTACATGTTCACGAGCATTGGAGCATAAGCAAGGATAAGTCCTTCAAAATTATTTTTCATCTCGTTATCCTTGCTCAATTTTATTGAATGAACCTCGAACCCAAAAATAGAAGAATTTAAAACAAATCTACTCGATTTGTGATCTGCAACAAATATCTCTCTTACCTTCTACAATGGGAAAACTTGAATAAGATATTCTATATGACGTTTACACCTCACGATAAATGATGTATCATAATTTTTATTTTCTTAGTCGAAGATGTATCGTAATTAATCAATAGTCAATTCTTGTGTACTATAAATTCTATCCTAATGGTTGTGACGTGTATTAGCCTCTCACTTTTTAATATCAAATGGAACTACCAATAATATATGGGGTTCAATTTACTTTAATCCGCCCATAACTCTTTAACCTTACAACCATACCATTTCAAATTGATAAAATGATGTAAATGGTTTATGAACTTTAATTTAATTTGTAATATTGTTCATGAACTTTCAATTTGTTCTAACTAGTTTATGAATTTTAGCCCAATATGCAATATCGTTCCCGAACATTTTAATTTGTTATATGTAATCCTTAAATATTTTGTACATGTTCATGTTATTCTTTCATTAATTTAAGTCAATGAAATTGGTTGATTTGGCTTCCAATCTGATAAATTTGAATGATGGACCAAAAAAATAACACTAGCGTGGATTATTCGCATAAGACACTTAATTCAAATTAAAATATAATAATTGTAATCATTCATATATCATGATTGAGTTGAATATCTTAAGCTAATCAACAAGAAGTTAATTTTTTTCAGTCCATTTTTCAAACTTACCATATTAGAAGTTAAATCAACAATATCCGTTAACTTGAATTGACAGAAGAATAATATAAGATATTTTCATATAGTTCGAACACTACATTAAACATTTATCAAAAATTTAATTATCACGTCGAATAAGTTAGATGTTCAGGATATTCAGGGATGACATTATACATTTAATTAAAATTTTAAAATCACGTAGAGCAAATTAAAAGTTCATATATAACATTACACGTTAGGTTAAAAATCATGAAGAATTATGTACTTGTCCCGATCAAATTCTATCATATTTCCCCAACATATCAAGTGCTTCCCCATGTTTTTTCCCTTTCTTTGACTGGCCAAAGTTTTTTTTTTTTTTATCTCCCTTTTTGTTCCATAGTCATAGGCTCATAGCACACTCAGGCAGCAGAAAATACTCTATAATTAAATGTGGAACAATTCATGGACGAGGAATCCCCACGGTCTGAAAATAAAAATATTCACATTCATTACATCTCCCAACACACATTCGAATTTCTCGTAAGCTTGCGATGACTCGATTCCAATCATGATCCTCCATCTTCAGTAGCAAACCGAAGCGATCCAAAGATCTCACCAAACCTTTTTAGGGCCCATGAGCCCAAGAACCTCCTCCCAGAGCCCGACATTCCCGACGCTGCCGAGCCTGATGACACTCGGGCTGCATGCCGCAATGGTCCAGTACCCGGCCCGAATCTCATCGCTCAGCTGGCCCCCGTCCCACCCACAACAACCTTCAAAGAACCTGAAGTCCCCGACCCCGACCGCCCCTCTCTTCACCATCTCCGCCGCGGACCCGCCGCTCTCCTTCCTCCCATAGTAAAGCCCCTCCATCACCTCCTCGAAAGCCCCGCTCTTGCCGACGTCGTCGTCGCCGCCTCTCATCAGGAACAGGCCCGCCTCGATGGGCCCGCCGAAGTAGAGCGGGCACTCAGAGAACGTGCCCGCCATGTCGAGCACCGCGGAGTTGGATTCCTTGATGGACATGAGGGAGGGCCGGTTGAGGATGACGCCCACTGGGCCCACGGGCCCGGTCGACAGGAGCAGGACGACGGCCCGCTCGAAGATGTGGGCCCCGTCGAGCCTCTCCGTCGCGATGAGCAGGCAGCCCTTCTCGGGCTCGTGGATGACGTGGGCCCACTTGTCCCCGATCACGACAGGGGTCGGCCGATCCACCGGGGTGTCGAGGTCGACCATCGAGGAAGGCGCTTCGGGCCTCCACGCCCTTTCTCCCGCCACGAGTCTTGCCCTGAACGACCGCCAGTCGGAATTAGTGAAGCTCCTGGCGACATCTTCGAAAGGCGAGCTGGGCTCGGAGTTACAACCTGCGATCAAAGACTCGATTGAGATTCTTGCAAAGCCG
The DNA here is from genome assembly GCA_014182565.1 of Eucalyptus marginata. Taxonomy (NCBI): domain Eukaryota; kingdom Viridiplantae; phylum Streptophyta; class Magnoliopsida; order Myrtales; family Myrtaceae; genus Eucalyptus; species Eucalyptus marginata. The sequence continues at coordinate 29,538,763 of CM024593.1, forward strand.
AGAAGCAGGAGAAGAACTTCAGATTTAAAGGATCGAACTTGAAAGACGTACACTTTATGGACAATGAGCCGCCAGATGTCTTCGGCCGAGTTAGAGCAGAATCTGATTTGGGGTGAGGGGGGAACGACTTGGGCTTAGCTAAAGGGACGATCTTGATGGACTTGGTGAAGGAATTTGAGGTGAGGAAGCAAGCGTCCATGGTCACTGTCACTTATGGTCTCTCAAAATGCAGATGCGATAGAGATGGTGCGAAAGTGCAGACTCGAGGAAATTGTTTATATGGGAAGCGAGGTCGAATGTGCACCACAAAGTGTCTTGGTACTAGTTGGATGCAGCTGCGTGAGTTCTCCGAGAGCATGGGCTATTGGATTGGACCTCCACGTGGCAAAAGCTTGAAGCCTTGTTTCGGGACATGCAGCTTGTGGATATCGGATCGGATGAGGGGAAAGTGAAGTTTTCTAAGTGGCTTTTGGGTGACGTGTCAAGAGGCCAGCCATTTATCATTGGTCCTTCTGAGATGGAAGTCTACCTAACTCCCACACCCATCTGATTAACAGAAGTTCTCTAAATTTAGAAAGTCTTACTATTCCAATTGGTTGATATTGATGGTACTGTAGTTGTGTCTGCAACTGCTGACTCCAATCTCCGTATTTCATATTGTGCTTTTCTTATTTGATAGGTTAAAAAAGTTCTGATCTTTTTAACATTGATGACGGAACGAAAGCACCGCCATGCTTGAGAGCATGTAATTTTCTAAACACGCAAAAATATTGATCTCTGCTTGATCTGATCAAAGCAGAGATGATCAGATCAGAAAGTCATGTGATTGACTTAACGCTAAGACTTTACAATGAATGAACTGACTAACCTCTTAGCTTGGTAAAGCATGAATCTCCCTCCAAACTTCTTAAAAACTGTTTCCTATCTTTCTGCTTCAGTATTTGCTGCGCAAGTATCTCAAGGAGAGCAATCCATCTTAAGTTTGATTGTCTGTAGGCAAATGTTCCTCTTTGGTTGTCCTGCCAATTTACATATGAACGAGGAATTAGATACAGAGAATATGCATATGGTATCAGAAGGACAAAGGATTGCAGCTAGGATCAAGTCACAAGCAAGTGGCCATATGTCTTCTCCCTGATTTGAACATCTCCAATCCTCCAGGCAGTTCACAAAATTGACGGCAGAACAGTGCCTTGCAGGCTTTCATAACAGTCAAAATGCGCTAGCGCAAATTCTTAAAGAAAGAAGCTCCCTCATGCAATGGCTGGTATGAGGACTAGATGATGCATCGAGGAAGAGCTCATGGAGAGCTTGGCTTGGTTTTGCCCCATCACTCTCCCAAAAGATGCCCTCATCTTGCATATGCAGCTTCAGTGGTTACACTGTAAATATCTACATAACATTTAAATGTGCCAGCCCTGAATGAAAATCTAAATGAGCAATAGTTTAGAGTCAAACTCTGGTCAGTTTTGCTTAAACAATTGCGAGCTTATATCTCCATACAAAGCCAACATGATGTATTATCTAGCAAATCCCAGCTGATAACATAGACAAAACAAAAGATCAGAGCGATAAAGAATTCTCGAAATAAAGATTCATTAATATGTACAAGTTGTTGGGGATATAGTATGAGGGAGTAAAATCAGAAATAAGGAAGCTGCAGGTATTTGGATTTATCTCATTTATCTACAACTTATGTACAGCCAATTTAGTAGTGGTTTCTCATGTATGAGAAAACCAAAGCTGATATGCGTCTTCTTTCAACTCCATCAGAACTCAGAACAATAAGGATTGTTCCAAACATCAAGAAGAAAACATTGATAGGCATCATCGGCAATAAGCTCTTCCAATGCACACAAAGAGCCAAAGAGAGTAAGCAATAGCTAAAGCTCTGTCACTGCTGCACCTATGAGATCAACATGGTTACATGCCCTTGGATGAATATGCTTCTCATTTTGCGAAGATCTCAGTGTTGATAAATCCAGGCATCCAGTCATATTGAGTAAGAGCAGGATTGACTAATGAAACATCTGTGCAAAGTTCTTATATTACCCTTTTGGATTAGCCTTCACTTACTCAAGCTCCAAACCCAAAGTCGTTATCATTTGATAAATTCCATCTGATTCAGGGTGTGATGTATCAAATACTGTAAATTCATGGACCCCATCACCTAACTCTACTGAACTTTCTCCAGATGGTTTCTGGAGCCTCGTCTTCTTCATTTGCTGCCTTATATTAGCAACACCTTCCCAGTCACCCATTGCAGCGTGAATATTTGACATCAGAGAGAAATTACCCGAATCAGAAGTATCCAATTTAATTAGACGATCAACCACCTCTGAGGCCACATCCATATTGTTATGGATACGGCAGGCCCCCAGAAGTGTACCCCATATGATGGCACTTGGTTGCATCGGCATTCTCTGGACAAGAGCAAATGCCTCCTTAAGACGACCGCCACGACCCAATAGATCAATCACACAACCATAGTGCTCAACTTGAGGAATGATCCTAAAATCTCTTTCCATTGCATGAAAGTAATCTAGGCCTTCATCAACAAGACCGGCATGGGTACACGCACACAACACACCAATGAATGTAACTCCATCTGGTTCAAACCCTTCCTCTTCCATTCTAGAGAAAAGGTGGAGTGCTTTCTCGCCATTCCCATGTATTGCCAAACCTTGGATCATAATGTTCCACGACACAATATCTTTCTTGGTCATCAAATTAAAGATGCTTAGAGCATCATCCAACCTACCGCACTTTGCATACATATCGATCAGTGCATTGGTGACCAGAGTGCTACACTTGAATTTAGTCCTCTCAACCCAGGCATGAACTTTCATACCCAGTCTAAGCAGACCAGACTCTGCAGAAGCAGCCAATATGCTAATAAGAGTCCCATCATCAGGCACTAATCCAGACTCCTCCATTTGATCATACAACTGACTGGCCTCCTTGGCCATCCCCTTCTTGGCATATCCTGATATAATTATAGTCCATGGCACCAAGTTCTTCGCAGGCATCTTGTCAAAAAGAACTCTGGCCATATCCATCTCCCCAGCTTCACTATGACCAGAAATCATAGTCGACCACGACACGACATTCCGCCGTGGCATTTCCCTGAACAATTCAAACGCAGCATTCATTTCTCCAGCCTTCGCGTACCCATCCAACAGAATGTTCCAACTAATCGTGTCTCTCTCCGGCATTTTATCGAACAGCTGGCGAGCTTCTGGCAGCTGCCCTGCCTTCGCCAGCCCATTGATCACAGTATTCCAGGACACTGTGTCCCGCACCGCCATCGAATCAAACAACTTCCTAGCTGCTCCAACACCCGACGAACCACACTTGCAGTAAGTATCGATCAGCGAATTCGGCACGAAGATATCCTCGCAAAACCCGAACTTCTCGACGTGGGCGTGTATCATTTGCACCAGCGACAAGCTACTCCGGCCGCCGCCGCAGCAGCACGCCCTGAGAAGATAAGGGTAGGTGTAATTGTCCGGGAAGACCCCGCTCCGCTGCATCTGGAAGAAAGTCGCGAAGGCCCGGCAGGCCTGCGAGTCCCGGGCGTAGGCGCGGATGAGGATGTTGTACAGGTGCGCGGTGGGGTCCGGGATCTGGTCGAAGACGCTGACGGCGAGCGCCATGTGGCGGCAGAGGGAGAAGGCGGCGACGAGCTTGGCGGCGACGTCGACGTCCCGGTGGAGGCTGGCCTTGAGGATCTGGGCGTGCACCTGCTTGATGTGGCTCAGGTTGGTGCACCGGTGGAGGTCCGACAGCTGCTGCTCGAAGACCCGCCTCGGGGAGACCCAACGCGGCGTCCGGACCGGCACGGACATTTTCATGGGCCGTGTCGGAAGGCAAGTTGAAGAGGATGAGGTCTCGACCTGGTTCTTAAATTTGGAGGGAAGCAACGGAACCTCGGAAGGGACCTAAAGATTTGATGATGTCTTAGAATTTTTATTTATTTATTTATTTATTTTTTTTATTTTTTTAAGGGGGTTCAAAAGATGTCTTAAGTTGAATGGCCCGCGTTCGACCAAAAGGTAGACAAAGCTGAAAAGTCCGTTATCGCAAGTCCTGTCAAGACGTTAATCATTGAAGGTCTCTTGACGCATTAAATGCCACGACCAGAGATGATTACCGGACGTGCATCCCACCCCCTTGAAAAAGGAAAAAATGGGCAAGCTTGGCGACGGCCTATTCCGACCCGGATAACTTTTTGGCCGAGCCTCGCCTGCCTGAAAGATCTATATGCAAATTTCATATCATGAGCGGGTTCGGACAATGTGTTAGGGCCGACCTCCGGGCCGAGCCTTGTCTAATGAGCACTTCTAATTGCAGCAAGCCATTAACGAATCTTTTATAAACAATTGCGTCACCGTACATATTAATTAAGATTTTGTTAATGAATGCTCTTAACATGTTCTTAATTTCACTAGTCTTGAGTTTCTCCACTCACGTTTGATGGGATTGTGTTGATTGGCCCGCCCAACTTATAGTAGATGCTTCATTGGCGCTTTAAATCGAACATCCTAATAGCGTCCGAGATAGGTCTCAACCTCACCCAAACCCTATCTTCTAATAAGACATGTCAAATGAAAAAATGTTTCAACCCAAATCGATTAATTTTCATGTAATACAAATTTAGTGATTCTATTATGACTCCAAACCATATAACTAATCACTTTTATATTTGATTCAATTTGGGAAAACTCATACCCAAATTAAGTTAGGGGTGTAGAGTGGGTGAGTGCGAGATCAAGAAAGGACGAGAGAGAGAGAGAGTAAAGAGAGATTCATATAGGTGACTTGAGTGTGGTAGGTTATAAACTCATTTAACACTAATATAATTTTGGGTTTCATAATTCTAAACCCATTTATGAGCCCATCAAATACGTAAGTTTTTCTAACGTAATCCACATTAATTGATATTGTAATTAATCGTTTTACAGGATTTGTTTAATAAAGTAAGATATAAAGATTCTTAATTAATATGATATAGGGTTGGCATGGGCCAAGCAAAGCCCAGCATGTAACAAGAGAGCCCGTAATTTGATACTTTATAAATGGCACTCAAGTTTATCTTCTAACCCTAATGCATAAGTATCCTCACATAAATAGTCTTTATGGGGGCAAATCTAATCGAGCACAGTAAGTGACACATCCAGAAAAGGAGGGCAATCCCTCATTAGACGTGATTACCAAGCGTGTTCACACCCTCGTTACCACTTACCAAGATCAGCTTGACCATCGGGTCAGGGCAGTCCCTTATCAGACGTGACTACCAAGCGTGTTCGCACCCCCGTCACCAAGATCGAGCTTGAGTCTTTGGGTTTATCCATGTCATCATTTCATAAAAAAATCCAAGAATCGACCGACCGACCGATGGACGCAACCTGCGCATCCGTCCGAGGGCGCTGGCAAGAAGTCCGCGCTCAAAGACAAACACGCCAAAAGGCAGTGGTGGGTGGGTGGGAGGCGACTCGCGTTCCAGAAAATTCCCTCCCCTTCTCCTCCTTCCCTTCCCCACTCCCACCTACCTCTTCTCGACACCGCACCCACCACCACCACCACCACCAAACCCACCTCCGCCACCTTCTCTCTCTCTCTCTCTCTCTTTCTCTCTCTCTCTCTCTCTCTCTCTCTCTAACCGAACTGCCGTCCATGGAGGCCAAGCTGCTGCTCCGAGCGCCGTCCCCTGCGGTCGCCGTCCCTCCCCCGCGCTCCCGCCAGCCCCCGGAGCTCGGCCGCGGCGTCCGCCTCCCCGGTGGGTTCGGTCCCGGTTCGCGCTCCGCGGGTGGGCGCGTCTCGTGCGCCCACGCTTCCGCCGCTCCTGCTGGGTACGGCTCCGCTTCCTTCCCCCTTCTGCAAGAAAAGTTCGTAATTTGAGTTCTCTCGGCTGCCTTCGGTTTCGTGCTCCCTCCCCGCCCTCGCGAATTTCGGCAGGCGGGGCTTCTTGTGCCGGTTCTGGTGAGGCGGGGTTCGGTAATCCGATGGTCTGACTCGTCGCTAATCTTGTTGTGTTCCTCAAACTGACGAAAAGAACTAGAATTTGTGGGGCTTTGGCTGAGGATCATCAGGCAATGTGCCCTTCTAGAAGGATAATGCCTTCCCTTTTTCTTCTTCTCAGAATATCCAAATTCTAAGTTGCGAACTTTGATGTGGAAGGTGTGAAATTTCAGTTGTTGTTGCGGTGGGGTGTGGACTGTGGAGGTCTTTGAATTCTGCGTAATTCGAGTCTCTTTCCTGACGATTGATGCTGGTGTCGGTGTTTGTTCCAGAATTCTTATGAGGCTTAGTTCTGCCTTTGTGCTCTAACTTCTGAACGTCAAATTCTTGCATATTTTACTGTGGATATGTTTTGCTTTTGTTCTCGGAATGGGGATATCCTGGTTGATAATGGCATGGAACTTGCTCTGAATTTCGGTTTTTCCGTACGTAGATTCTCGCTGAAGAAAAGGATAGACAGGAGCGAGAGCTTGAAGCTGGAGGGTATAAGACATTCCTTAATTCTGCAAGAGGACAGCATAATATTTGGCCTTCTCGAGAGAGCTCAGTACTGTTACAATGCTGAAACTTACAACGCTCATGCATTCTTAATGGATGGTTTTGATGGTTCTTTGGTTGAGTTTATGTTGAAGGGAACTGAAAAGCTTCATGGTCAGGTGCGTTATGCTTTGAGAAAGAAACATAGGTGTGCTTTGTTGGAGGGAGAGAGAAGTGATAAGGAAGATTAATAATCGCAATTTCACACATCTTTGTTTCCGTGATTCATTATAAATTAGGTTGGCAGATACAAAAGCCCTGATGAGCATCCTTTCTTCCCAAATGACTTGCCCAACCCAATGTTGCCACCGCTGCAGTACCCACAGGCAAGATATGATATAACCAAACTTAAGCTCTGCTGATATATTGTCAATTTGTTGATTGACCTATCTGCGCAGGACAATAATCTGTATCCATCCTGAATACTTCTCATTAAATACAAACAAGAAGAAGTGCTGCCTGTGAATAATTTGAAAGCTGTATTGATGAGATTTAATTGAATCAACTTTCTAGATCTGGTCCTTGGCCGGTAGAGAACTTGGGCAAGTGCACTTTCTTGAAGGGACTGCGACATAGAATGCATACCTTGCTTGGTGACAACCTATTCTTCATGCATAGATGTTTGAGACAAGCTGTAGGTATATTATTTAAGAGAGCAGAAGATTGCGAGGGCAAATTGTTCTTTGGGACTGGCCCTGATTTAGGCCTTGATGGTCCAACCATGACCCGACCATCTTTCTTGGGCATCAGTGCAGCATTAAAGAGCCAGAGTGAATAAGCGCCAACGTCAATGAATTTGGCATTATTTTTGTTTGAGCATGCATGATAATTGAATGTAGCTCACCCTTTCTACCAAATTGATTAAACTTTAGCTCCACAGATCTGCTACTTATGAAATTCTGTCATTTATAATCAAATTATTCCGAGCTTGTTCTCTAGTTATAGAAGACTATTGAAAAAATTCGCATTGTCCTTTTTCACCTAAGATGACTTAGATGTTTATACATGAATGAAATTATGGCTGCAGGTCCTACATCCCTCTGCAGATTCAATCAACATAAACAATGAGGTTTGGCAAATGTACTTTAGAGATCTCCTCCCAAGATTGGTTAGTGAAGGAGATGATGGCAATTATGGATCAACAGCTGTTTGTGACACAATATGCCTGCAGGTATAAATTCAACTAATCTTGAATTAATTGGCAAATGCAGAGATGCCCCTTTAAGTCTAGGTTTGTTGGATTAGGTTTTTTTTATTGTCGTTTACAGATGTGGTGACAGATGATTAAAGGTTATGTGAGCTTCGGTTTAAAATTGTGAAAGGAGTCCTATTTTTTTATCAAGTCACCCTCAGCCTTCATGGAAAAGCCTGGCAGTTTTAGCTGATTGTTTGATCTACAAGCTAAAAGAGTGAGGATGAAACTGGATGGCAGTTGCATTTGACCAGTCATTACTATTGCCTAGTAGAAAATTGACATATAGAATACACATTTTCCATCCTTCACCTTCTAAGGAGTTAAATAAAAGAACAAGAACTAGCACAAGTCATTCAATTTGATTTTTACATGTGTTCAATAAAGTCGTTAAGTAAACAATGTTGCAGAGAATTCAGGGAATAGGTCCTAAGTATCACTTGTTAGTGACCTTCAATAGCCTCAAACATTGATCATTTCTCTTTATCCAGCTTATTTTTATTGTGTAATACTGGTGAGCTTGGTATATTTCTTCGGGAGACTATTTGAGGTCAACAATTGACTTTGTCCATCCTGCAGAAGAAGAATGATTGAAGCCCAACAAGGGCTGAAGTCTTTATGCCATTGATCAGTTGTGCGTGTCATGTCCACACCTGCACGTGGCTGTCTAGATTGTCCCTTGGCGACACCCGGTCTTGTGGTTGTTACTGATGCAATCTTTTTATTACAGGCCCTCTCAAGGAGAATACACTATGGTAAGTATGTGGCTGAGGCAAAATTCCACGCCTCCCCTAATGACTACAAAGCTGCTATTATAAGCCAGGTAACTATCCTCGAATGCTTTCCTACTCAACTTAACCCATTTCCACCCTTCTGTTATAGGTCCCGTGCCATGTCCATAGATCTTAAGATTTGGCTTTTCAATTTGGATCATGCAGGACAGGGACAGGCTCATGGATATGTTGACATATCCAGCCGTTGAAGAGACGATCAAGAAGCGAGTAGAAATGAAAGCTAAAACCTTTGGGCAGGAGGTAATTGTGGATATTGAAGGAGATGAAGCTGACCCAGCATATAAGATCGAACCAAGCTTAATAGCAGATCTGTATGGCGAATGGATTATGCCGTTGACAAAAGAGGTTCAAGTGGAGTATTTGTTGAGGAGATTGGATTAGTTGGAGCAAGAGCTTCCTAAGCTATTTAGTGCAAATAAAGCAGTAAGCTTTTGTCGACACGTGCATACCGTTGTTCGGTTTTGGAATGATGTATGTAAAATGGGAAGATATCAGAAAAATGTCTTGGGGATATAAGAAAAGATAACACCTCATTTTAGAACTGAAATTCACGTGTATCGGATCGATGGGTGTCTTGGAATAGCAGAGGTGTATGCTTTCCAGGCTGTGCTTATTCTCCATCAATATAGAAGGAAATGCGAAACCTCGTTCGCCTTCTGTTGTCTGCTCGAACTAGAGTTTGTTGTTCACTCCTCGAGGTTGGATTTCGATAACGGAAGGGGAAAAATGCTAATGTCGTTCGGTTGACATGCTGATGATCTGCCTTGTTGAGGGTACAAACGGTTGAAGAAACAGTATCCACCTGGGACCGAATTGCATGTTTTCCTTAAGAAAAAGACAGGATCGAAATGCACTGCAACCTTCATGATATTTCACCACTGGGTTGCCCTATGACAAACTTCAGCCGTTCAATCAAAATTTTCAATCGGATCGGTTGTCATCTTTTGCCACGAGACAGCGCGAGGTGAAAGTGAGTTGTTCCTTTTGGTCCCAAAATGCTCTGCATCATTCCGCCTTGCTCTGTTAGACGAGACAACAGCAATTATTATCAGCACATGCACAGAAAGTGACCCGCATGCGCATCATGACCCGTCTTCAAAACTCGATTCCAGACCAGAATGCCTCTCGAGGACCGAGTGCTCCCTTATCCATTTGCCACTTCTTCTGTTATACTTTCCAAAAGGGTTCGAGCTACCTTCCCATATAGATGGTCCATTTCGTCAATAGAAGTAAATGTGAATATTCACCGACAAATATGAAGAAATGAGACATGATGAATTTATTTTGCAGAAAATGAATGCGTATGAAAGTATTTTCTTAAAAATAATTGTTTCTATTACTTACAAGAACGCACGACAAAAAATATTTTCATCGCCCATGAAAATATGTAGATGTAAATTATTATCTGTAATAAAACGTTTTTCATTGGCTAATTATTTCAAGCGATACAAAAAATCATTCTTAAAAAATATATTTCAAATTATTCATTTTTAGCTAAACAAACGAGCCATAGTTCTATAGTCAATAGTCGTGGTTAAGAGTGGAAAACCAAACATTTCTGCCCAAACAAAAAAATAAAATTGATTAGATTCTTCACCAGTTACGTCATTTCGGTGGCTATTGATCTGGGGTTGTGGACTGAACTATGAACCGGGCAAGATGAACCGCACTTTGCATTAAACTTCGAATCCGTGAAGAGCGGAGCTAGTTACAGAAAGAGCTGAGCTGAGGTAGTTCGAAACCGCACGGTGCCATATAAACCCGACCCCATTGTAAAGAAGAAGTGTGCACAATCACTAGAAAGAGCCGAGCTTGTTACGGGGAGCCGGAGACACAGACGGACGCGGAGAGAGATGGGGCGAGTGGCGACGTTGGTGGGAGCGGCGGTGGCGCTGTGGCTGGCGGCAGTGATGTCGCCGGAGGTGGCGGCGGTGAGGATTCTGGTAGGGAAGGGCATGGGCGACGCGTGGACCACCAACGTCAACTACACAGTTTGGGCTCAAGGCTGGCACTTCTACAATGGCGACTGGCTCTGTACTCTCTCTCTCTCTCTGTCTAGTCTTCAGATCTGTGACTCAGATCTGAAGATGGGTCTGCGCTGTGCATGAAAATGAGCTCACTGCAGTGTGATTCTACTGAAGTTATGAGCTCAGTGTTGCGACTTCTCTGAAAGTGACAAGTAGCTTTTTTTCATTTTTTGTACAAAAATGTCTAGGAAGGGGAGGAGTCAGAGAAAATGACATAAATGATCATGAACTTCATCTTAATATAATTTGGTATCTGAATTTTAACTTAATATTACGACATTGAACATTTTTTATAAAGTTCAGAGACTGAGTTAAAGACGTACTAAAGTTTAGAGACTAAATAGATCATTTGTGTCATTATCACGGGAGGTCACCCATGCTAAGGCCAGGGCATGCCACAATTTGCTTAAGGATGCTTGCTCTTTTTAACTTTCTGCTGAGATCTGATGCCTCCACATTTTCACCTAGTTGCAATTCAATGATGAACGAGCTACTAGATCGTTCATCAAATTGTATGCTATTTTATGCTCGACGCTTGGATACCAACGTTCTATTGCTGTTTGCTGACTCTTTGCGCTCTTCCAGTCTTCGTGTACGATAGGAACCAATTGAGCGTGCTCGAGGTGAACGAGACGGACTACGAGTCGTGCAACTCCAATCACCCGTTGGTGAACTGGACCACGGGAAAAGGGAGGGACGTCGTCCTACTGAACGTCACGAGGCCTTACTACTTCATCAGCGGCAATGGATATTGCTTCGGAGGAGCCAAGCTCACTGTCAACGTAGAAAACCCACCGCCCCCTCCCGTGGCCTCTCCAGTGAAGAGCGCATCCCCGGCTGCTTACGGCAGGCGGATCGTCCTACCGGCGGTTTTCGCAATCGGCGCCATGTGGGATGCGTTCCTCCGGTTCTGCTAGCCTAAAAAAACAGCTCGAGAAATGGCTTTCCACCAGATTAACCCGGCAATTCCTTTCGTCAGCTACAAAATTCCTTCGAAGTAAAAAAGAAATCAAGTTGTTTTCTTCTAACCTTAGTTCTTCATATAGGAGGAGATTTGTTTGATGGTCTTTTATTCATGTTTGGCTGTTGACCTGAGTGTGGTTCGGTTTGACTGAGGTAGATAGCGTGAGCTGTGCTTGAACCTTGTGAACGTGTTGGGTCTCAAAAGACCTGAACACCAAAGCTTCAGAAAAAAACGAAGAAGAGTTAGACGTTATTGTGGACTGAACTGCGAACCGGACGGCAACTTGCACGAAAGTTCGAATCCGTAAGTGGACGAGGGTCACCGGGACCACCGATTTTCTTTTGCATTCGTGCAGCCTCGTTTGGCAAACTCGAGACGCTTCCACAACGTTCGTCTTGGCCCTCTCTTTCTTGTCCTGCACGAATTGATTATCCACTGTCTTGCACTACATCTAATTAGGCAGCGAGATCGACATTACGTATGAACACCACCTTTACCAAAACAAGCTCGCTCCATCCACAGTAGAATAGAATCGGAACTCATGGGTGACACCGCATCTGATAACTTGAAATCTGTAATTACTCGGGTTTTAGCCGTTTTGAACCATTAGTTGATTAAAGTGAGAGACCTATTGGAAAGGTGATGTCTTGAGTTTCGAAGGCACTTGTTGAATATATGATTAAGATGGAAAGTTCTGATTTTTAATTCTGTAATATCTAGAAAGCAATTTACCTATCTTTTGACTCAGCTTTGCGGGTGATTCTAAAGACAATCACCGAAACATTTTTCCTTTTGGCATTTGACCCCGGTGAGTAATGATGAGAGGAAAGGCTACTGCGACAGTAGCCCACGATAACGTGCTAAGTAAAAAGGAATCTTGTTTTGACCTTAGCTAGCAACGCCGTGCTACAAGTCACTGTCCCATATTTTTTGCCGAAATCTAAATTAACATTCTTTAATTTAAATGGAACAGTGGATCCAGAGGGTGAGCAGCTAGTAATAAGTTCCCGAGGATAAATAATCGCCGTGGGAGGCCGACCCTTTATAAAAAGAAGCGTGCATAGCCACTAGACGGAGCTGAGCTAGTTACAGAGAGAGAGAGAGAGAGAGAGAGAGAGAGAGATGGGGCGGGTGGCGACGCTGGTGGGGGTGGCGGTGGCTCTGTCGCTGGCGGCGGCGCTGGTGCTGCCGGAGGTGGCTGCGGTGAGGTACATGGTAGGGGCAGGGCTGGGCAACGGATGGACCCAAGGCCTCAACTACACTAACTGGACTCGAGACAAGCACTTCTACAATGGCGACTGGCTCTGTATGCTCTCTCTCTCTCTCTCTCTCTCTCTCTCTCTCTCTCTATCTGTAGCCTTCAGATCTGTGACTCGTTTCGCTCGCGTTAGACGTTCCGGGTCCATCCAAATGAGTCAGATCTGCAGATGGGTCTGAACCGTGCATGAAAAATGGGCTCACCGCAGTGTGATTCTACTGAGTACGAGCTCAGCGTCGCGTGCTGCTCTTTCTTATTGGCTCCTCTCTTGAATCAATATTGATTCAGGAGCTTGATACCGTGCGAATTTCGCTCAAGAGTCGCGACTTCTCTGAAAAGTGACACTTCGCTTTTGATTTCGTCGCTATGTTAGTCCCCTGATTCTTAGAGGTGACATTGTATCGGGTTCAGTGGCTCATTGGGGTAACTTTTTCCAACGTGAGTTGACGAAAGAACTTGCTAGATATGGTGAATCTTGAGGTTGCTTAGAGAGTTGAAAATCCTCAACGTTGGCGGAGATAAACACATTCAAATAAGCTCATTCAGATCCGCATCTCTCGGTCAATGTCAGTTCGTTTCCCCCCATTGGAGCTTCTTCTTCGTCTGTAGCCGTTTTGGAGTTGAAAATTTCACATCTTTTCTGCTTACTTCCTACTCCTTCGTCCGGCAACTTGTTCCTCCGAGTCAGTTCTGCTTCCAATTTTTTTTTTCAGCATTGGGAATCCTTGTCGATTTGAGGTATCATTGATCGTTTTTCAGTTGGTTCGGATTGGTGAAATCGCTTCTTTTCGGTTGAATTAAGTATGATAACTATGTTTGTTAACCGTTTCTAGAGAAATTAAATATGTGGTGAATCTTAGAACCTCCATAACGCATGGAAGATGCAAGTGTACAATTAAACTCGCTGCTCTTTCGGCTCGACGCTTCGTGCTCTCATACACTTGCCAATGGAAGGAGAGAAGTCATAGGACAAATGCTGTCCGATTGAGGATTCAGATCGGTCTTGTTGGTGGGCTTGGTATCTAGGAGCTGGATCTAAATCTTGACAGCATGTGATGAGAGAAAAAATGGTGTCAAGCTGCACCTGAGATGCATAGCTATTTGGGTTTGATGAAGTGATAACACTACCTACTTAGCAAAATGAAGTCAGTTGTTATCTTTATGTGCTCTTTAACATGTGGTCGAGGAGATAACCTTCTCTGGTTTGCCATTTTCATAATTCGCTTAAAGGTGTTTGCTCTTTTTATCTTTCTGCTAAGATCCGATGCTTTCGCATTTTCATCTGAGGCGACAATTTGCAGGCCGCAGTTCGATTATGAACAAGCTGCTAGCTCGGCCATCGAATTGTATGAGATTTATGTTTGACATCTGGACGCCGACATTGTATTGCTGTTTCCTGACTCTTTGCGTCCTTCCAGTCTTTGTCTACGATAGGAACCAGTTGAGCGTGCTCGAGGTGAACGAGACGAACTACGAGTCATGCAACTCCGATCACCCGAAGGTGAACTGGACTAGAGGAGCAGGGAGGGACGTCGTCCCACTGAACGTCACGAGGCCTTACTACTTCATCAGCGGCAACGGATTTTGCTACGGAGGAGCCAAGCTCGCCGTCAACGTAGAGAACCCACCGCCCCCTCCCGTGGCCTCCCCAGAGAAGAGTGGATCCCCGGCATCCTTTTACCGCGGGCGGGTGGTCCTACCAGCGGTCTTTGCGGTCGGCGCCATGTGGGACGCGTTCCTCCGGTTCTGCTAGCCCCTAAAGAAACCGGCTCGAGAATCGGCTTCCCACGGGACCGACCGGCAATTCCTTTCTTCATTTACAAAAATTCCTTCGAAGTGAAAAGGAAATCAAGCTGTTTTCTTCTACCATTTTGTTCTTTATTTAGGAGGAGAGTTGTTTGAGAAAGGGTCTTTCTCCATGTTTAGTTGTCGACCTGGGTTTGGTTTGGTTTGATTGAGGGAGATGGCGTGAGCTGTGCTGGAACCTCGTGACCGTGTCGAGTCTCAAAGTCCCGCAACACCGAAAAGCTTCAGAAAAAAAAGAAGAAACAAGACAGGAGAGAGTTGAATATTGTTTTCCGCTGGGAATGTATGCTTTTTCTAAGATTGCAAGCTGTAAAATTTATGTTGGCATGTGGCGTGTCTCGTAATCTACCCGGTCCATGGCCACTGATTCCGCAGCGATTCTCGCCATAAAAGGTGAGGACGAGCTGACTATCACGGGAGATCCGCCATGTGGGGGCTTGTGTTTCTCGATCCGGAGGTCAGCTTTTGTGGCGAAATCACATGAATTCTGACCTGCGAGGCACTTTTGCTGCGTGCGCCCCCGATCAGGTCAATGGTAGGCCGGAGGGCAGGAGAGATCTCCTGAAAGAGAAAGATTTGACAGCAAAGAAATGTCCGAAGGCATGTCTGATAAGGAAAAAGTGGGCATGGGGTGGTTGAAACTTTTGAGAAAGATCGAGCTTTGGTTGGCTCGGAGAACAACGCGAGCAGACAAGGGCGACGACGAGCCCAGTCGACGAGGCGGTTGTTGGTTTGGCGGGGTCGGGCCGCTCGAGCCCGGCATTCTTTGAGGAGTCGCCCCGAGCACAATCCCGGGCGCGCGATCATCGGAAGAGAGTGAAATGGGGCGATCGAGGCTCGGCCTCCGGCCCATGTCTCGCGCGTCTTGTCATGTAAACTCGAGGCTCAACGCACTTGCCGAGCACACGAGTCGGCCACGGGCTGATGCGCAAGTTACATTGCTTGCCGGCTCATGCTCTTTCCCCTCCCATTCGAATTACTAGATTCCTTTAGTTTATGATGATGAATAAATGCAGCCTGGAAAACTCGGTTTCCCGGGAGGACGGTAGTGAATGACACAACACAAGGATGAAATGTATTGATGGAGAAAGAGATGCCCGATGACATTAGAGAAAATATTAGATACTCTAAAAGTGTCACGTTATTTTTACTCTGAATTATTCACACGTCGACACGTGTCTTCAAGACCCTCCACGTTAGCCAATTTCAAACCAATGCTCTCGCGCTCTGCTCTCTCTTCTCTCTTTCTTTACTCAGCGTGTCATTTCTCTCTCCTTTCTCTTCACACTCTCTCTCCCCTTTTTCCTGAACTGACAACATTCTCTCCTAAATAGCGCTCTCCGATGAGGGCCGCGCTCTCATCGACGACGGCGACGCTCCCTCCCGACCACGGCCTCTCTCTCTACTCCACGGCCTCTTTGCTCTCTGATGACGGCCACAATCTCTCCAACGACGGCGATGCTCCCTCCCGACCACAGCCTCTCTCTCTACTCCACGGCCTCTTCACTCTCCAATGATGGCCACGATCTCTCCGACGACGGCGACGCTCCCTCCCGACCACGGCCTCTCTCTCTACTCCAGGGCCTCTTCCTCTCAACCTCTTTCTTCCCGAATCGTGCTCTCTCTTGACGCTGGACTTTCTTCGACAACGGCCGCGCTCTATTCGCTTTGCTCAAAGCCGTCTCTCTCGAGAAGCCCTAGATCTGCGACGACAATCCCCGCTTTTCAATTTCAATTTTTTCTTTTTTATCGGGGTTTTATGTCCACATCTTTGTTTTAGGTGAAGCTGGCATGTCGATTGTGAAAATTTCTTGTTTTGCCACAATGTCCCTAGGGTGGTTCTTGCAGAATGGAGATGCAGTCGCTCTGTTCTCTCGTCTAATCTTCAATCGCTTCCATACTCGGCTCGGCTCAAAGCCGTCCCCCCGAGAAGCCCTAAATCTGTGGCACATCACGATCTGACCAGGCCTTATCATTTCACTTCGGATTATCTTTACCAGTCTCTGGTCTCTATTCGATTTTCTCGGCTCAACATGTAAGCCCCTCCTCTTTGTTCTTTTTTTTTTTTCTTTTTCTATTTTGTTGTATCTCTTCTTTAGCTTCTCTTAGCATTCGCATTCCTTAATATTTTTCATACTCTTTCGCGGGTCCTCGCTGGTTTTTGCTTTGTCGGTATCATCATATTTTTTTATGGAAACGAAAGAATTTTTTTTTTTTTTAGATTGCGTGCCTGAGAGTTTTGCTCGGTGGAGTTTAAAACAGAGTCCAATCTTGATGATCTTGTTCAATTAGAATTGGGGGATGGCGGATGGGTTAGAAGCGTTAGTTGGCCTCTCTGTTATGTGTTATAAAGAGAAAACAATGCGATCTTTTGATCAGATTTAATAGTGCGGATGGATAGTTCCAAATAGCAAATGCATAAACCCAGTCATTCTTAATCGCCTTTGATTAGTTTACCGAGATGGTCATTAAGCCTCGAATTAAGAAGTGTTTGTACTTTGTCAGTTTCATTCTTGAGAATGTTAAACTAATCTTTAAATCATTTGGAGTGGTCTAAATGGTGTCCGATGATGCTTGTTGCTAGAAAAATATGATTGAAGGAGCAATTCATAGAGTTGCAGCCCTGAGATTTCTTTGACTCGTGTGGTACAATACGGATGTAATAATCAGAAACAACATTACTAGGACAAATGTATTAGTATATGTTGCGGCTGATGCTTATTGCAGCATTTGTCATGGCTGCAACTTTTATATAGATCTTATGACACATTGTGGCAAAACAAGAAATTTTCACAATCAACATGCTAGCTTCATCCAAAACAAAGATGCGAACATAAAACCCTAGTAAAAAGAAAAAATTGAACCTGAAAGTAGGGATTGTTGTCGCAGATCTAGGGCTTCTTAAGAGAGACAGTTTTGAGCAGAGTGGAGAGAGTGCGGCCATCGTCGAAGAAAGCCCAGCGTCGAGAGAGAGTGCGATTTGGGAAGAAAGAGGTCGGGAGGAAGAGGCCGAGGAGTAGAGAGAGAGGTCGTCGTTGGGAGGGAGCGTCGCCATCGTCAAAGAGAGCGTGGTCGTCCTCGAAGAGCAAAGAGGCCGTGGAGTAGAGAGAGAGGCTGTCATCGGGAGGGAGCGTTGCCGTTGTCGAAGAGCAAAGAGGCCGTGGAGTAGAGAGAGAGAGGCCATCATTGGGAGGGAGCATTGCGGTCGTCGAAGAGAGTGCGGTTGTCGTCAGAGAGTGAAGAGGTCGTGTAGTAGAGAGAGAGGCTGTCATCGGGAGGGAGCGTCGCCGTCGTCGAAGAGAGCGCGGCCATCGTCGGAGAGCGAGTGCTATTTCAGAGAGAAAGTCCTCGGGTCAGGAAAGAGGGGAGAGAGTGAGAAGAGAGAGGAGACAGAAATGAAGCATTGAGTTGAGTAGAAGATGCAGAGAAGAGAGAGTAGACGTGGCAAGCCCCGAGGACATGTGTCGACGTGTGAATGGTTCAGAGTAGAATTGATGTGGCACTTTTAGGTACCTAATATTTTCTCAACATTAAAAACGTACTTTGATTTAAATCTTGGAATTTTACTCGCCAATAAAAGAATCCGTTTTTAGTATCTTGAGGTAGTATTACTGTCGCATAAAGTAACTTTTTAATGTGAACTTTGTAGAAAAGAGTTTTGACGCAAATGATCCCTAAATTTTGGCCTAGTATTCAATGTCACTCTTGAACATTTAATTTGTTCAATGTGATTCTTGAACTTTTAATCAGTTCAAACCAATTTCTGAATTTTTGTTATATGCTCAATATAGTCTCTTAGTTATATGAAAATATTAAACGTAGCTCTTCCATTAATTAAGATTATGGGCAACATTGAATGTTTTCATATAATCCAAGGAAAAAATAAAACACATATTAAAAGTCATGGACTAAATTGAACAAATTAAAAGTTCAAAATCACATTACACATTAGACTAAAATTTAGGGATCACAATAAGGGGTTCTATACTCAGAACTAGGGAAAAACAAGTCAACTGTAGTAGATATACTATCTCACACTAGGCGAACCTTTTGTTCAAGCCTTCCAAGGACTGCCTTTTAGTTGCAAAAGATGTTGCGATTAAGACGAGCGATCGAACAATAATATAGACAGAAAAAGAAAATAAATCGGACACCAAATTTACGTGGTTCAGTCGTAAAGACCTACGTCCACGGGGAGAGCAGCAGTGAATTTCACTATAGATCAAGCGATACAAGGAGATTACACACTCAAGTCACTCAAACACTCTCTCGGTGTTTCCCAAGCCCCAATTACAACCAATAACTCACACAGTGTTTAGCCCCGAAAATTCCTCGAAAATAATCTCTCAATCTCACGAAGGAATTACGCGCAAATCTTACCTCAAGATTTAATCGGCTACAAACACTATTCTTGGATGTAATTCACGAGTAAGAATGACGAAGAAAATCCCTCCCAAGCACTCGACAACTAGACGGCGCTTCAAGACCAACTCTTCATGATCAACGGCGGAACACCAAGCACTCACGCGGCGCTTCAAGACAATTTGTGATCCACGTCTACCACCCACGACCACAAGTCTATATATAAGTAAAACCCTTATTATTATGCCAACTTCTAATAGGATTCTATTTCCTATCTAAAACGATTTTATCCAAAACATATCTCTATATATTTTAAACAAAATCCAAATCCAAGTCAAAGTTGAACTTTCCTATTTCAGCGGCCGAATTCTCCAATGTAGATTCAAACTTTGGGAAGTTGATCTTCGGGTCTTCTTTGCTCAATCTTTAACGTCCGCAACATATCCAATTCGGAATATTCAAAATTTCACATTGGACTCAAACTCGAGACATATTTTAACAATCTCCACCTTGGCTTGATGTTTGAGCCAAGTTGCAATCGTTTTGCAAAAAATTCAAACTCTGCTGCTACTTTTCCATAGCCCCCGATGGGCTCAACCGCCACAGATATTATCCAAGTCCAAGCCTCGCTTGAACTTCGCCATAACCGAGGACCTCATCATAATACCAACTCCACATGCACCTTTAACTACTCCGCAAGGATTTTCCAATGCAACCTCCTTAACCCCAGATAAAGCAAAACCATTGTTGCATCCATATCTGTCAGGAGATCGAAACGTACCTTGTCAATATTAGCGATTCATGAAGAACCATTGGCTTTATAGGCTCCACCTCGCTATGAGCACCATCTCGTGTCGATTACTTTGCTAGTACATGTATACGCTACCTCAGGAGTTTCGGTCGCAACTCCACCTCAAGCTGAACACCGTTCAGATCCGTTTGAATACTGCTATAATCACTCCTAGCCAAAAGTACTGGAGACTCGTCAAACGTAACTTCTCTGCTGTTAACAGGTGAATTTATATCTGGGCACCACAACCGATCGCCCCGCTCACCTTGTGCATAGCCATGGAATATGCACCTTGCCCTCCAATCGAGCTTACCATCACTTACTCGAAAATAACATGGGCAACCAAACATTCTAATAATAGAATAATCAGCAACGTTACCTGACCACACTTCTTCAAGAGTCTGCCATTCAATAGCAGTTGATGGGGATCTATTCACCAGGTAGCTTACCGTACTTAGCACATTAGCTAGAATTCTCCTAGCAATACCAAAGACTAGAGATAATTTTACGGGCCATCTCTAGTAATGTTCTCGCTCATCAATTCGCAAATTGTTGTGATTTCTCGGCACTAGTGCGGTGTTTCACTATGCCCTCTTTCATGCAGAATTTATTTGCCGCCTCCGAGCGAACTCCATGCTATTGTCGGTCCGCACATGCTTGATCGACTTACTAGTCTCCGTCTCGATCAAAGCTCTTGACTGCGAGATCCCGACACCGACATCAAACTTGTGCCTTGGCACAAACACCCAAGTCTTCCTCGAGCAGGTCAAAAGACTCTCGAACGATGCATCCGACGTCTCCTGGCGAAACTTGTCATTGTCTCACCTTGAAGTTTATACGAGCCTCCATGCTTGATTCCTTTCATTATCACCAGGGCACCTCGAACAACCTTCAAAACTCCACCTTTTGAAGAATACTTGCAACCAGCTGAATCTAGGGCACCCAAGGAAATTAAGTTCTTTTTTAACTCTGGAACATGCCTTACTCCAGTCAATGTCCTCACAATACCATCATGCATTATGATTTTAACATCACCAACACCCACAACATAGCACTTAGCGTTGTTCCCTAACTGGACTTTACCACTACCCGTGTACTGATAAGTGATAAAACAGTTTCTATTTGGTGTAACATGAAAAGAACAACCAGAATCCATAATCCATCTATCAAACGATGAATAATCAGTGACAGACAAGACATAATCGGCACTTTCTACTATAGCTGCAACATTATCTGCAGAATCAACCATAATTCCCTTACCCTTCTCATTCTTCAACTTAAGGCAATCCCTTCTAAGATGCCCCCTCTTGCCACAACTCCAACAGACAACATTAGCGGTCCTAGACCGACTACGCCCGTTTATATTAGTACTACTATTACCCACACGTGTTATAGATCTTCCTCTATTTTCACCTACTAAAGCGGCGATACGGGTTCGCGATTCTCTTCTACGAATGTCCTCGCTCGAATTAAATCTCGAACCCCATCAAACGTCAAACTTGTTGACCTAGAGGAATTACTAACAGCATGCAATGGTAACGTAGTATTCCAACTATTAGGCAATGAGGATAGCGAATCAAAGCACGTACCTCATCTTCAAAATCAATTTCAACCGAACTTAATTGACTAACAATCACATTGAATTCATTGTTATGATCTCGCAACGACGCACCTTCGCTCATCTTCAAATTAAATGTACGTCGCATCAAACGTACCTTGTTGATCGCAGATGGCTTCTCGTACATATTCGATGGGGCTTGCATCAAATCAGCGCTTGTCTTCTCCTTCAAGATGTTAAACGCGACGTTACGAGCCAACGTCAGTCAAATAACACCCATAGCTCGTCTATCTAGCAAATCCCAATCAGCTTGCTTCATCGTCTTTGGTTTCTCCCCAGATAAGGGCAAGTCTAGTTTCATCTGGTAAAGATAATCTTCAATTTGCATCTTCCAGAAACTAAAATCCTTCCCATCAAATCTGTCGATTCTCACTTTTACCTCTTCTGTCGCCATCGATTCGCTTCAACTCGCCAAGCCGGCTTCGATACCAATTGTTGCGATTAAGGCGAGCGATCGAACAATAATATAGACAGAAAAAGAAAATAAATCGGACACCCGATTTACGTGGTTCGATCGTAAAGACCTACGTCCACGGGGAGAGCGGCGGTGAATTTCACTATAGATCAAGCGATACAAGGAGATTACACACTCAAGTCACTCAAACACTCTCTCGGTGTTTCCCAAGCCCCAATTACAACCAATAACTCACACAAGTGTTTAGCCCCGAAAATTCCTCGAAAATAATCTCTCAATCTCACGAAGGAATTACGCGCAAATCTTACCTCAAGATTTAATCGACTACAAACACTAAACTTCTTGGATGTAATTCACGAGTAAGAATGACGAAGAAAATCCCTCCCAAGCACTCGACAACTAGACGGCGCTTCAAGACCAACTCTTCATGATCAACGGCGGAACACCAAGCACTCACGCGGCGCTTCAAGACAATCTCGTGATCCACGTCTACCACCCACGGCCACAAGTCTATATATAAGTAAAACCCTTATTATTATGCCAACTTCTAATAGGATTCTATTTCCTATCTAAAACGATTTTATCCAAAACATATCTCTATATATTTTAAACAAAATCCAAATCCAAGTCAAAGTTGAACTTTCCTATTTCAGCGGCCGAATTTTCCAATGTAGATTCAAACTTTGGGAAGTTGATCTTCGGGTCTTCTTTGCTCAATCTTTAACATCCGCAACATATCCAATTCGGAATATTCAGAATTTCACATTAGACTCAAACTCGAGACATATTTTAACAAAAGAGATGCTTAAATGTGCTAGGATTGTAACATTTCTAACTAGCCGAGCTGCATTTCATAGAGGATCCTACGAGGCTGGAGAAGATAAAGTGTTTAAAAAGACATAAGGAGAAGTTTCATAAAGGTCACACTTTATTTTAAGGAACTCGGCCCAAAACATTACATCCCCATTGCCATATATAGGCATTAAGAGGTCACGAAAAACAATGATTATACTCATGGGTCTCAAAAACACACAGAGGCTTTAGGAATCCCGATCGACAATTATTTTAGGTGGTATAAACAGTGATTACAAACAGTGATTTCCCTAACTTATTGCTATAGTAGCTTGCTATAGTGGTTTATACTATAGTAACTCTGCCACATGCCTATCTACCATCTCGAGAGTTGTAATCATAGTCTAAATCATTAGAGCTATGTCATGCAACTTGTTCTTCCTCATAGCATTGTTCAAGTCCAAAGTCAGCAGAAAAACTATTGGTGTCGTGAGTGAATTCTCTTTGTGATGTTAGGGCATTTCACATGTTTAGACTGATTGAGGAGAATCTTTCTTCCCAAGTTTTGGAGGCTCCTAGAGCACTATCTTAGTCCATTCTCTCAGGCATAACTGGTTGGGGCCAATTTACTGCTTGAGCATAATGGGACACTATGTTAGGATTAATTCAAGAGACAAAGACAAATGTCCTTGATCATAGGGGTCTTGAGAAAGAGGTCCTCCCCATTGGGCATAGGATGCTTGTGTCACGGGCCGAGAGTTTCCTTGGCCTTGGAACGACCCGTGAGGCACCTGGTGAGCAGAATTCACCAGGCCAGCCTTCCTTCTATAATTATCCTAGTGATCAATACGATGAATACTCCTTCGTACGAGATCTAGCCACGCCCAACTTCGCTCGGGCGTCTAGTCCATCGAGTAAGGCAGCAGTACTCTTTAGGCACAACAACTGGTTTCGGCCTGCCATGGCCTCGTCAGGAGAGCGGCATCAACTCCCGACCGGTTTGTGCACGGGAGGCCCACCCCGTCTTCGAGCTCCTAAGTGATATAATCCTTCTATCCTAGAACTCCTAGCACCAACCGTCCTGACGCCACTCCCACGGACCAGTTGTGTTCTACCCTTCTGCCATTTCACTCTTCACCCGATAACCCCAAGCTCCACCCACAAGGTCACGAGTACTGGAGGATTCACGGACCGTGACACTTGAGTATAGGATTGTTGAGAGGACTGTGCAGGATCATTCGTGTTTGTCATTTATTGTTTTTGTGATGAAGATGTCCTTACTTGATTCTGTGCTTGATTGAATGCCTCGAGTGCTTGTCTTGCTAACTATAGTAGTCTTATGGGACAGGTGTTAAATAGTCTCATACTTCTTTGAAAATGGTTTGGTTTTCTTGGCACATGACTCTCTGGAGCTCTTTGTAGTTGTATTTAACATATCCGACGCAATCTAGAATTGTCTTGTAAATACGGGCTTCTTGAAGGTGTAGTTGAGGCTTGTAGGTGGTAGCTCCTACTCTTTCTGGCATATTGATGAGGGTTCCATTATTATGCACAAAGGTCCATGGTCAACGAAAGACACAACTGTGTGTAATTCCGATTTTGCTCGAGGGACATCTCTTAATTCTTGGAGGAAGGGGCGTTTTTAATAAGTCAAATGGTAAAACCAATTGAGTATAATGAAAAGATTACTTTCACTTTCATTTTCATTGTTGCGACCGAGCATAATCAACCTAGTCAACTTGACAATGAAATTTCTAGTGGGAAATTCAATAGCTATCAAATACTTATTGGTTAAGTACCATAACAACCATAGAAGTTTGTCAAGGAAATTATATTCCTTCCCAATTAATGGATGTATGATTGGATACCTTAGGTTTAAACCTAAAGGATAAATAATTGAGCTTTCATGATATTTGAAGAGAATTGTATAACACTGCCATATGATATTGTCAGAATTTTCAGTGAGACTATTATTTTGGATTTATTCAATAACTCTTAGGGTACTCTAGGCTTGGTCAATCTCGCATTTCCTTGAGCTTGTATTTTTCTCTCTGAGGAAAATGATGTCTCAAGATATATATGTTGATTTCAGTTAGAGCCTTTGGTCTGGAGAGAAAGTCAGTAAGCACATTCTTCTTTCCTACAATATATTTGGTTTTGAAAGAGTATTTCAAAAACCATGCAACCCATTGTAGCAGCTAAGAATCTGTTGTTGCTTGAATCTGGTTATCTGGGGAAATGATGTTATGTCCAATTCTATTAGAAAATGATGGTCAATAAGATGGAATTTGAATTTTATCATTCCACTTTTTACTTACAATATCTCCTTGAAAGTAGAATAATAATGCATTTCAATCTGAGAAAAAGTTTCACTTTTGTAAGCGCAAAGGTGTCATCTATTATTGATTTCCTCAAACAATATGGCTGCCCATAATTCGTCAATGGCATCAATCTAGAGGACTCTCTTCCCGGTAGATGGCATTTGCAAAGGGGGAGAAGTCCACGTGACTTCTTTCAATTCTGCAACTACTTTAGTTTGAGTCTTTCCCCAAGATGGGGACTCTTTTTTCGATATCAATTGTAAAGGGATCAGCAATTTTGCAATGTTAGGAGCAAAGTCCCTCAGATAATTGATTATCCCAAAAAAATTGTTGAATCTGCTTTATTGTGAAATTTTCTTTTGAAAATTTCAACAATTCCTTAACAGTGTGTAGGCTTGGATAATATGTACCTTTGTTGAGGTGCATACCTATCTAGATAATATTAATCTTTCTCCGAGAGAACATAATTCCGTATTTCTTTACGATTTCTGCAAACTACTCGAGAAGTCGATAGTGAGATTCTTCATTAGGTTGTAAAGTAATATGTCATCAATATAAATCACTGCAATAGATAGGATTGACTAAAATATGCGGCACATGGCTTTTTGGAACAAGAAATGAGCTAATTTGAAGCTAAAATAGAGAACCTCCCATTAAAAATACTGCTTTGGAATACAGAACCATGCCTTAGGTCTTTAGAATGAATACCCAATTGCCAAAACCCAAATTTGAGGTCAAATTTGTAATAAATGTGAGCTTTGGATAATCTAGCAAAAAGGAAATTTCGAGAGGCCAAAGAGAATTTATCATTCTAAGGAAAAAGGTTAAATGGTTCGTAATTTATTACCAACTGCATTTTTCTCCATTTTGCTTAACTCGCTTGTTAACATAAAAGGCCTAACAACCTATTGGGAGTTTGAGATCTTAATAAGGCCTTGTAAGCAAGATTCATTCACATATGATTGAATCATATTACATATTAACTTAAAGTTCAAATATTATTTGTGTCGTCATCCTCTAAATTTTCTCTCTTTTTGAGTGCTAGTGAGGTTTGAAAGGAGCTTACCAACGGCTTTTTCCCGCAAAGCACTGGCTGGGGGACGACGTCGTCGCGTGCGGTCGGAAGATTTTTTTTGCGGGACGGGGAGCACGAGCTTATCATCATCATCATCATCGGAACTTCGCGGCCGAGGGGACGCCTTCCCTTCTCATGGCTTCCATCTGCAACCCCTCGCTCTCTTCCCTTCCGAAGCTCGAGAGCTCGCTGAACCCTAGCAGACCGCTTCCCCGATCCAATCGCGTGCTGAAGCCGAGGCATCGGCATCGACATCGCTCCGTTCCCTCAATCCCGGCCCCGAAATGCCGCGCCACGGAGCACAGCTCGGTCCCGCGGGGGGGATCGATGAGCGTCGACAATCTCCGCCGCTTCGTCGACCTGAACGCGGGCAAGTGGAACGGCTCTTTCCACGTGAGTACTCGTGTTCAGTCGGGCGCTCTGTCATCTTTATCTCGCGGTATATGTCGTCGTTACGCCTCCGTCGTCTACGTTGCTGCGGTAATGCCTGACCCAAAAGCAGGCCTGAAATGACGCTAGGGTTTGGCTGGTTCTGGAGGGTGTTTGTGTGGATTGAAGTTTTCTTAGGATTAGAAGAGGTCGGTTGAGTAGTGGTGTGGCGCAGATGCTTTTTAGTTGAGAGAGCTTCACTGTTGCCAGTGACTTGTAACTTGCCTGGGCAACTGGATGCGGAGTTTTTATAATCCTTGCGATGTCTTTATGATGAATGTCCCGCCTTTGCAGCAATTCGATGCCCGCGGGAATCTGTTGCATAAGATAAGTACGAAGCTTGCTGCAAGCTCTTATGGAGAGGATGAGCTCATCAGTCTTATCCAGACGTAAGCTCCGTTGGGCTTCTCTCGTTGAAGTTTCGATGCGGACACGACATCTGTCGTGGTCTAATTGGACTGCCACCTTGTTGTAGGCTTTACATCAAACAAGCTCAATCGAGCACTTCGATTTCTGAACACGATGAAGAACCCGAATGGGCAGAGTATAAGATAAAAGAAACCAACATGTTCACTGTCGACAAGTATCAACAGGTAAGTTTCCGATATGCTAATGTTTGAGAGGGTTTATGTCGCTGGATAATGCTTCATTCGTTGGCTTCTTTTGTTATCCTACATAATTAGTCCATAGTTAGGATTTTTCCCAGATGAGAGGGCGTTTACTTTGAGGTACCAGACAGCAGGCATGCTCGAAACTGTATTAAGGCAAGGAGTTCTAGGGGAAGACGACACTGGCGAAGAATCTCCAAAGTGAGTGCTTGTTTTGTTTAAATTTTTCTTTTCTTGGTGGTCTGTCCATCCTTGGCCGTCAATCATGGTGACTGAGGCTAGAGAGAAGGCGAAGGTGACTAATTCACTGAATGAAATACATATATCCTTGTGCAAATATAGCATAGTTTTCTTTCCCTTATGGCTTCCTGCTCCATTAAATGAATAGACAGAACAAATGAGTGATAGCAACCTAGGTTTCCGACAATTATTTCTCCACTATGCACAACCATGTTGATGGCTTGGCACATTACGCTTTGTAGGACGTGTCCGTGGAAACATGAATATGTCACTTGTTTGTATACCATGCGGATAGACTTCAGAAGGATGTTGTGAAATAGTCAATGCATATTTCCAAGGATGGGAGCTACACACAGAGTAGGTAGACTGAAAAGAATGTGGTTTGAAGTGTATAATTACTATCAACCAGGAAAAGAAAAGGAGATAAGCGTCAAATTATGATTACTATCTGTAGGTCTCAGAAAACCTGCTTTTCTTAACAGAATCCAGAGAAATGAGTTAAATAGTTTGTCCAATGAGGGTTGTATACATTAAAAGGGCAGATTCGCGCTTCAATGAATTCCATGGAAAATTCAATCTTTACAAGTTGCTTTCTAATCATTTCCGGATATGCATCATAGCAGAGACTAATTGTACAATATTGTCGACATGTTGTTGATTCTTCACATTTGTTTTGGCTGGTTCTATCACATGATCTGTCTAGACAGTCAATTCTTTAGTTGGAGACTTCGATGCAATCGATAGAGCCTCTGTTCTATTATCATAACCAATTGCATCCACCTTTTTGGGTGGAGCATCGTCATTGTCTGATCTTTTCTGTTGTTATGGCTTAAGCTTCTGTTTATGAGGTTTCAAAGCTTCAAGATTGTCCATTGCATTGTGCTCTTCTTTAGCGCTCCAGATTCTTGCTTCTTTCTTTTGCTGAAGAGGCTTTTTTGCACAGAAATCTCAAGCTTCCATCTCGCCGACCTTCTATTGTGTGCGAGAATTGTCTATACTCACAACAAGCAGATACACGAGCAAGAGCATTCCACATCATGGACCCAAAGGGTGTCATTGAAACGCTTCTCGTATTTCTTGAAGAAAGAGGCAATGGGTTGTCTGTACCTCCTTCGCTTGAGAACTCTGAAGTAAGTTTCAAGATATTGCTCATCTTTTAAGCGGCTATTGAAAGTGAAAGATTAAGTATTTGCTGTCTTTCCTCTTAATTGCAGGGAAGCACAAATAGGATAATGCCATTTCTCGGAACCTGGAAGGGGCATTCTGTAACAAAGCGTAGTGGTGTTTATGGAGGAACACTTGCTGAAGCTGATTTGGTTTCGTTACTTCAAATGGATGAGAAGGGGCACTTAGTTCAGGTTTGTTGGAGCTAGAATTCAGTAGCTAATATAAGCTGAAAATGATTAAATAGAACTTCTGAATCTATTGAAGATGGAGAACTCAGATGAAGCTGATGTCACACTAGTCAGATGCTATTAACCTGTTAATATTGGCCGTAAGTAAATGAGATATACATATTGCGAAGCTCTGATTTAAGTTTTTCTAATCTAAAGATGCATGGTTTTCAATATGGCCTTAAATGGGTGACTCCAGCTGAAAAGTTAATATTGGCCGTAAGTAAATGAGATATACATATAGTTTCTTAGTGGTTCCACTAATCTCTACTTTGATTAAACAGAATTTAATGGCAGTTAGGTTTATCAATGCTGACAACGAAATTCCATAAATTATCCTTAATAAAAATTGTGCAAAGCAATTGTCCCCTTGCTCCACTTTCTCCAATCACCTCAACCATCTCCCTACTCTCAATGTTGCTGACTTGGTTTGATGAAACCACATAAACTGCAAATTATGTATTAGAAAAGTTAAATGTGTTTTCATGTTCAATTAGTGACTCAAGAGTTTGTTCCCTCCTTCCTCATCATCATGTCAGGAGACTACTAGAACATCCAGTAGCGGCGAAGTCACCACCAACATGCATTGGACTGGCACAATGTCGGGCAATTTGATCACATTTGACGGTGGGTACCAGATGACGCTGCTGCCCGGAGGCATGTACATGGGCTGCCCATCTAACGTGGCGAAGAGCGTGGCCGAGTCCAAGTCATTCCATCTGGAGTTCTGCTGGCTCGAGGCACCCGGGAGGCGACAGAGGCTTGTTCGCACATACGATGTGGAGGGCTTGGCCGTCTCATCGACATACTTCCTGGAAACCAAGTCTTGAGGTCGAGAAAAAGGATTGGTTCCCGGTCAATTGTAAAACTAGACGTGCTCACTTATACCGATTGAGCCGTGCAAAATGAGTATTTCTTGTTCTACCAAAACTCGGAAGCAAGAATTTTGTCGTGGCTGCGTGTATAAATGCCCAATGAGATGGAAGACAAGTTCATGCGTTTGCCGTAACCTTATTTATTATTTAAAGGCGCTTTTGGGTCCGCAAGTCTTTGCAGTTCAGCAGGCGGGTTGCAAGTGGGGGGAACCAACTTGCTGGCTTTTGATGGCTGTCTGACAACTTGCGAACTGTCTTGCTGGAAAATGATGGCTGAAAACCGGAACGTGGGGTTCCATGCAATTAAGAATACCAAATTGCAAGAGCCGTCCCTTCAGCCGCCGTGACGATGCTGACGTCGGCCAAAGCACGAAAACCATGGGCGATGGATGTAGGCTGTGCCGACAATGGCTCGGTTGCATCATCTTATCCCACCGGACGAGCCTATCCTGTACGTAAGTCTAGACAGCTTTCCTTCTTTTCGTCGCACTCCTGTTTCCTTGCTACAAATGTTTCACATCTAGGATGAAGCATTGTCCACGTCATCACAGAAAAGGAGGTGAGTGGGATTTTAAAATAAAAGGTAAATTTTATTAATATTGCAAACGAGTGTGTCATTCATGCCAAAAATTATATGAAGAGCCAGATGATAAAGCAAAAAAATAAAAATAAAAACAGAGGGAAAATCCTCTGCTTATTAGCTTTTGACATAAAGATCTGAAAGAGCAAATCAGACCAAAATACCAAAATGCCCCGAGTCAATTGAGCACTACTGACAATGTTGTACTTTTTTTCGCAAGACAGTTTCTATTTTGATTGATGTATGAATAATTGATTTAAGATTTGAAAGAGCAAATCAGACCAAAATACCAAAATGGCCCGAGTCAATTGAGCACTATCGATAAGGTTGTACTTTTTTTTGCAATTTCGATTGATGTATGAAAAATTGATTTAAGTATTAATGATCATGCAATATGCAATGAGCAATTTCTCTCATGTTTACAAAAAACCTTCACTCTTGTGTGTCGATGCATCTTTCAAACTAGGATGTGATTTATGTTACTAAAATTGGTACCGTTTATCTTAGTTTCAATATTATTCTTAACGATATATTTTATATTCTTGAATTCAAACTCGATCTTATCTTCGTTTCCAAAGGCTGCGAGGACGATTCTTGTCCTGCAGTCTTCAATTCTGCAAATTGTTTATTTTAGGACTTTTTGATTGGCAAAATCGATAAAATCTTATCGTCCTATCCTGAACTCGAGTGGTCCCGAAGGCAAACGGATCACCTGAAAACCTAATGATAGAGGACGTCAGGACTACACGATGCTGCCCAACTTTTTAGCATCGATTGAATGCTGCTGCCGTACCGCGACACCGAAATTAAATTCATGGTACCGAACGTGTGGGGTGTCCCCATATGTATATGTACGTCTAGTCCTCCCATCTTCTTCCGTTCATTCGATGTATTCGGTTCAAGTTCCGACGTCGCATGGCGCCTGAAGGAGCGACCTGTGCAATCGGACGCCTTAGGTGCTCCCGCGAGTCACTGCCAATCTGCTGTCAATTTGCCAACTTGGGCCTCCATTCGCAATTTGCTCATCTTTCCCACGGAATTCATTCCTCAGTTTCTTGCGTGACAAAAGAAAATTGTTCTATTGGTAAATCTTTCTCTCCAAGAAAAATCTTTTTGACCTCCTTTTCCAACATCGGCGGGTGCCCGGAATCCTTGGAGTACTCGTCTAATCATCGGATGTGACGCCCCGCCATTCCACAGAAACTAGATAACAATAAAAGACCCAAAAATCACATCAAGAGATTATCTGAGTGTGGTCATTCAAATCCGAGTCTCGAAGGAGATTGGACTTAAATTGAAATGCGTGTAGCTTTAAACTGCCATTTAATCAAGATTTTCTCTCATTTTATTTTGCCAATAATAGTCTCATCATGAAATTGAAAAGTCATTGAAATTAGCTTGATTGTACGTTGGCGTTGCGGCAGGATAGGGCTTTTGCCATGTCATACTTTGGCTAGTATTAATAGACATGTTAATGTCGGGTTATCGAATAAAAAATCGCGAGACTTGATAAAAAAAATTCTTTATATTCAATGGCATTATGGTTCTTTTTTCTTGATTTATATGATAAATGATATGGGGTTCAACATTTTATTTAGAAATACGTAACGAATACACTATTTATCAAAAATCTTATTTATGTTTTCTTGGCATCTTTGATGAAGGGAAACAGCCAAAAAAAAAAAAGGTGGGATTTTTAACTGAACTTCTTCTGGATAGCGAAGACAAGAGGAAGAGAGGACAGGACAGCAAGTGGCGGTGGAGCGGTAGTTGCCAGTTGCCACCCGCAACGACAATAAATGTCGTGGCAACGTGGGAGAAATAAAGTCAATTTAAAAAGGGTTAAAAAGGAAGCAACAAAGAAAACGAGAAACAGACGCCAGTAAAAGCAAAGACAACAACAGCACTCGTCGATACTGGGCTTTCCCAGAGAAGAATAAACGAAGCCGAGAGATGGCCGGAAAGCACCCGCCGCCGCCGCCGCCTTCGCTGCGGCCCACCATATCGGTCCCGCCGCGCCCGCCGGCGGCCGCCATGTTCGGGCCCTGCGCGAGCCCCGGCCCGTTGACGCTGGTCTCCAGCTTCTTCGCCGAGTCCGACGGCGGGTCCTTCTCGGAGCTGCTCGCCGGGGCCATGTACTCCCCGCTCGCCGTCCACGCCTCGGGCCCAAGCTCGTTCCTTTTGGACTACACGCGCGAGACCCCGTCGAGGGAAGGGGAGTCTCGAGATGGGCAGGCGGGCCTGACGGCGGATGCTGCCATGTCGCCGTTGTTCACGGTCCCCCCTGGCTTGAGCCCTTCCGGGTTGCTTCTGTCGCCCAGTTTCTTCTCTCCTAAGGTGATTGCCGCACTTCATTTCTTGGGTTTTCAGGATGAAATTGAGGCCACTGCCTTGCTTCTTTGGTGAATGAATGCGTCTTTTCGGAGTTCATCTGCAATCGCTAATCTTGCAACCGCATAAACTTGCATCCTAAGAGATATGGTTTGGTTAGAAAGATGATTTTTTTTTTTTTAGTATTTCAAGTGCTTCACTGGTATCGCCTGAAATCAGAATCCTAGCTATGGGATTAAGGCAAACGGGCCGTAGGTGAGAAATGGAATTGAGTTTGTAATGTCATTATCCCCTTCAAGAACCTTGTCTCAAAATCTCACCCAGATTGTTGCTGCAGCTGTTGCGGCGATTAGCGTGCGTTTCGTCTGAGCAGGCTACATTATCCGAAATTAATTAATTAATTAATTAACTAACTCGGCTAGTTCCATGCTCTCTAGCTCGTTACATGCCTAGAGTGATGATTTTCCGTTATTGGAGATGTCTAATCTTAGACTCTCACCCGGAGAATTTTATGCTCTTATTGAGACCTTAGGATCATCGACAGGATACAATATCCTCTGGAGAGTAGCTCCTGGAATTGTTTTAGGCGCACATAGAAACTTACCATTTGCAAAACCTAGATAATGTACTTTCCTGAACTTATATATGAATCTCCTTTTATGCTTCCTATGCACAAAGCAGAGCCCCTTTGGGATGTCCCACCAGCAGGCCTTAGCACAAGTGACCGCTCAAGCTCAGGCTGCACTAGCACGGTCTCATGAGCACTCGCAATTAGAAATTAATCCTCTATCAGAAGCATCAATAGAGCCACTCCCAGACGAACCATCTCTTATGCCAAATGAGGATTCACATCAGCTCTCTCCATCAGATGCTACCACTTCCATGGCCGAATCCTCTGATTTCGTTAGTTCCAGTCACAAATGGGAAGCTCTTCCCATAATTCTTGAGAAGCCCACTGAAGATGGGTATAATTGGAGGAAGTATGGCCAGAAGCAGGTTAAGGGCTGTGGTTTTCCCAGGAGCTACTATAAATGTAGCCATCTGAATTGCTCAGTCAAGAAAAAGGTTGAGCATTCTCATGATGGTCGTATAACGGAAATTACTTACAGAGGGCAACACCAGCATGAAATGCCTCAAGTCAAAAAGACTTCAAAAGATGGTAACAACTTGAACAGGAGCACAAATTCTCTGGCTAAATCTCAAGGTGTTCTTCAGGAGCAGAGTGGGCGCCAATCTGCTCCTGCAATGGTCAGGAGTGGGCAAGATGAGGAGTCCTCTCAAGCAATCGCTTCAAATACCAGCGGGTTAAGTAACTATGTGGAGTTAGATGATGCTAAATCAAAGGGAGATGGATCTGATGTCGATAATGATGATGTTGACGCTGGTGATGACAAATCAAATCCCAAGCAGAGGCAAGTTTTATTTATGATGTTCTATATAATTACCGTCTTTCTTCTCGTTATATTTCATTTTAGACAAATTAATAAATTGCTTTGGCTTATAGGATTGTGCCAATTCCATCAAGCAAATATGTCACGGAACCCAAGATCGTTCTGCAGACAAGAAGTGAAGTTGATTTGCTGGATGATGGCTTCAAGTGGCGCAAATATGGACAGAAAGTGGTCAAAGGGAGTTCCTACCCAAGGTACTGAACTTTTCTTTGTGTTTATTGATGAAATTTTCACGAGAGATTTTTAGTAATCTCATAGGCATCTCTTCCCATTCTTGCCTGCTGTTCGTCGGCTTGATGATCTAATCATGCTTGGAATTGCAGTCTTGATGTCAGATGCCATTAGCCCTAGAAATTAGATTTTGGTGTCTCACCTCGCAAGATGTCAAAGGTGTCTATGAGCAAGTGTTCTGGATCCATACAGTGTGTACAGTAAAAAAATTTTGTTGGTCAGTCAATACAGTGTATATAGTCGATTTTGAACTCAAATGTGAAGCCCTTTTTTTGCGACTTTTGTCTGTCTGTAATGGGGGCAGGGAGGTGGCATGTTGCCTATAGTTTTTGCCATGTCCTTTAGCTGTTCCTTCACTATGCCTGAACAAGCCAAAGCATAAGAAAGCAGTTGAAACTTGGGGAAGGGTGTCTTTGGCTTCAAATAATGAGGTGAAATACATAATGATCTCGAAGAAGCCAATTAGATTTTAGCAATGCGTTTCTTGACACTTTCAAAATACACAAGAGTCACCCAAATTATTTTGGTCCAAAATCATGTGGCAGCATAAACATAGTACATGCAAAACAAAACCAGAAGGACTTCTGGAGTGTCGAGAGTAACATAGATTTCTCTCATTGTCTTATGCCATTAGATCAATTGGGCAAAGTCATTAGGAGTATGGATTATTAATATTCTGGGTATTGTGTCATCAGTTTAAGATTTGCCTTCTCTTGTGTACTCGATAGGTGGTATAGATAAACCCATCAGGGATGCCAGATTGTTGTTACCACACCTTTTACTCTGTCTTGTTTTGCTTGAATTACTTTAATCATCTGATCTTAGATCGCAATTGAGCCCACCCAACTGAGATTTTTTAGGGGCGACAAGTCTTTTTCCTTCCCCAGTCTTAGCATATAGGAGTGAAAACAGCCGATATATGTCACCCGGTCATTATATGAACAATGATTACTCTCTCGCTTCATCTTTCCTGTTGTGTTCCTGGACTCCGTTTACTCAACCCTCAGCTGAAGTACTAGGATTATCTCAGCGTTCATGTTTTTCTCTGCTTTCCATGATGTTGGAGTTGAATACTTCATAAACGGTGCTCTCTCTCTCTCTCTCTCTCTCTCTCTCTCAAAGTGTTGGCTCGAAGAAAGAGATTGATTTTCCAAATGGTGCTATCAAATATTTGAGCGCTTCAATTTGCAGTTTTCTTCCGTTAAGGACCTGTTCTGATGCAATAAAAAATCACCCTATGCTGTGCAGGAGCTACTACAAGTGCACTTACGCAGGCTGCAATGTCCGAAAACATATTGAAAGGGCCGCATTGGACCCCAAATCCGTCATAACCACTTACGAGGGAAAGCACAATCACACCGCACCATCTGCTGGAAAGCGAGGCCGCACTGTTGAGGCAACGGAATTTGGCGATGCCCAAAGACCATCGGTTCTACGGCTGAAAGAAGAGCAAGTGGCTGCTTGAGCCTTAAGCTACTCGATGCTCATCTTACTAAAGAGAGCTCGTGGACTCGGTGGATTTTGGTCAGAGTCACGCAAGCCGTGTATGATCGAACAGAAATGTGATAAATATGTAAATGAGCGAACCCTCTTGCTGTCACTTGGGGCTTGTGTTTTCCATGCACAAAAACCACATCAAGTGCAGGGGAAGGTTATTGCTTATGCTTTATGCATCTCCTCCTGTAACTAAGCATCAGTAACTCTGTCGTATCAATTGCCAAGGCTGAGTCTCCAAAAAAGTGAGATTTCAAATCAGTCTTTACTCTGTTTTATCAATTCGTTTCCTCTTAATTGATGCCGACCTTAAAAAGAGAAGCTTTTTACATTGCTGGACGGTTCTTGCTACCGCAACCTCTTGTTCAGAGGAGCCTCCACTCCAGTATCGATCAACTGGTCTTTGCATAGAAAGGGGCAACTTCTGAAACAGTTCCATGGCTTGAACATCATTAGCAGCATCAACTCGAAAAAAGATCGCAGTTTTGGCATGGAGGGACTTTGAGCAGAACTGAATGGAGACCCTGAATATAATATGATCAGATTCGCTAAAACCGTACTGCAAAGTGAAATTGCAGAGCAGCTTCCGAAGGTGAATGATTCATCATTTGCCTCGCAATCATCCAAGGCGCAGAAAAGGATTTGCCTAAGACAAATTACATGGAAAAGGCGCCAGAGTTTGCAAATGCAGGACCCATTTTCAACATGAGATGCAAAATGGAGAGGACGCGCGACCAAAAGGAAGGTTCTTTCGGTTTCATGTAGGGCGAAACCCGTCACTTTGGTCTGCCGTCTATTCTTAAGATGCGCTTCCTCCACAGGTCGTAGAAAGTCTGTGGTTGTCCATTTAGATTGATCATCTTGTTCTGACAATAAGACCGTTCATAAAAATATGACTTCCAAATGTTGGCATCCTCTATGAGTGATCATGCTAGAATATGCGATCAAGTTTACTATCTCAAGCTTTGAACTCGGCCGGTCCTTCGACAGGCACATCACAATTTCTTAGCAAGAATCATTTCACATTTAACAGATCAATTTTTGCAGACCAGCATGACTACAACCTGACATTACTCTTTCTTTTGGAAAGCATCTTCAACGACACGGCAAGCGACAAAGTTACCAGTAGAGTCCCAAGGGAACTTGACAAAAGCATCCCAACAGCATATACGACAAATATATATAACATTACTAGAGACATAAATGGCGGAGTAGAGACTGATTTCATGTTTAATTTGTGCTCACATGATTAATGAACCAGGGATAAATGAAAGGTTTTAATTCAAATAATTTGCATATTTATAGAGATTTTCTTTCCCAGCTGGATTGAGACTGGAGGCATGGACTTCCCCCTCTGAAGGCCACTGTCATGGTTGGTAGTCAGCATTGATCTGATTTCACTTAAAAGGGGAGTTCTCAATCATCATCCCCGGCGACCAGCGTCGGTATTTGGCCATGATTGATGAAATCAATCTTGTTCAGTCTCACGCAACAAAGCACCTGTTCTGGCAGCTCCTCCGGCTTTTGCGCCTGTTGGGTTTTCAAGAACAGAGCTCAGAAGTCAGATGAAACATGCAAAGAATTTGGTATTTCACTGGACGCAGTATTAGACGGAGTACTCAGTTTTAACATCATAGATAGATGGGCGCGAGATTGTAAATCCCAATTCTTTGTCGATGCATGAAAAGTTTCTGGATATGTCGAATATGAAGGGCAACGTCTAACAGGAGTTGCATAGCTGAAGGGTTACCTGGATAGTCAGACCCAAGTCGAGTATTCCGTTCTTCAACCGTTCCCGGAAAGCTTCCAACCCCTTTCGAGATATAAAGCTGAATCGGTGAATGTCCAAATCGATCTCAAAGTAATTAGGTCCCTGCATTAATGGATTGAAGTGACAAGAACCTCAGAATGCGAGTAATCAGTTTGCAAGGAAAAGGGTCGCCTTATTAAAATAGTCAAAAGAACATATTATTGCAGCTCACCTTATAGAAGTTGTGTTGAGGGCGTGAAAGAACTGGCTTTTCATTGTATGCTTGTACTAGTTTTCTCTCGGTAGAACTTAACTGGAGATCCTCAGGGTTCTCCACACCAGCCATGATCTTCAGCCTTTCTCTAAAAGGAACAATACACTCTTTAGCGAAGCCTTTAACCTTCTCCATCTCATCCTCGACCAATTTCTGCATGAGGAACAAGTTATCGTAGCAGAAAAAAGAAATTTCTAAATCACCAAACTAAGTTGAATATTCGAGTATCACAAGTATATGTTTGGACTTGAGTTTTGTTTTTCTTGTTTTTTTGTTTTTTTCAATATATATAATTATGCCCATTTCACACGGACCTACAGCGACTAAAATTAGCAAGGAAATTGAATCGATAATTTGCTGACTTGTTTTTTTTTTTTTTTTACCTAAGACTACATGAACTTGACACTGGAAGCACCAAACAACCAATACAGTTCAAGTGGATCACACGTGCCCCATCAGAAGTATGGTAATTAAGTCATTGCAGTCGAGAATTATGATCCCCAAGGCTGAGACAGATCCTTCAAAACATAAGAACAGGCATTATATTGAAGGCCACTCTTTGTCATAATAGTATATTCCTTCATATTGAAGGCCACTCTTTTTATAATATTATATTCCTTTACATCCTAACTTGATTTGACTGTGTTCCCTGGTTACAGCCAGCAGTAAAAAAGAAAGCAAATAGGAACACCGGAAGGGAGGGTAAATCACCTGGATGCTGTCCTGATATTGAGAAGAGATGTCTTTCTCAAAACTCTCAGAAACTTTGAAGTACAAGATAAGACTCAATCCTTCCCCATCGCTATCACCAAGGAACATCGCAGCAGGATAAGTGGGCAACTGCAGAACGCACACAATTTAGATGATGAGAGAGCAGTAAATCACATGACAATGATCTGACAAAAGCAAACTTCCTTGCTCCAAAAGTAAGAAGGCAAACGAGGAAAGTGGATGGGACCAACAAGCATTCTCATCCAGGACTTACTTGGATATTTACAACAAGAAGAGGAGGTACTTTTCCATCTGCTTTCACATTGGGTAGCTCGAGGTGTTGGGCTATGTGGTTTATTTTTCTAGGACACATAAAAAGATCAACTCCAATTGGTATATACGGGCTGTTATCTGAAGCAGGGGACTTCCGCTTATCTCTGCATACAGCCATCAGGTGATTAGGCTCTACACAATCAAAGGAACTCACAACACACAAGCAATATGATCAAGTTTACAAATGAGCAACTAATTAAGATGTCTGTTAGATGCAATGAAGAAACTGGTGGAAGTATAGCGTTTGAAAAATCAATGTCAAGTTATGCATGGTTATCATGAAAGCTTGTGATGAAAAAGAGCATTGACATCGTACTTGAAGTAGTTTTCTCCCCGAAGTTTAAATTTGGAGGGCGGAAGCTCGGACCAGCATCCAGGGGTCGGTTTTTCACCAGTGCAGCAAGGGATAATCAATCCTGCTCGGGGGCGATATAAGAATCTTTTTGATGCACCTGTAAATACACCAACCCATCTCATACTATACAAATTCACTGAGACATGCAATAGACGCCGTAATTGTCATAATTGGTAATACAGGCAACATCAAATCACTTGTCAAGGACATAGATGTATATAAGCATCTATCCCTAATATTGACAGATTTAAAAGGCCACCAAGGAACTCAACTATGCAATAATGACATTGTAGAACATAAATTAAGCTTGAACATCAATGCAAGAAGGCCCCTTGGAATACTTACGATGTTCCGTTGTTTCTTCTCCGTCACAGGACCTTCTCTTGAATGAAAGCCTAAAGACTGCAGACTTCTTTCTTTGAGCCTGCAGGCCCAAATTATGAGTACTTACAATCTTGTCGTTAAAACTCACAGAAGGAACTAAACGAGATAGGCCAGATTTCAATATTTTCGGTTGGCATTTCTCCTCAGAATCGCGTCTATTCTCTTTAAGACCTTTGAAGCTCCCATGGCAGTGTTCCAATGTTTTCCTCATCCTGTTGTAACTTTCCTCAGCCTTTCCAACACAAGCCAGCTCATAGCCTTGTGTAGACGTGAGTGTATTAGATTCCTTGTGCTCATCTTTGTCTGTTAAAACTTCTGATTTGCCTCCATCTATTTTGAGATAACTTCCACGAAATTCTTCATAGGCATTCCCACTGTCCACAAAGCAAGATGAAGTTTCATACTGAAGCACCTGACCACCAGAAATGTTGCCAATGGCATTGACTGCCAAAGGAAATCCATCTACACGTGTTCGGGAACTCCAGTCAGACTCAGAAAGGCAAACGATGATAATGTTCCTAATTTAAATGTTCTTTGAAAAAGGAAGAAGAAAGACAAGAAAAAGTTTGCTGACTACTTGTACTGGGGAAGTTTATGTTTCTTACCTCCATGCACACTGATGAATTCATCATCTGAGTCAGACTCCAAGATGCTCGCCGAGTCGAACCATGCCTCCTCTTGGCATAATACTGCAGGGATTGACTATTGAAGCTTTAGTAATTTGGCTTCGCACAATCCAAAAAGTATATTTGTCTATGAAAGGAAAGCCTTCCAAGCAATACAAGCAGTAAATTAAATTGAAAAATTCAAAACACCCAATTCAAAATTATACAAATGCAATAGAAATCTTATTATAAGAGGACAGTCTAACGTCTTTAACCTGTCAGCCACCATGACATAAACCTAAATAAACTTCATGTTAGTGGCTACAGAGAGAACTGAGAAAGTTGCTTACAGTCACTGGCTTATTTTTCAACCTACTAAGTGATCAAGTTTGTGCAAACTAGGGTAGTAAATATAAAAATCAGAACAGAAGCGGGACTGGCATAAGCGAAGGCAAGGTAAGATTTTCTTCAAGGACTTCCAATGCCTATAAGGGGTATTCTGGTTTTCGTATGCAATCTCATGGAGTTCTTGAAAAATGCCAGTCAAACTAAACTCAGGATAATGAAACGGCATACCATTTGATTCAAATTGGCTATGGTGCCACTGCAGCTGTGTCAGATGAAATGTAGAATTGGCAACCTCGGATCTTCTGCAAGTGGTTGTTTCCCCTGTTTCGAAATCCATACGAACAAACTCACTGACGGCATAATCCGTGACGAGAGTTCCGGCACCACTATTCTTTTTCTTGGTTATGGTAGGGACAAAAGTTGATATCTTGCCTTGGCGTTTGCGGGTTCGGCGGGAATGTCTCTTCCGCACTTTTATCTTTTTAGGGGGTGTCGACATGCAAGCGCCCATTATGACTACTCAAAGCACAGTTGAATCTTTTCCAATGATTGTCAATTTTTTCCCCAAGAAAATTCTCCAGACCTATCGACAATGAAACTTGGAACATAAATCTAATGCAAGATGTTCTCCACAGATGCACTGCATTGTAGCCTTTCTTCTACATTAAACATGAGTACTGAAAGGAAAATAATCCACAACGACAAAAATATTTTAATTAAGACAGGTTCTTCATTCAAGTACCCAAAAATCCCTGGTATAAGATTGAACCATCTACCATTCCGGATGTTGGAAAGCTAACCATCTATTGTAAGCAACATGAAGGAGGACTTTACCTTCCTTGGAGAAACTGAGATTTCAGGGAGAGTGAAAGCTGGGCAACGCAAGAGAGATGAAACCCCGATCAAATTATCAGACAAGCTCTTCCCTGATCAAGCATTCCTTTAAAAACCCTGAACGCATAAAAAGGCAAATCACAGGGCGATCATCAGCAACGAAAACGGATAACGACAAACGCAAATGCATCACATGATTTACACTAGTTTCCATAAACCATTCAAAAGAAATCACAAGGAACCTGCCATTCTAATCATAGTACTTTACATAAACTAATCAATGTCGATCCAAAAATTTAAAAAATAATAATAAAAAAAAAGAGAGAACAAAAAGAACAAAGAGATGGACCCCTAAAAAGTGCAGATTCACAGAGAGAGAGAGAGAGAGGGAGAGGGGGAGAGAGAGACACACACAGAGAGGTGAACGGTTCATTCATCACTTTTAAAGGGAATTTTCATTTCACTTTCAGAGAAGGGACATATAACAAGGGAGACAGATGAAGGGTCCACATAAGACGAGGAGCAAAAAAAAAAAACAGAGAGAGAGAGAATAAGATCGAGCACCACTATGTTTCCCATAAAGAATGGTTGCTTTGTCCATATCAGTGTGCCAGAGGCACAGGAAAAAGTAGAAAGATCTCGGCAGCGTGAAAACGCTTCGAGTGGAAGCACCACAGAAATTTCCCAGTCGACGCGATGATGCCCAAGAAGCAGTAGCCGACAAAACCAAGAATTATGCAAACTTCCGGTCGCGTTTCGCGATCGAATACCAAAAGAATCAAGAATCAGCAAAAGGGCAGCATCGAAAAGGAAAACTCATGCTTTTCGATAGATGAATATATTCGCGACAAGTACAATGGAAAAGGGTGAAGAAAAGCATAAAAATAGAGGGGGGGTTCATCCACCACATGCATTGCACCGCGACCAAAAAGGACATCAGAGAAGACATGAAATCGGAAACGTTTCCCAGGAAAAAGAAAGGACGAAAGATTCGCGCATTAACAAGATCGGTGGAACAGAGGATATGTTAGATGCATGCATGCACGAATAGAAGATGCTTGAGGATCGGAGAAAAGACGGTTCGAGCGAGATTATACATCGAGCTTGATCGAAAACGGAAATGGAAAGGCCTAACCTTTTACTTTTTCTTTGTTTTTGCAGTACGGATCTGTGTGTCCCCCTCTCCCCGTCTCTCCTCTGCGCCAGCACCGGCAAGAACAAGAAATGCAAGAAAAGCAAAGCTGCGCTCCCGACAACAACAGCCCGCAGAGCCAGAGGAGAGAGCCTCAGAGGAAAGCGGGTCGGTGGAGGTGGAGAGGGTCCGACAATGTCGTCGGATCCGCAGAGCGGTCTTATCTCCCACGCCCCGTCCTTCCTCCTTCCTCCTTCTTCTTCCCTAAATTTCCCTCCTCTGTTTTACCCTGCAACTCTCATTGCAGGCGGAGAACGCGAATCCCAGAGCAGCTCCTCTTCTCCTCTCTTGCGGTTCTTGAAGTCGTCCTTGCAGGGAGACATCCCTCCCCCTCTCCCTCTCCCTCTCTCCCCCTCCCCTTGAGTTTAGCTCTCGTGTTGTCTGAGTTTAGCCTTCGGGCTTTTTTAAATTTCGCTGGCAGATAGCCAAAAAAACAAATCAGCAAGAACCCATCTCGAGAGAGAGAGAGAGAGAGCACTGATAAAATCCTATAGTTTCCCCATGATCATCGTATACGTTGCTTGAACTGTTTATCCTATTTATAATAGTCAATCCCGTTTCGCGCTGAAGTCAAGGTCTTAATCTCTCGTATCTGAATCTGCACTCCATCCTGCCATCCGTCCGCCCGCCCCTGCTCTTTCCGCTCCTCGTTGTGCGTGCGCCACCCGTCC
The DNA here is from genome assembly GCA_014182565.1 of Eucalyptus marginata. Lineage (NCBI taxonomy): Eukaryota > Viridiplantae > Streptophyta > Magnoliopsida > Myrtales > Myrtaceae > Eucalyptus > Eucalyptus marginata. Next base: position 29,581,825 of record CM024593.1, read on the forward strand.
TGCCTCCCGCTTTGTCATCTTCCTCCCCTCCTCAAGAAAATCAAGAAAACACAGGGCCAGGAAAAGTTGTGCTTTTTTAGCATTTTCCTCACGTCGCTCTCCCAACAAATTTCCCTTCTCCCTTGCTTCTACGCGTGAAACCAATTTCCATCGAAGCTACGTCTTTTCATACCTATTTGACGTGACCATTTTGATCTTTTTTTTTTAATAGTTTCGATTTTGGCCTAATTTCTTAGAAAGTTCTCAACTTTAAAATTCAATTAAAATTCTATCTCTATTTTTTTTTATCTAAAAGAAAATGTCTGTCATCCCTCTAAACCTAACTTTGTCCACAGGCATATCGACGTCGGAAGGCTATTGTTATTTCATACGAAATTGAAGGCGATGATGAAGAAGTGAGTTCTGATGATGAACTTTTAGCTAAAACTAGTGATAGATTTTTTGATTCGTGGGTAGATATGAGATCCAAATGAAAGTTTGAGTGTTTTATAGACTAAACAAGTTTTGAAGTAGAATTAGGATTAAACCTTCAGTTTAGAGTTTAACTAACTTGGGATGTTATCCGCTTTAACCTGTTTCACATCAAATCTCACGATTTTGCCCTTCAAACATACGGTTGAACACCTTCCCAAGCCATCTAAGCACACTTAACTTTAGAATTTACCATTATCTGCCTGTTCAATTCTTCCACCCTCATTGGACTGGGTTTTGCCTTTTGACATATAAGTGAACACTTTCTCAGGAGGTCATTCATCTTGGAAGTGCTTTCCACCTAAGCATGTTTAACTTTGGAATTCCAAAATTAAGTATTGTTGTTACATCAAAATATGCATCCGTGAGTTAATTCCACTTTTCACACATATATATAGAAAACACTCAACCTTTGTTTGGTGTATAATTCTATTCATTCATGTCCCCTTCATCATCTTAAAAGTCTGTTAGGAGCTACTCTTTGTCCAAGCCCTCTTACACCGATGATCACTTTCCATCCTTGTCAGACTAAGTTGTTATAGAAATATTTAAATTTTTTTAAGGTATTTGATAAATATTTAAAACAACAATACATGATGACAACTTGTTTAATTAATTTTCAAGTGTTGCTACTTAAACTCGATATAAATTTAAGTATCTCGACCGCTTTATTGAGTTGAGTTGAACCTTGAAAATACTAAATTAGTGTATGTTGTGAATTTAGCTCAATGAATGGATAAAAATTGTTTGAATTATTGGTTGAAAATATCAAAGGTCCGTATTTACGAAATCTTGAATGAATTAGAAATTCCCTAAATATAGTGAAAAATTAAAATAGACCTTTGATGTTGAATATTTAATCCAGTGTATTTAGCGTGAGGATATGGAATTAATCGGGATCGGGGAAAATATGTCATGTCTTCGGCATATTAATTGTTAGTCTATAGGAGGCTCTTGTTAGCAAAAATTAAGAATGGGCATAGGGTTGGTTACGTGTTGCGCGACCCAAGTGACCCATGCGACTACCTTCTCAACTTTAATGTTTTTTTAAGATTCGAGGTCGAGCTGTAGCTTTATTTGAATTTAAAATCGAGGTTGCCCTCCTATCAAGGGAACTAGAGCTCATGGCGAAGTTGATCTCAAAGTTGACAAATCAACCTCGATCTTGTCCAATATCGAGCCTTTTATTTGAGCATAGTCGAGCTCGGTTATTAAATTATTTTGACTTGATTTGATGCGATGCGATGAGACAACACAAGTGTTACATTGCCAATCACTGCCCGCCGACTATAATAACCGGACCGCGGTTTTTACACTAGACGGGCTACTCCGCAGTGGTTAGGTAATTCAGTTAATCAACCGACATAATGAACGATAAAGACAGGACTGCGCATTAATTACCGCCACACCTATTCTATCAATTTTTCCTCTATTTCTATTTTTCTCCCTGTTATTATTACTATTACTATTATCATCGTCATTATTCGGACCTACAAAAACAATTCGGCAATTGAAAAAATAATAAATGCTATAGAGAAGAAAAGGTGGAAAAACTGACAAAAAACAATAATTGGGGGGACACAGATAAGAGGGACAGCTACGTAGCTACCCGTCCTAATAAATCTTTTATGGGAGTTTCAATTCGATCATTATTTGGCGTGCGCATCTACAGTTTCCGTATGGTCTCTTTTGCCACAATTCGCGAAAACCCAAAAAGAAAAATTGAAGTTTGAATGTACAGCTTTTTTCGATCTGCACTAATGTGTTCGTGTCTCCTCTCTCCAGGTTGGGCCATCCATCGGTCGTTGTCTGTCCACGTCGAAAGTGAATTGAGTGATGGCCGTAGCCCCACGAACGTGTCTTAAAATTGGCTACAAATTGTCGGACTAAACTTTCGGTTTCATTTTATTGAGCTAACGCCGAGAAAACTCTTAAATATGCATCCTAAACTAATTTTTATTTCATAAAAGCCAAACCGATACATTTATATTATATTTATCACAAACTAATTATGCTTCTACATCACACAAGTCACATTTATCCCATATTATATTAAATATAGGATTTTTTTGATAAGGGATAGTTGTGATATGTACTAAAAATTAATTTGGGACAAATATAACACACGCGTATCAATTTAGGTTTTCTGTTGTAGTAGCTCCATTTTATTTTATTTTTATAAATCTTGCGAGCCCGTGTATTTTGATTGTATCGAATACCATTCAAAATATACAAATTTCGACATATAAATATGCACAAGACTTTTTTGTAATTTTTTTAAAAGATCAAATTAATTTTTAACTTTGATGCAAGAGTACAGAGTTGCGATCGAACTTTTATCTAATGGGGACACTTGATAAAAGTTTTGAATTATTAAGAAAATTTTAGTTTATAGTTTTTGTTTTGGGGCCAAGCGGTCGTGTACTAGGAAGATTAATATAGCGGATCAATTAAGAAGAAGATATTTGAAAGAGGTCCGATTTGCATAAAAAATAAAGTAAATTTGATTTGTTCAATCATGTATTTTATATTTATTATTGGAAGTGATCCTTGGGTTGGTCCAAGCCGGCAAGGTTTTACAATTAAATGCGGTTGTCGAGGCCCTTTCAAATTTATTTTCGAACATATTTGGCATGGGGAGGTCCGTGAGTCGCTAGATCCACAACACAATCAAGTATATTTGGCACGGCCGGACCCTAAACAAGCTTTATTTAATTTTCTTTTACTAAAAACATGCAAATAATTTATCTCTAATCATAAACACGTATTCTACATGCATATAGCTAATATAAATTCACAGTGATAAATTTAGCATCGAGATCAAGTCGTGTTTTTCGCTGCCGTGTATTAATGTGGCGAGTCGTAAATTAATCTCTCCGCACGTCTAACAAAATACCACTTGAAATGCATGACAAGCATGATCTAAAGTGAATCCTAATTTCCCTAGCGCAAGGATTAACTTAAGGTAAATTAATTCTATTTTTTAAAAACGACATTAAAGAAATTCGGGTAATCATGAGGTCAGGGCGACTTCTAATTCGTGGATCATTAGCTCACTGAACATCATTAATCGCCACTTTTCTAGGGACTATCACATGGGAATCCACGAAAGTTCACGTGCATGCACGTACGTGCAGATGTTATCATTATCGCTTGGCCACAATTAATAATGCGGATCAGCTTGTCATGTCAGGATCAGGATAATTACTACTGTTTTATTATTATCGTCATTTCTTTCTATTGTTCTAATAATTGAAAACTACCATTTTTTTTATTTTTTTTGCGTGAAGTGGCTCGGCATGAAAATTATCGCATTAACACTTAATTTTATTTTTTTTAGAAAAAAATTTCCTCATTTTCCGAGGTTGGGCCGGATTTAGTGGGCTCCACCCAGGGCAAGTCCATTGAGGCAGCGCCCAAGCCCCCAATGCCTATGCTTTAGTCCCCAATTGCAAGAGCCCGAATCCATCGTGGTCAAGCTTAGGAACCTCGTACTTGGGTTTGGGGTCCTCGACACCTAGGCCTTGGACTCCCGCACCCAAGACTGAGTCTCTAGAGCTCAAGCCCAAGTCCAAAGTTCACATCAACACCAAGCTTAAGGCATTAGGGGCTAAGATTGAGTCCTTGGTGCTTAGGCCTAGGTCCATCAAGGTTGAGCCCAAGTTTATCAATGCCAAGAACTAAGGATCTTAGTGCTCGTGTGTAGGATCATCAAGGCTAGCCATGGGTCCCCATGATGCTTGTTCCCAAGTCCTTGGCACTTGCGCTCGAGATCAGGTTCAACCGCCCTTACTTTGGTTCATCAATGCTAGGCTCGAGTCCATCAAGGTTGACTTCGATCCTCAACACCCAAATCTAGGCTAGAGGCCCCCAATACTCAAGCTCGACTACAAAGGACTTGCACCTAGCTCATGAGATCTTAGCTCGAGCCATAGGGACCTAATCCTTGGCACTTGAGTATGAGGTTGGCCTCGATTGAGTCGGGCATTGATGCCGAGCACTAGCATTGGGGTCTTGGCTTTGATTTACCCGAGTACACATGTTAGGGTCCAAAGGATCTTGGACTCGGGCATTGGAAACTCGAGCACTAGTATTGGGATCTTAGGCCCAACCTCAATGAGCTCGAGCATAGGTGCCAAAGTACTTGGACCCTAGTGCTTGAGATCAACCTCGGTGGATTGGGGCCCCACTTGATTGACCCATGCATGGGTGTTGGGGTCATGAGCCTGGCCTCACTTGAGCACTACGGTCCCTATCCTTGATAGACCCACTCCCAGGCGTCATGGTCTAGGCTTAGTCTCGATGGACCCGAGCGGGTGCCGAGGTTCTGGGTCAGGATCAATGGTCTTAGGCCTGGCCACCGAGTCTGAGCCTAGCCTCAATGGACCTCAGCCAAGGCATCAAGGTCTCGAGCATGGGCGTTGTGAATCTATGCGCAAAGGTCTCAAGCATAGGCGTTGTGAATTTGAGCTTGGCCTCTATAGATATGGGCTTGGGGAGCAAAGGAGCAGGGCAAAACCACCTGGTTATTTTTAAATCGATAACCCCTGTTAAATATTTAACCAGATATTAACCAAACAAGTTACTGCCTACCTATCTATCTTTATGTAATTCCTATCCCGTTATTAAGCTCCCAAGAAATTTCATGAATGTCTTTTTTCATGATATCGCCTACCTATTTGCATATATTTGAATTGTTTGAGAACCATTAAGATTCGAATTCCTAATCCTACCATCCAGTTTTAACCCGATAAGCGTAGCACTACCTTAAAACATACAAAAAAAAGCACTCGAGGTAGAGTTACGGGGCTCCTTTGTAGTTTGTACAATCCGTAAAGCTCGTTCGGAGCCCAACACTGTGGAGCTAAATACTAAGGCACTCGAGGCCTTTTCTTACCTAAAAAAAAAAAAAATTTTCGACCTTTGATCGAAAAAAAATTTCGACCACTTTGTTCTTGCTCATGGCGGTTGCTGAATTATAAGTTTTAAATTATTTATGTGTTTTATTAAGGTAGTGTAAAGATTAAATTTTTTGGTCTTCATTGTCCCATAAAAAAATAAAAAATAAAAGACAGCCCTGGAGCCCGATCCGGACCAAGAAAATCAGTACGGGCTGGGCCGGGCTTTTCGGGCTTGCAGTTTTTTCCCACCACCTCTGGTGGTGTTGATTCCTATTTGATAGACATAAAAGATAGATGCCATTTGGAAATAATTTGTTTTATTCTTTAGTTTCCTATAGTTCATAAACATGAAAAATAAAATGCACCAAATTTTATTTATCTTAGAAGCTAAATTTAATATTTAGCTCTATTGACCTCTTAGTGAGGAACAAATGTTATGTACAAAAAATTGATTACGCTGAAATGTTAAATAATGAAAAAGAAAATCTCACTGAAACATATAAGTTATAGATAAGCCGTTCATCCTATAATGGATTATATTCATTTGTCTTAAATATTTCGAAAAAAAGTCTCTCTTCCTTTTTTTTTTGACTTTTTTTTTACCATTTTTTGAAAGCACAAATGGTAATTACTATATACAAAAATTATAGACAAAAACCTAACCTCATATAACATTTGGGGAAATTGTCTAATCAGTATCAAACTTATTATATTGATATTGATTTAGTTTCAGTATTTGAATTTTGTCAATTGAATCTAAAAATTTTTGCGAGAAATTTCAATATAATATTTTCAATCAATCTTCATCGAAAATCGTTATAGGCCAGTAATCACTTGATCACCACATCTTGTATGCACTTGGTTATATATGTATAAGATTTCATATAAATATACCATCCGTACACAATTCTTATTTACCGAAATTAATAAAACCAATTAAATTGGGGTTGCTTTGACATTCCATCGAATTTTGTTGAAGACAATTAATACGCTGATGTCAGGCATGCGCTGTGGCTCGCAATTCGAAGTGAACTTTAGAAAATTCGGATTTTGAGGAACCTGTGTCTCTCCGTGCTTATAATTGCTTGTTCTTGAAGTAGATTTCATGGAAAGTTTGTAACGTTAATCGCCATCGAATTCCGTGGAACGGACGTGGCCGAGATCGATTGGCTTCGTGCGTGTCGATCGAGACGCCACACTATAACAAAGCTTCGCCGAAGAGGCCAGTTTATAGTAAAATTGGCATCGTGCCAATGATCTTAAGGACAAGTGAATATTCACATTTTATTGTAATCATGAGTGTATTTCACTACATGATAGCAATTAACGATAAAGGCGTTTGTATGTTTGTATTAGTTTCTATTGACGGTATTGGGTTATCGACACCTCTAATTCAGATACCGATCGAGCAAAGATGGTATACATGAGATTTTTCTAATAAGCTTGTTGTATTTGTTTTTGAAAAGTTATTATCTCGATATTTAAAAAGTTATTTATATCAAGTTGCTATTTATATTGAAAGATTCAGTATGGTATTCAGAATATCATGATTGAATTTGATGAATGATAATCTGTCATATGTTCTTTTAATACAAAGGGATATTTTATATATATTTTTTTTTAAAAGGGATAAGTGTAGCAAATATCCAAGAATTTGTCACTAAAAGCACGATTGAATTCTAAAATTTTTAAAAGTCTAAATAAATATTGAAAACTTGTTAAATTCGTAGAATCAAAATCTTCTGTTAACTCTATTAAACATGGCTAATAAAAAAATACTAACATGACTTATTATATTATTTTTTTCTCTCATATGTGACATATTACGTGGTGTTAAGGTTAGCTGAAGCGCTAAAACAACATCAACGGCCCATAAGTGAAGGGTCCAGCTTCCCGTCAGTGTTTTTTTTCCCTCCTCTTTTTCAAAAACTTCTATGTTTCTTATTGTTTTCAATCTAATTTTATAATTTACATAAAAAAATTGAGATTTTGAACAAAACGACATTGTGTTAATCATTTAGTTACTCTTAATGCCATGTAAGAGAGAAAAAATAATAATACAAAAAGCCACATCGACATTTTCCATTCTCACGTGGTTATATATTTATAAGATTTCATATAAATATGCATGCCCTACACAATTCTTATTTACCTAAGTTTATAAAACCAATTAAATTGGGGTTGCTTTAACATTGCATCAAGTTTTATTGAAGACTATGAATACGCTGACGTCAGGCATGCGCCGTGGCCTGCAATTCAGAAAAAGCCCTAATTCAAAGGGAACTTTCGAAAAACTCGGATCCTGATGAATCTGTGCCTCTCCGTGCTTATAATTTGCTTGTTGTTGAAGGAGATTTCATCGCCGGATCTCAATTTTGACCCGCAATAGAGGCGAAAAAGGGGAGAGCAATTTAATGAAAAAAAGCTTGCATGCTCTTGACGCATAGAAAGCTCAGTAATGTATCCACCATCGAATCTCGTAGGTCTCAAGCGATGTCCGCATGTGACCGAGATCGATTGGCTTCCGCATGTCGATCAAGACCTTGCGCTGATAAGCTTTGCCGAGAGGCTAGTGTCTAGCAAATTGGGTATCGTGCGGATGATCTTAAGAACTTTGCGTGTATATCTCATGATAGGATTGCAATTAACAATAAATGTGTTTATAAATTTGTATTGGTCTCTACCGACGGTATTGGGCTTTGGCAACTATCGACACCTCTGGTTGAAATGCCGAATATGAGATTTCTCTAGTAGGCTCGTCATGTCCATTTTAAAAGTTATTACCTTGATATTAAATATTATTGATGTTAAATTGCCATATCTATTGAAAAAATCAGTATGGTATTAGGAGAGGTGTAATTCCAGACGTTACCCCATAACTTTTTGCATGGATGTGTAATAATGTATTTCCTTACATTCATGAGGCCTTTCTCTCTCTCTCTCTCTCTTTCTTTTTTTCAGTCTGGTTCTATTTTATGTCGATTTTACAAGTCATTATATGTACTATGTGGTGTGCTCAACGTTGCCTTTCTCTTGAAGCTGTCTAGAAGAGCTTTTTCCTTATTTCCATGTAGCTTTGACTTTGTTCGATCGTCTTTCCTACTTTCCCCCACTTAAACTACGTGATTCCGGCGACGTTTCTCCTCCTTTAATTGCATCGAAAGGGACGGATGGCAGTCTCAAACCGACCACGAAATCTCAGACATTCAGGACTTGGAATCATGATATCTCAAAGCATTGCATGCAGCTCCGATTGCTCGATTTCGGGCGACGAAGCCGGCATTGAACGAGCTCTCGTTCGAACTATCTAGGGTTTCGGGAGACTGTAAAGCGATGGATGCAGCTTATTTCCCGACGAAGAAAGCAATGGGTGGCGGATGGGAATGCTTCGAGGCGCATGCGGAGGTCCCTTTGCTTGTCATTGTCCATAATACTCTTACGTCCCTTTGCTATCAAAACTCACTTGGGCTCTATTTGTTTAACTGAGAATAACTTATGGAAAAAAAATTTCCGAATTGGAAAATGAATTAATTGGGGAGAATTTTTCATGAAGGAAAAAAAGTCTTATAAGAAAGGAAAAAAATATTTTCTACTTTTAAGAAAGAGGAAAATATTTTCCTTACTCACTTTCTCTTATCTCATACCCATTTTAACTATTTTTTTTTTGAAATCTTTTTTTTTTTCTTTTTCATTTTTTAAATTGAATTTTTAATTCTTTTTGTTTTTCTTTTTTTTTTAGTCTATCTTGGCCAATCGTCGTGACCAATCACCGGCGATTGGCCATAGACAAGCCTTGAGCTCGCTGGCCTTGGGTGAGCTTGAGGTTTACTACTCGCTTGATTGGCAACGAGCTAGGTGAGTGACAAGCTCGAGCTCTAGCTCACCGCTTGCTAGATCGGCGAGCCGGTGAGCTCGAGCCCTAAGCTCGCCGGCCTCGGTGAGCCGGAAGTAGCAAGCTGGGGCTTGTGTGAGCCTGAGTCTCTAGCTTGCCGATTTGGTGAGTGGCAAGATCAAGCTCGCCTTTGGTTAGTCACCAGTTGAAGAAGAAGAAGAAAAAAAAAAAAAAAAAAAAATTAAAAATTATAAAAAATAAAAATTTTAAAATATAGAAACAATTAAAAATTTTATTCAAAAAATAAAATATTGAAAAATAGTACATGAAAGAATTCCTTACTGAACAGCAGAAACTTTCCGCTTCTTTTCAGATTTCGACGTAACACTATAAAATAATTATATTTTTCTGAAAAATAGCTTTTTCAAAATTATTTTTCAAAATCGCCATATTTTCCGCGAACTGAACCGATCCTTAAACGACTATTTAAGATCAGCAACCCGCCAATCCTGACCTTCACCAGTCCACTTCTCCCGGAAATCCGATGCTGTTTCGGTCACTTATCATCTCTTGATGGCCAGAGCATCACTGCCGGATCTAGTGGATATCAGAACCACGTCACTCCCACCGATCTACACCAGAACCAACTCCTCCAAATCCAACCCACAACCACGTCCCGCCGCCATTCCCTTCTCGATTTACACTGCCAGACTCTTCGTCTACGTCGTCACCGCATGCGTCCTCCTCCTCATCCTCTCCCAAATCTCCCTCCTCCAATCTCAACCAACTCCTTCCCCTCTATGGCCCCTCTCTCTCGTGCACCGATGGCGAAAAATCATCCTCGACGCCACCTCTGACGCCGCTCTTCATGACACCGTCCCCGCCGCCACAGTTGATGAGCTCGAGGCCGTGGTTGAGAGGCTCCGTGATGCGGTCACGTTCCTCCCGCTCAAGGACCGGCGCTTCGCCGACCGACCCACCGAGGGCCACACGTGGTTCATGAGCTCCCTGAACGAAACCAGCATCGGTGGCGGGCCTCGGCACCTGCACTTCCCGTCCGACAGCTCAAAGGGCCGGGTGCTATGCCTAAAGGGACGTGATGTGCATGATGGCTCGTGGAACTATTATGCCCTCGCGTGGCCTGAGGCCCTCCCACGCAACGCCACCTTCATGAGCGGCCTGACTTTCGTGTCCTACAACCACTACGACTACGACAACATATGGCACGGCCTGTTGCCGGTGTTCCCGTTCGTGGCGTGGTACCGGGGAGATGGTTGCCGCCGCCCGCCCGAGCGGTGGGTGCTTTACCACTGGGGCGAGCTCCGGCTGGAGATGGCCCCGTGGCTGAGCAAGTTGATAGAGGCGACGTTCGGGAAGCCACCGTCCATAGAAATGTTCGATAAAATCAAGGAGGATAGCCCGGTTTGCTTCGAGAACGCAGTGGTGACGAGGCACAACGAAGGAGGGATGTCTAAGGAGAGGACGATCGAGGCCTACGAATTGTTGAGATGCAGTGTGAGGAGATATTGCAACTTCAGCTTAGAGGTCGATGGTGATGGTAACAAGGTTAACAGGATCCATTTGACGTTGTTGATGAGACGAGGAGGGAGGTCGTTTAGGAACGAGTCGGCCGTGGTTGGGATTTTCCGGAGGGAGTGCAATAAGGTCGAACGTTGTCAGCTCACGGTGGCTCACTCCGATGATCTCAGTTTCTGTGATCAGGTCAGTGCATAAAGCCTAAATTAGGCTGTATTTAGTAACAATTCTATTTCTAAGAATAATTTCTGATTAGAAATGATTCTTTTTTATCATTTTTCAAAGAATAATTTTTATGCATTTGAAGGCGTTTGATAATTATCTAAAATTTTTATTCTCCAAATAGAGTTGTGTTTGGTACTGTCATCAAAATTTTTAATCTAAACCATTTTCTTTTAATTTTTACATGATTTTATTACTTTTTTTTTTTTTTTTTTTCTTTTCTTTATCTTCTTCTTCAAGCTTTGGCTGGTCGCCAGCCTCAAGATGATTGGCGACTAGCCAAACGAGGGCCGACGACCTTGTTGGAGGGTTATTGGCCCCCAGCTAGGCTGCGCCTCGTTGGCCGAGCCTCACCGGCAATTAGGCGAGGAGCCTCGCCTAGATTTGGTGAGGCCAAGCTCGCCTAGCCCCCGGTAGGGCTCCGCCTCACCGGGCCACCACAAGGTCGGCCTTGCCTTGGCTGGGCGACGCCGACCTTGCGATGGTCCAATGAGTTCGAGTCTCACCAGCGGTTGGGTGAGCTCCGCCTCACTAGATCTGAGCGAGATCAAGCCTCGCCCTTGGCCAAGCCTTGCCGGTGGTTGGGCGAGCCTTTGGCAAGCTCACTGGACCTCGCCTTGGTCTAGTAAACCTTTGGCAAGCTCGCCGAACCTCGACCAACTGGTTGTTGGTGATTGGTGGCGGTGGATGGCGGCGACGGTGGAAGAAGAAGAGAGAAGGATGATAAACAAGAAGAAAAGAAGAAGAGAAAAAAGAAATTTGAGTTAGCTTGATTATGAAATTGTTCTCAGGAATAAAGAAGTAACTTTTTTTTACTCATTGATTATGTTTCAAATCTACTCCCAAGAATAAATTTGTTCTTAAGAATAAAAAATTTACCAAACTGATTTTTGTTCCAAATCTACTTCCAAGAATAAAAGAATAAAATTAGTCACTATTGAAAAAGTTACCAAACGTGGCCTTAGTCTTTATTTGAATCAACATGATTGTTTCTTTTAGTTGGAAGATCCAAAAAGAAGAAAATTACCAGGGTCTGATTCTTCTTATGGAAATTATAGTACATTTCTTCTGATTCTTTAGAGTAAATGAGTTGAATAATCTAGGTAGGGGTCAACTTAAAGGTGGAGGGACAGAGTCGAGTCTTCAAATGGACTCCGCTAATCCACACCATTCGAACAAAACAAACATTCAAGGAGTGCATGCATGTTAGGCGTTGACCCGCCATTTTAGATGACAAACCGAAAATCCTAACGTCTGGAATGACCAATTCCCACAAAATGAGGTCCAATTCAATGACAAATACTTGGCAATTCGCACATGTTAATTGACCTTGATGTCCACTTATCTTGCAAGTAATCAATCACTAGAGTATGTTGGGTTCGCGGGGTCACTTTTTGATTGAAACCGATAACATTATGCAGGTGAATTTGTTGAGCACGACGGACGTGTTGGCGACGCCGCACGGGGCGCAGCTGACCAATCTGTTCATGATGGACCGGAACAGTAGTGTGATGGAGTTCTACCCCAAGGGGTGGCTGCGCTATGCCGGGGTCGGCCAATACGTGTACCAGTGGCTGTCGAGCTGGTCGGGGATGAGGCACCAGGGCGCCTGGCGGGACCCCATCGGCGAGGAGTGTCCCTACCCGGAGGACACCGCCAAATGCTTCGACAGCTACAAGAACGGCCAGATAGGGCACAACGAGACCCATTTTAGCGAGTGGGCAGGAAAGGTTCTTGGTGAGGTGAAGCTGAGAAAGATTGCAGAGGCCGTTTCCGGCAAGAAGCAAGATCCTACCGGCGCTTGTGCTTGTGGCTGATAATTCGGATATATTGTTTTTCAATTTTCCGCAGCATACACCCTTTACTTTAAAATCAAGATATTGGAACTGGACTTGTCAATGGATTCATAACTTTTTAAACACAACCGATATCTATTTGAACCCCCTTTACTTGTAGGAGTACATCTTGGATCTGTTGTTTATGTTATGGTAGGAGTCCTACTCATGGCGACCTGGTCGAATTGGGAGCAATTAATGTCAAGAACTTTTCATATAGATGGAGTATTCACTGGTGGTTCTACAGAACATGTACGAGCCCTCTCTAATGGAAAAATCAAATTCAATGAAGATTTTGTTCATCCCACACGTACACGTCATGGGCATCTTGTCTTTCTATGTTCTATAGACTTGTACGTAACTATTGAGAATTGATTTGCTATAAGATTGAGAAATAGATTAGGGGTTGTTTGGTAAGATTTGTGAATAATTGTTGGTGGTAGAGGGCCAAAGTGATTAGACCGCATATTCAAAAGAAATAACAAGATGGCGACCGTGGCGATTGCGACGCTAAAGGGTTTATTTACAATTGATCGTTAATACTAGCAATCGCGGGTGTCCGAGTACTAGTTTCATGTTGAGCGATTTTGTAGTCTTAAAAGAAAAATAGTCTCCTAGGGATGATTCGGAGGGGGTACTAAACTAGGCCTAACTTCTAAAAAACCCATAACTTTAGGTGAAATCCCAATTTTGTCTTGAAATTTTTTGTGTAATAAAAACAAAGAAAAATCATAAACTTTCATTCTAATCCTGTGGCTCCATATCAAGGCGGGAGTGTTGGTGATACATAGGTTTTGGTAATAAACCTCTAATTGGCCGCGCTAAAGATAATTTTGAAGAAATCAATGACGATTTTTGACACCGAAGGCTAATTTGGACCATAGTGGAAGTTTGTGATTTTTTAGATAAAAAAATTCGGGCAGAATTGGGATTTTTGTTTTTTTTTAGTAAATTTGAAAGAAGAAAATAACTCTTTAATCCTTTTGATGGTTACCGGAAGTTACTTCACAAACACTTATCCAAAAGAAATTACATAGATCCTAAATTCAAGGATATGCAGATAATCGCCCGATGATTATTTTCATATCGATAATTTTGTTGAGAAATTTCAAGACTCTTATTGATAACTTTACACCTTGTTGTCAATGATTTCACAAATGAATTGTCAATTTCCTTCAAGTTATGGATGATTCTGTTAATAAATGATCAAATTCTACTCTCATCTATTGAATTTATCACTTAATGATAATAATTAAAAACTAGTCTTTTTTAACGTAAACATAAAGAAAAGGGTGTCCGGGTCAAATCCAGGGTTTTAGTTAAAGAAAGGAACCGTTGATCAAGTGCATTCGACTTCGATCATTGTAATCCGGCGTAAATGATTAACAAATAAGATTATGGATCTCAATCTCGCCACCGCATTAAATGCATTCTACCCAATTGTCAACTCACCTGGAATCCCTTCATGGGAAGCCTCAATTCACATGTCTCTTTCTCCCATCTCCTATCCATGTTTTCCATGCACTTAACTCATTTAAATTACGCCGCTCACATTTCAAGAACTATTTATGGACCTACATTGAGATCCACCAACAAAAGAAAAACAATAACAATAAAGCCGAATTGCTATGCAATTTTCAAACCGTGATTGATTTTGTTTATCGCTTCGCTCATAAACTACCCATAAATTAAATGTATACCCTCATTTGTGGTTTTTGATTTGTTTTGGAGTTTTACGAGCTTGCCTTGTTACAGTGACTTAGTAAATCCCGTCATGTATTATTTTAATGAAGAATAGAAATTTCTTTTGACCAAAAGGAAAAACTAAAAAAAAAACTTCTCCGCATCATCGTCATCGAATAGCCTTGTCTAAAACACTGATAGCTAGAGACTGTTGAAGGTGCGAATCTCCCAAATTCAAGCTTTTTGGGATAATCCGGTGCCTGCACAACTTAAGATGGTCTCAACCTTGCAGAAGGTACGGACTTTGATTACTCGTATCATTTTGCTTGCTTATCTGACTCTTAGGCCTCATTTGGTTCCTCCAGAATCGAAATCCATGTCCTAAAGAATGCAATGTTAGGGGTTGCAGACACCTCGTACCATATTAGGAATGAGATTATAATTTACGATTTAAAGAAATCGTTGCTGGTAAGGAAAATGAATGAGAGTAGCTCAGGAGCCGAGCTAAGAACAAGAAGACTATAACCCTCGAATTTAAATAAGAAAAGAGAACTTTCGAGATTGCTACAAGGTGGTGGCATCGTCCGGCGTGATTCCTGGATGTTGTCGACGCCCGTTGTTAATCCGAAGAAAGCTCCAGCCGGACCCGGTCTTCCTCACTCGTCCATGAACTCTCTCGTTTACTTTCTTCACAGGCATCATCTCTTTCATGGCCCAAGCATCATGCCCAGATCAAGTGGAGATTAGAACCTCCTCACCACCACCGATCCACACCAGAGCCAGCTCCTTCAAATCCAGCCAACGACCCCGTCCCACCACCATTCTCTTCTCGGTCTACACCGCCAAGTCCTTCGTCTGCATCCTCGCCACATGCTTCCTCCTCTTCCTCCTCTTCATCCTCTCCCAAGTCTCCCTCCTCCATTCTCAATCAACTCCGTCCTCTCAATGGCCTCTCTCCCTCATGCACAGATCGCAAAAGATCATCTTGACGACCAGCTCCGCCATTGGTCCTGACGCAGCCACCGCCGCCAGGGCTAGTAAGCTTGAGGCCGTGGCGGAGAGGCTCCGTGATGCGGTCACGTTCCTCCCGCTCAAGGACCTGCGCTTTGCCGACCGACCTGCCGATGGCCACACCTGGTTCATGAGCTCCCTCAATGACACCAGCATCGGTGGCGGGCCCCAGCACCTGCGCTTCCCGTCGGAGGGCTCAAAGGGCCGGGTGCTGTGCCTCAGGGGACGTGACGCGCATGACGGCTCGTGGAACTACTATGCCCTCGCATGGCCTGAAGCCCTCCCGCGCAGCGCCACCTTCATGAGTGGCCTGACTTTCGTGTCCTACAACCACTATGACTACCATAACTTATGGCACGGCCTGTCGACGGTGTTCCCGTTCGTGGCATGGCACCAGGGGGAAGGTTGCCTCCGCCTGCCCGAGCGGTGGGTGCTGTACCACTGGGGCGAGCTCCGGGCCGAGATGGGCCTCTGGCTGAGCAAGCTGATGGAGGGGACGTTCGGCAAGCCAACATTCGTAGAAGTGTTTGACAAAATCAAGGAGGACAGCCCCGTCTGCTTCGAGGACGCTGTGGTGATGAGGCATAGCGAAGCAGGGATGTCTAGGGAGAGGATGATCGAGGCCTACGACTTACTGAGGTGCAGTGCAAGGAGATATTGCAACTTGAGCTCGGAGGTCAATGGTGATGGTAAGAAGGGTAACACGATACGTTTGACGTTGTTACTGAGACGAGGAGGGAGGTCGTTCAGGAACGAGTCAGCTGTGGTCGGGATTTTCCGGAGGGAGTGCGATAAGGTCGAAGGTTGTCGGCTCACGGTGGCACACTCCGACGATCTCAGTTTCTGTGACCAGGTCAGTGTATTAAACCTGAATCAGTGCATTAGACTACGTAGCTTTTGATTCTTTAGTATAGACGAGTCGAATAATCTAAGGTGGAGGGACATAGTCGAGTCTTCAAATGGACTTCGCAAATCCACACTAATCGGCCAAAAAGTTCACGGAATGCGCGCACGTTAGGCGCTGACAACACCATGTTAGATGAGAAACTGAACCTGCCAATGACATAGTACAGGTGAAACTGATGGGCACAACGGATGTGCTGGCGTCACCGAACGGGGCGCAGCTGACCAACCTGTTCCTGATGGACCGGAACAGCAGCGTGATGGAGTTCCTCCCCAAGGGGTGGCTGCGCTACGCCGGGATCGGCCAATTCGTGTACCGGTGGCTGGCGGGCTGGTCGGGGATGAGGTTCTAGGGCGCCTGGTGGGACCCAGTCGGCGAGGAGTGTCCCTACCCGGAGGACGTTGCCAGGTGCTTCGACATCTACAAGGACGGCCAGATCGGACACAACGAGACCCATTTCAGCGAGTGGACGGCAAAGGTTCTAAGCGAGGCGAAGCTGAGAAAGATTGGAGAGGCCGTCCCAAACAAGAAGCAAGACCCTATTGGTGCTTGTGCTTGCGGCTGATAATTATTTTCCAATTTATCACATCCTACAATTTTGATTTCTTTCACTTTTTTTTTTTGGTGATATATTACTAGGAACGCGTGAGAAATATATCACACTAAAATCTCTCTTCATTTTTCGATTTTCTCTTAGAGTTCCATCAAAACAATGGAGGAAATTGATTTTGCGATAAGCTGAGAAATGGGGTTTAGAGGTCTTGGAAAACACGAAAAAAATTGTTGAGGGTAGAGGAGCAAGTGATGAGATCACATGTTAAAGAGAACAATAAGAAGATGGCGACGCCTGCGACACTAAAGGACTTATTTACAATGGTCGTCGACAGCATGCCTCAAGATCGATGTTAATAATCGACTGTAAGTTTTTGTCTTGAAATTTTGTTCAAGCTACATCATAACAATTGTCGATTTAACCACACACATCTGCCAAAGGATATAAGGTCGACAAGTCGATTGAGAGATATTGTGCGAAGCATGGGTTGATCTTGTAATGAGTGTTTTACTCACCCCTCCATCTTCACCGGCGTGGGCGGTTATTATACCGGTTTACCAATTCCTCAAACACCATTTACGAGGTGCGATAGAGTCTACCCTCCCCACCTGAAGGGCCCCTTAATTCTCGAGTGTAATTTTTTCTTCCCCACTTAGGAGGGAATACCCTTGGTATTTTATGTCCCAGAATTCAGACGAAACAGTTTTAGGACATATTAAGCTCCAACATCATTCCTTTATGACATGCTAAGTTTAGTAAGCTCTTGTTGAATTGGTTGAAATTACTAGTTTGTCACCTTCTTCCCTTTCTCAAGAGCAGGTCCGCAACCCTTGTGCCGGCAACAAGAGGGTTTGAAACTCTCAACCACATGGATAAAGGTCATAACCCCCGAGCCAACTAAGGCACACTTTTGTAGTCGTGATGTAGTTCTAAACGGGCAACACATGCCATCCCGGCGGTTCAATCGATTGACGGGCGAACCGGAAGCCAAAACCGGTTATCTGACCCGGTCCGGTTCAAAAGCACCGGTTCTCAGCTTGTCAACGGTGCGACAGCGATGGAGGCATGGGGAGCGGAGCACAGGAGAGGGTAGTGAGCAGAGAGAGAGAGAGAGAGAGAGAGTCGAGGGGTTAGACGATGGATAGAGTGGTTGACAGGCGACAGCGGCGCAAGTTAGCCGGACAAGCGGCCGACTATCGGATCAACGAAATCGTGCCGCAAACTCTCATTCAGTATTGAACATGAATTCGTCGTTTGAACTCTTGCATATCGCTAAAAATTCAATCTTGATGAACAAATTCGGGGAATCCGAAGCAAAGAGATGAGTCTTGATGGAGAATTTTCTTTCTTTTATGTACAGTTTTGTAATCTGTGTTTCTGTATCAGCTGAAAAGCAAAAAACCTGCAAATCCGAAGACTGTTCGTCTCTCGAATTTACTGAAAGTAAAACCTATCTTCCACAGATTCGGACATGAAATCGTTGCTATCTTCTCGTCTGTTCAACGGCTCCTTCGCTAATCTGTACAGAATGGAGCGCGCTGTCGACTGCCCGGAACGAACCTCGCTCACGCCATGTCAGCGATCTTCCCGCACCGGTCACCCTCATCGTCGTCGTTGTTCACCTTCGCTGTGCTGTGACCGTGATTAGCTGCTCCGTCTGCGCGGGAATTCCACTCGCAGCTCTTCACGTACAAGCCACAAGCGATCGTATCCAAGACGACGACGACCGAATACATCCAAGCGATCACCAGCCCTTCCGAAGCCATGCCCAGGTAAGGCCTCTCGACGCTTGGCCCCTCCAACACCGACCGGTATCGGAACCGACATAGGGCTTCCACGGCGGCGAAGCAGAGATAGTGAGGCAGAGCGATCAACAGCGCCGCCGATTCCCTGCGCCTCAGCGAGCAGGCCTTTCGGATCGCCTCGGAAGCAGAGCAATTCTCGATACCCACGATTGCAAGAGCGACGTCGCACACGGCGGACAGGTTGGCGGCGATTGCGCAAGAGACGGTCCTGGACGTTAACGCCAAGAGGGTCCCCTGACCGCGCGAGAAGGACCCGTGCGGAGCCCAAGCGATCGCGTCGGCCGCGAGCACCAGTGACGTCTTCAGGAACTGGAGCTTCACGAGGCGTCTGTAGAGAGAGAAGGAAGACGAGAGGGGTGATGGGTCATGGCGATTCGTCAGGGCCTGTAAGACGCGAGGCTTTAGCCACGGCGAGGAAGGTGAGGGCGGGCGCGAAGCTGAAGACGGCGCGAAAGATGGACTGCGGGAGGGAGAGCGAAGCGGTCTTGGCCGCAGGGAAGAGGCAGCTATAGAGAAGCAGCGAAGCAGAGTAAGGGAGGAGAATCAGAACAGGGGTGTGGAAGGAGTCGATGTTCTTGAGGAAACCGTGGATCGATCGCCTGATGATTCTCGCCGCCTCTCCATCTCCGAGCTCGGGTCGATGGGACCTCTTCGTTTGGAACCTTGTACGGCAGAATTAGGCAGTCAACAAGGGAAAAAAAGAGATCTTATCCTTAATGGGTTTGGGGTTCTTGCACGAGAACAGTGCGGATTGCTCTGCTTCTGCTGTGCTGTCCAACTGTTCTTGACAATATCATTCAAAGACCGGTTTGGAGAGTCTTAATGGGTTTTTGTTTCTTTCTGCAACAGAAAAAGGGGGCGAACTTTGTCTCATAATGAGAAGGAACAAGAGAAGGCGAGAGACAGAGATTTTTCCTTCTGAGATTTCAAGGTTCGTGTCAATGGAGGAGATAAAGGTCCCATTTTTCCTCTCTTTCTGGAGTGGGTTTTGGCACCTGCAGTTGAAGTTGAACCACCAGAAACTAACGCACAACCGCCGACGTTGGTGCGTCTTCGCCACTTGTTCTGTGAAGTCATCATGGCTAATTGGCCCGTCCGTTCGGTGCGTGCGATCTGACTTTTTTTTTTTTTTGGGCGTTCTGACAAGATAAAAATCTGATCTTGTCGCGGCCTGTTCGGGACAGGATAGCTACCGCGACGCCTCCCTTATCGAACGCTCTAGCCAATGTCTAGGTTCTTTCGTGGGGGGCTTACGTTGCTTGCACGAGGATTTGGGGGGCGTGAATAGATGATGTTACTATTGTCTTGGCAATTTAAGCGGATTCGCCTCGACGGCAATTCGTGCCCGGAAGAGGTAATCTGTAGGTAATGGTGCTGTCGAAATCGTGCGTTTTCTGGACGACTTTGATTGGAGTGTCGGCTTATTTTGAGTAGTCGGAATCAGCATTAACGTTACTTGCATTGAATTAGCATTTCCCTTTTTTTTTTTCATTTTTAATCGAAAAAAGCTAAGAAGACGGTTGATTTTTGGAAAATGACAGGACGTGCTGATCACATGTGCCGATTGTGGGATTTTAGCGACGGGAAATTTTAATGCTTTCGAAATGTTGTTGTCAAAAACGACATTTAAGCTGTGAAATTGAAGAAGCCGGACCCATTGAAGAATATAGAAGCAAATTCTATATATAGGGCATCGCTAGTACCAAAAGGAAACGAAAGCTTACTTAAGATTTGTCGGATTGGAATTCTTAAGGTTTGTATCTCATTATGTAACATGACTAAATGTTTTAATAAGTAATATATAACATCGTTGTATCCCCACTCAAGCTTATCCTGTAAAAGAGTTGATGAAAATAGGAAAAGAAATTAGGGACGGCGAATTCAGGGAATGAACCTCAATTTTCAAGAAGCAGCGCACCGTTTTTGAAGCTCCGGAATTTTTACTCGGTTTCTCTCGAGTTTATTTTCAGGAGGTTAAGTTCTGCGGATTTAGAACTAAATCGTGTTAGGTATGTAAGCACTGGAGCGATTAGACGAATAGAAACATCCAGCCTAATTGGCTTTAAGTGCTTCGTGTGCGTTCTTGCAGCAAAATTCTCAGGAAAATAAAATAAAATAAAATGTTTCTTGCTAGGAATGTACAGAAAATGTACGGACATAAATGCTATTCTTTAGAGTTAATTTCTTGAGCATGGGGTCTAATCACTTGTCCCTCTACCCAAAACAATTTTTTTTTTGTGATTTTGCAAAGCAAACCTCTAAACTCTTTCTCGGCTTGAACTAAATTAATTCCCTCGGCAATTCCGACGGCACTTCGAGAGAAGACCCGAAGATGAAGAGCTATTTAAGACTATGTTTATCTTGCAAAAAATTGATAATTTAAAAAATATATTCCTGATTGTTTGTATCGTTTAAAATAGTTATTTTATGGAAATTGGGAGAAGTGCCAAAAAAAAAGTCCTAAACCTTTGCCTTTGTGCCACTTAGTCCTAAACCTTTTTTTGGTGCCGATTTAGTCCTAAACCTTTTTATGTTGTGCCAATTCAGTCCTAAACCTTTTTATGTTGTGCCAATTCAGTCCTTTCCGGCCAAAATTGGCCGGATTTTTTGTGGCCCGACGCCAGGCCGACATGGACAACTTTTAATAATATTTTAATATTTTAATCTTTTTTTATTTTTATTTTTTATTTTTATTTTTTTGGTCTTTTTCCTCCGGCCGGTCACCGAGGTCCGGCGACCGGCCGAGCCGAAGGCCGGCGAGGGCGAGCCGACCTCGCCGGCCATGGGCGAGGGCCTCGCTTCGCCATGGCCGGCGGGCAAGCCTCGCCCATGGCCGGATCCGGCGAGGTCGAGGCCGAGCCTCGCCGCCATGGGCGAGGCTCGACCTCGCCAGATCCGGCCATGGGCGAGGCTTGCCCTCGCCGGATCCGCGAGGTCGAGCCTCGCCGGCCATGGGCGAGGCTCGACCTCGCCGGATCTCGCCCATGGCCGGCGAGGCTCGACCTCGCCCGGATCCGGCGAGGGCAAGCCTCGCCATGGCCGGATCGGCGAGGTCGAGCCTCGCCGGCCATGGGCGAGGCTCGCCTCGCCGGATCCGGCGAGGTCGAGCCTCGCCGGCCATGGGCGAGGCTTGCCCTCGCCGGCCATGGGCGAGCGAGGCCCTCGCCCATGGCCGGCGAGGTCGGCCTTGCCCGCGAGGTGGCCGGCGAGGTCGGCTCGCCCTCGCCGGCCTTCGGCTCTGGCCGGTCGCCGGACCTCGGTGACCGGCCGGAGGAAAAAGACAAAAAAATAAAAATAAAAATAGAAATAAAAAATAAAAAAATAAAAAAAAAATAAAATATTATTAAAATATTATTAAAAGTTGTCCACGCGGCGCCGATCAAACGTCGTCACGTCGTCGGCCGCGTCCCAAAATTGGCCGGAAAGGGACTGAATCGGCACCACATAAACAAGTTTATGATATTTGAATCGGCACCAAAAAAGTTTTAGGACTAATTTGGCACAAAGGCAAAGGTTTGGGACTTTTTTGGCACTTCTCCCAATGGAAATTTGTTTCATTCACCAATAATTTATATTCAAGTATTCTCATGAACGATGAAAATATTTTTCGTTAATTCCTTTTTTTAAAAAAATATTTTTCAAATAATTCATTTTCTGAGAAACAAATAAAGTATAAGTAAAACTCAGTTCTTCTGCATTGATATAACATATCACAAAAAAATGGGTAAGAAAACAAAGGTTGGTGCTACGGAAAATTGAAAAACAATATATCAGAATTATTAGTCGCAAGCACAACCATCGGTCTCGATAGAGTCCTGCTTTCTCTTGAAACGGTATCTCCAATCTTTCTTAGCTTCGCCTCAACGAGAACCTTTCTTGCCCACTCGCTGAAATGGGTCTCGTTGTGCCCGATCAGGCCATTCTTGTAGAAGTCGAAGCATTTGGCGGCGTCCTCCGGGTAAGGACACTCCTCGCCGACCGGGTCCCGCCAGGCACCCTGGTGGCTCATCCCCGACCAGCTCGACAGCCACTGGTACACGTATTGGCCAACCCCGGCATGGTGCAGCCACCCCTTAGGGTAGAACTCCATCACACTACTGTTTCGGTCCATCATGAATATATTGGTCAGCTGCGCCCCGTGCGGCGACGCCAACACATCCGTCGTGCTCATCAGCTTCACCTGCATAAAATCGTATCGGTTTCAAGCAAGGGTCACCCCACGAACTCAACAATCTTTAGTGATGAATCACTTGTAAGATAAGTGGACGCCAAGGTCAATGAACATGTGCGGTTTGCTAAGTATATGTCATTGAATTGGACCTCATTTAACGGAAATTGGTCATTTCCATACGTTAGGATTTTCGTTTTGTCATCTGAAATGGTGGGTCAACGCCTAACATGCATGCGCTCCTTGAATCTTTGTTGTGTTCGAATGGTGTGGATTAATAGAGTCCCTTTGAAGACTCAACTATGTCCCTCCACTTTATAGATTATTTGACTCATTTACACTCAAGATTAACATGAGAAAAATCAAACGAGAAAGATCCTGATTTTTTCTTTTTGGATCTTCGAACTACGAAGTTAAAGGATCGACGAGTGTCGAACGGCAGTCGTGTTGATTCGAACAAAGAATAATTCAGATTTTATGCACTGACCTGATCGCAAAAACTGAGATCGTCGGAGTGAGCCAACGTGAGCCGACAACCTTCAACCTTATCGCACTCCCTTTGGAAAATCCCGACCACGGCCGACTCGTTCCTGAACGACCTCCCGCCTCGTCTCATAAACAACGTCAAACGTACCGTGTTGACCTTGTTACCATCACCATCGACCTCCGAGCTCACGTTGCAGAATCTCCTCACGCTGCACCTCAGCAATCCGTAGGCCTCGATCCTCCTCTCCGTGGACATCCCTCCTTCGTTGTGCCTCGTCACCACAGCGTCCTCGAAGCAGACAGAGCCGTCCTCCTTGATTTTATCAAACACTTCTACGGACGGTGGCTTTCCGAACGTCGCCTCCATCAGCTTGCTCAGCCACGGCGACATTCCGGGACGGAGCTCGCCCCAGTGGTACAGCACCCACCGCTCGGGCGGGCGGCGGCAACCGTGCCCCTGGTGCCACGCCACGAACGGGAACACCGTCGACAAGCCATGCCATATGTTGCTGTAGTCGTAGTGGTTGTAGGACACGAAAGTGAGGCCGCTCATGAAGGTGGCATCGCGCGGGAGGGCATCAGGCCACGCGAGGGCGTAGTAGTTCCATGAGCCGTCATGGAAGTGGCGTCCCTTGAGGCATAGCACCCGGCCCTTTGAGCTGGTCGATGGGAAGCGCATGTGCTGGGGCCCGCCGCCGACGCTGGTATCGTTGAGGGAGCTTATGAACCAGGTGTGGCCCTCGGCGGGTCTGTCAGCGAAGCGCAGGTCCTTGAGTGGGAGGAACGTGACTGCGTCGCGGAGCCTCTCGGCTACGTCCTCGACCTTACGAGTGGTGGCGGTGGCGATGGCGTCAAGAGCGACGTCGGAGGAGGTGGTGTTGAGGATGATTTTTTGCCATTGGTGCACGAGAGAGAGAGGCCATCGAGGGGAAGGAGCCGATCGAGACTGGAGGAGGGAGATTTGGGAGAGGATGAAGAGGAGGACGCACGTGGAGACGACATAGACGAAGAGCTTGGCAGTGTAGATCGAGAAGGGAATGACGGCGGGACGCGCCAACGGCTGGCCGCATTTGGAGGAGCCGGCGGCGGTGTAGATGGCCGGGAGGGAGGCGGTTCTGATGTCCACGCTACACGAGGGAGACGATGCTCTGTCCATCGAGAGAAGATGGCGATCGATCAATGCACAGAATTCTTCGCGAGCGGCTGGGACGGGGGGAGGATCTTAAATGCTCGTCGAGATGGACAGACGATGCAAGCTTTGGCTAGAAGAAAGAGTGGTAAATGCGGCGACTCAAACCTTTCGATGCAATTAAAGTCGCAAGAGCGGAATCAGGGGGAGATGCCCGCCGATCGCATCGTTGAATCCCCATGCCGGAAGTATAAAAGACGCGGTAACGAAGTCAGAGCTCCATCGAAAGGTGAAAAAGATGTATCGTACTTGACTTCGAGAGAAAGGCACGATCTGCAATTCCACTGAATTTGTTCGATGCATATGCCAATTTTATACTTGATAAGCTATCCAAGCGTATAAAATCTCGATGATGGGCACCTAAGCTAGAGGCGTCGACGGTGGCCAAGACCCGATACGGTCACTAGAGACTAATATATTTACAAACCGGCTTCCTCAATGAAGGCTTACTATTGTGTAATCTAGATCAATGTACGTGAAGTCAATTGGTCTCAACTGCATGCATACGTTACGTTACGGTGAGACTCTTAGAATTCGAAAGTAGATGCATTATATAAGCTTGGAGGCATCGAGAGCACGCGAGCATTTTCCAAATCGCTCTTCTTTATTGTTTCCCTTCATTCTTACTTGTCAAAATTAAGATCCGTGATGGAAAATCTTCTTCAAGAGCAAGTAATTGAGCACCGAGAGCCGCAGATTCGTCTGAATCCGAATTTGTTTCTCGGAGTCCCCCGGAATAAGGGGGGGCCCTTCTCGAATTGCGGCCCACAGCTCATCGCCGACGTCGGCGTATCCATTTTTTTTCCTTCTTCACGTGAGAAAGTTGTCTGAATTTATGATATTTTGTAGGGCAAAGTCCATCGAAAGGGTTGAATAAACTTGGTTACGTAGAGGAAATGTAATAATTACGTTATTTAGTATTGGAAAATGCTTGGTCGACGGTACCGTCAGCCAAGAAAAATGACGGTCAAACATCAGCCAAGCCTTGACCAAAAAAAAAAAAAAAAAAAAACATCAGCCAAGCGTTTTCTATCTTCAAGGTGGGAGACTTGGTTAACGGGTTTTTTTTTTTATTAAATGAAAATGCATTTTCCATATAAAAAATGATTTTATTGTCTTATTTAAAGAAACAAATCAAAGTGATGATATTAAAATTATAAGAAATATATGAAGAACTCAATTACAACTTTTAAAATAGTCCACATTATTCTCCAGCCAAAGTAAATTGACTGAGAATCGTTTTTTTAAAAATAAACTTTAGCTTTGACTCATATGATCTTAAGATTAATTTTGTAATGTTTTAGGTCCTTGCACATCTTCATCATTAACAAAGTAAAATTTTTTATCTTTGTTCTAATTCATTATTCTTACCTTGATATTCTCTTTACTTCATTGGTTTTATGTTTTATAATCGAAATCACTTTCCTTAATTTTAGATCTTATTTAAAGAAACAAATCAAAGTGATAATATTAAAATCATAAGAAATATATGAAGAACTCAATTACAACTTTTAAAATAGTCCACATTATTCTCCAGCCAAAGAAAATTGACCGAGAATCGTTTTTTTTTTTTTTTAACTTTAGCTTTGACTCATGTGATCTTAAGATTAATTTTGTAATGTTTTAGGTCCCCGCACATCTTCATCATTAGCAAAGTAATTTTTTTCTCTTCTAATTCATTATTCTTGCCTTGATATTCTCTTTACTTCATTGGTTTTATGTATAATCGATATCACTTGCCTTAATTTTAGATCATTGGAGAGTTCTTCTAAAGCAATTTAATTTGAGCAAAAGGAATTGGAAGCCATTTCATTACACAATGATTTAAAGCTAACGTTTCAAGTGTTTTTTTTCTTTTCATATTTTATAAATTTAATAGATTTATGTAATGACATTAATATTTTTGTAATAAGTGATCATGTAATTATTTATATTTCAGTATTAAATTTAATTTTTCTTTGTTCATATTCAAGAAAATTAATTATATGGGTCCTCATATGATTTTTTGTGGCTAGCCTTTGACCGTCCTACTGTCGTTTTGCAGGGGATGGTTGTGCTGGCAGCGTCCTTTAGTATTTTGTATATTGCTTGATCATACATGTTTTTAAGCATGAAGTCAATTGCTTAAGCTAAGCTTAGCTTCCGTATCTACGTGCGTGCATTATCGTGTATTGTTCGCTGCGGAAGTCTCGTAAAAATACGTGACAGATGGAGGAGGAATTGATCGTGACCATCAAGCAGAGTTTAGTCCACGAAATACGCCTGCTGGCGGCGAAAACAAGGAAGTCGAAGAGCTTCCGGCATTCAGCCTTGAATTCCTCTGCGTAAACATAACGAAAGTAGCGTGGCGCGATGTCCGCATTTGCTGACCATGGCTACCAAAGAAGATGCTTGTGTTTTGGAATCGGGAGTTTATCCTCTCGGCCAGAGTTCTTGGCCGCTGCGATGATCTTCCATGCGACCCCCCCTTCTCAAATCATGGCCCGTTCTCGTCGTATAGGCGTCGGAGGCACCGATAACATCTGGATGTCATGAAAATGTCAAGTAAGTCAATATGACAGAAATAATAATTATGACATTACATAGCAAAGCAGAAAATTCTCAAAGGAAATAAGACGAGACGTTGAAAGCAGTTCAGGCTTCATCAATGGAGAATTTCATGAGATCTGAAACTAATTATGTCTTCATGCAAGTTCAATCGCATGCCATATGGAATAATTGCAACGATGGAGTAAAAAAATTTGTGGAGTTTGCTTTCATCACACTGGTTTGATCTTGTTCTGAAATCTCCCCATATAAATAACTGCAACGATGAAGTAGAAAATTTGTAGAGTTTGCTTCCATCGCACTAGTTTGATCTTGTTCTGAAATCTCCCCACAACCATAGTGATAGGTATAGAACTACAAAATTTTTGGAGGCTTGAACTTGAAAAATAGTTGCGAATGGCATAATATTTTCTTTTTTTTTTTAGTCCATGACAAGCCGTTATCCGGAATCTTCGATCCCAACTAATTCGGATGTGAGCATTGTCGGACCCATAATTGGGGGGACTCTCCCAACTCCGTCTACTCCATACACAAGGCTCGAACTCAAGACCTTGCAACCAGTACAATTTATATGCAAAGAAACCTTGGTTCAAAGATTACCATAAGAAATGACGATGTAATAGGTTGATTCAGTTTTGTTTGTTCATATTTCCATAGTTACCAGTCTAGCAAGGCTCGCTTGATCGGCGAGCACAAGATTCGCCATAGGCTCGAGCTTGCTAATCTAGCGAGCCTTTTTAAGGCCAACAAGCTCAAGCTTGCCTTTGGCTAGTCGCCAACTATTGCCATGGCCGGTGATCAATTGAAAAAGAAGGAGGAGGAAAAGAAAAAAGAAAAAATAATTAAAATTTTGATTTAAAAAAATAAAAAATAAAAAATTATTAAAAGGAGTGATCAAATTGAATTTTCCATATTGAATGGCGGAACATATTTTGTAGTTCATTTTTAAGTTTTAGTCGAATATAAATAAATATTGTCATTTTCTTAAAAATGACTTTTTAAAATAATTTTTAGAAATGCTACATTTTCCGGAGCCTAAATCTTGATGATTGGAACAAAAGAGGTCTTTTAAGAACACATTCAGTAATTAAATTGATCTAGGGTGCGTTTGATAATCATTATGTTCGTGGGAATAATTTATGATTAGAAATGATTATTTTTTATTTTATTCCCTAAACGAGTTTCTAAACATTTGAAAGTGTTTGGTAACTATCTAAAATTTTTATTTTAGAGACAGAAATGCATTTGGTAAAGTCTCAAATTCTTTTTTGAATTGGAATTTCTTTTGATAATCTTCTCTCTCTCTCTCTCTCTCTCTCTCTCTCTCTCTTCTCTAGTGGCCAATGGCCAATGACTGGCCAAGCGAGGTTTGGCGACCTTGCCAGAGCCTCGCTAGGCTAGGACAAGGCCTGGCGACCTTCCTGGGCCTCACCACCAGCTACCGCGAGATTCGGCCTCGCCTAGGATGGGGGCAGGATCTTAAATGCACATAATTCTTCGTGAGCAGCTAAGATGAGGGAGGATCTTAAATGCTCGTTGAGGTGGACAAACGGTGCAAGCTTTGGCTTGTCTAGGAGGTGCTACATCAACTTAGAGTAAAGAAAGTGGAAATTTTAGGCTATCCTTAAATTGGATATGCAAAAGGCCTATGATAGGGTAAGATGAAATTTTTTATGTGATTGTACGTTGAAAATGGGTTTTTGTGAGAAATGGGTTGCATTGGTTAAAAAATGTATCTCCTCGGTGTCATATAGTGTAAGAGTGAACGGGGAGTCATGTGATTATTTCCAACCAACTAGAGGGATTAGATAAGGCAACCTACTGTCACCCTATCTATTCATTCTTATGGTTAATGTTCTATCCTCTTTGATTTTGAAAGCTATAAGAGATGGGAGTCTGAAGGGCATACAACCAAATCCATATTGTCCTACACTTTCACACATTTTATTCGTAGACGATGCTATATTTTTTTTAGATGGCACAATTATTGAGGCATAGTACTTAGCTGATGTCTTGCACCAGTATTGCTATGCATCAGGATAGTCCATCAATCTCAACAAGTGAGGAATTTTCTTTAGGAAAAATTGTCCTCAAGGTCTAAAATAGAATCTTGCAGCTGAATTAAGGGAATTATTGAGAAAACGGATAAATATTTGGGGATATCGTCTGACTAGGGACAAATTAAGAAACAAATGTTCTGCCGAATTCTTGCAAGATTTGGTAGGAAATTAGAAGGGTGGAAAAAGAATTTGATATCGAAAGTAGGCAAATAAATTTTACTCAAGACAGTAGTCCAAGCATTACCTCAATTTTTCATGTCTATCTTAAAATTCCCATATCAATCTGCAAGGCTATTAAAAGGAGAATAGCATCATTCTGGTGGAAGCAAAACGCAACGGGAAAGGGCATACATCGGAAAAGATGGGACATCTTAAAAATGAGGAAAGACTATAGGGGGTTAGGCTTCAGAGACTTAACTGATTTTAATAAAGTGATGCTGGGAAAGCAAACCTAGAGACTTATTCAAGATCCAAAAGCCATATGGAGTAGATTGTTAAGAGGAATTT
The DNA here is from genome assembly GCA_014182565.1 of Eucalyptus marginata. Taxonomy (NCBI): domain Eukaryota; kingdom Viridiplantae; phylum Streptophyta; class Magnoliopsida; order Myrtales; family Myrtaceae; genus Eucalyptus; species Eucalyptus marginata. Next base: position 29,611,535 of record CM024593.1, read on the forward strand.
ATTTTCCTAGGAGTGATTTCTGGACAGCGAATAAAGGTCCTCGATCCTCTTGGTAATGGCAAAACTTACTAACGAGAAGAGATACAATTGAGCCATAAATTAAATAGGAGGTTGGTGATGGCAATAAGATTAGAATTAGAGAAGATAGATGGCAAATCTTAGGCAAGATAAGAGGGCCAGCGAACCGTAATGAACCACAATTGGTAGTAGAATTAATCAACCATAATAATAGGGGATGAAACATTCGGTTGTTATAGGAGACCTTTGAGGAAAGAATTGCGAAAGAAATCTCAGTTACGCCTTGAAGGCTAACAATTGGACTAGACAAGATGATATGAACAGCAAACAACTCAATCTCCTACACAATGAAGAGTGGATACAACAAGATTGGAGACTCTGAGAGACTTCTAATGGTAAAGCAACCCTCTACAATATACCAAACTCCTAAGAAACTATGGATTGAAATCTGGAAACTCAAAACCTACCCCAAACTATGGAATGCATGCAATAATGCCCTACCTACAAAGGAAAATTTATACAAGAGGAAGTTTTTATCTGAACAAGAGCACACCTTCATCTTGTGTCCTTGGACAAAGACAATTTGGTCAAACAACAAAATCAGTGCAAACACATCTCCAGAAATTAGCAACATGAAAAAACAATGGGTATGGGAGAATATAATTGAAAGAATAAACTCACAAGCAAAAGCCCTATTCGCCAAAGCAATTTGGAGAGTATGGAAGGCTCGGAACGACCGGATCTTCAAAGCATAAAGTCTCAACCCAAGCTCAATAATAGAAGAAGCATACCATTTGACATAGCTACAGGAGAAACAAGGGAAAAGAACCACAAACTTAGAAGACACACTCTCTTTGACAGTAATGACAGCAAGCTCGTAGACCCAGATCTGCTACAAAATCAATATGGATAGCTCCTCGAGTATTTTGAAGCTGGAAGGAACGACGGCAGGGATTTGTAGAAACAAGGATAGAGCTCTCTTCAACGGGTTTGTGAGTCGGATTTTCCCCCCATTAGCTCTAGTCGGCGAAACCTTGACAATAAGGGAAGCCTTGCTCTAGTTGAAACGAAAGAGGAGTGCACAAACTGAACAAGATGGAGATATACTTGCAATTGATTTGTCAACGGTGCTATCTTATGATAGCTTATCAACGGTGGACTACATAATGGGCTGGGCAGGGCCACCATGGCCTGCTCAATCCATCATCAACAACTGCAAATCTCTACTGGGTTAATTCAAAGATGTCATCCTCTGTTTTGAGCTAAGAATATATAATCAAGCGGCCAACTGGATCACTAAAGCCCACCGAGCCGATTCTTTCTAGAAGAACTGGATAGCTAATCCCCTTAATTCCCTTTGGTTGATTTTATGTTTGGACATCGAATCCTTGTGTTTTTCTTCCATGCCAAAGTTAGTAATGAAATATTATTAATTATGAATATATATATATATATATATATATATATATATATATATATATATAGGAATAGTGTTACGAGAGTTTTTCACAATCTCCGTTTATGAATATTTAGGTTCATTTACAATGATATGCCATTTATATAAAAAAAAAATGTACATGATATGATGTAAACATATTCGACTTTAATATTGCGATTCACCAAACAATTGACTAGATATAAAAAAATCACGGATTTCATATCCTATCATATTCGATCATATCCCGATTAAAATCCGGACGACCAAACATAGCCTTAATTCCCTTTGGTTGATTTTATGTTTGGGCATCGATTCCTTGTGTTTTTCTTCCATGCCAAGTTAGTAATGAAATATTATTAATTTTGAATATATATATATATATATATATATATATATATATATATATATAGGAATAGTGTTACGAGAGTTTTTCACAATCTTTGTTTATGAACATTTAGGTTCATTTACAATGATATGCCGTTTATATAAAAAAAAATGTACATGATATGATGTAAACATATTCGACTTTAATATTGCGATTCACCAAATAATGAACTAGATATAAAAAAATCACAAGATTTCATATCCTATCATATTCAGTCATATCCCGATTAGAAATTCGGACGACCAAACATAGCCTTAATTCCCTTTGGTTGATTTTATGTTTGGACATCGAATCCTTGTGTTTTTCTTCCATGCCAAGTTAGTAATAAAATATTGTTAATTCCAAAATACATATATATCTCGATGCAATCAAAGTTACAGGAGTAGAGTCTAGGAAATATTCACCAATTGCATCATGGAATCTCATGCCAAAAGAAGGTAGACGCGGTAACAAAGAGCTTCATCGAAAGGTGAAAAGGATGCCTCGGACTGACTTCGAGAGAAAGGCAACAACCTGCGTCTTGGTCTTCAATTCCACTGAATTGTTTAATGGATATGGCAATTTTATACTTGACAAGCTATCCAAGCGTATGCAACAAGAGCCCGTTAGGAAAAATATCGATATAACTCCTCAGTTTGTTCGATGGGCACCTAAACTAGAGGCACGTCGATAGTGACCAAGACCCAATACCGTCACTAGAGGCTCGTATATTTACAATTGCATTTACCGTCAATTGTCATTATATTGGATTTACTATAAGCATGCCTCCTCAATGAAGCTTTATCATTGCGTAATCTCGATTGATGTACATGAAGCCAGTCGATCTTAACCACATATGGATGCTACGTGAGATTCATAAATTCAACGCTCATACGCATCGAGGGCACGCACGCGAACATTTCCGAATTGCTCTTCTTTATTATTTCCCTCCATTTTTACTAGTCAAAATCGAGATCCGTGATGGAAATCTTCTTCAAGAGCAAGCAATTGAGCACCGAGAGCCCCGGATTCATCTGAATTCAAATTTGTCTCGCGAAGTTCCCCTTGATTTCGGGGGGGCCCCTTCTCGAATCGCGGACCACAGCTCATCCCGGATGTCGGCGTGCCAATTTGATTTCCTTCTTCGCGTAAGAAAGTTCGTCTGAATTTACGATATTTTGTAGGACAAAGTCCGCCTTTGCCATAGAAGGGTGGAACAACCACGATTACGTTATTTAGTGTTCTGTGTATTGCTTGACCATACATATTTTTAAGCATGAAGTCAATCCCTTAATCTAAGCTCAGCTTACGTATGCACATGCGTACAATTTCATGGATTGTTTACTGTGGAAGTCACGGGGAACCATGACGCGGAAAGGAGGAATTGATCCTTGCCAATCAAGCAAGGATGGTTGAATAGTACTTCTGGCTATTGAGCGGGCACATCCTAGCTCTCTCAAGGTGCCATCGGCACTGATAACATCGGGATGTCATGAAAATGTTGAGTGAGTCAAAATGTCGAAATAAATAATTATGATACTACATAGCAAAGTGGAAAATTCTTAGAGGAAATGAGACAAGATGTTAAAGGCAGTTCTTCGAAGAGGCTTTGCCAAACGGAGAATTTCATGAGACCTTCTTGAGACCTGAAACTAATTATGTCTTCATGCAAGTTTACTAGAAGAAATTGCATCCCATATGGAATAATTGGAACAATGACGTAGAAAATTTGTAGAGTTTGCTTTCTTTGATCTTGTTTTGAAATCTCCCCACAACCATAATAATAGGTATAGAACTCCAGACTTCCTGAATAATACTTGCAACTGATATAAGTTACATGCAAAGAAACCTTTGTCCAAACATTACCATAAGATATGACGATGTAATGAACTTGCCACAGGCTTGAGCTCACTGGTCTTGAGCTTGAGCCTTTTTGAAGTTAGCAAGCTTGAGCTTGCCTTTGGTTGGTCGCTAGTTGTTGTCATAGTCGACATCTATTGAATAAGAAGAGGAGTAAAAGAAAAAAAATAATAAAAATAAAAGAAAAAAGTAGAAAGAAAAATAAAAAAAAAAACAAAATCTATTTTTTTAAAAATAAAATAATTATTAAATGAGTGCACGAAAAAATATCAAATCGAATTTTTAATACCAAATGGAAGAAATATTTTTTAGTTTATTTTTAAGTTATAGTCAAATATTGAAAGATATTTTTATTTTTCTAAAAAATATTTTAATTTTCTGGAAAATATTTTTCTGAAATGTCACATCTCTCGGAGACCAAATCTTGATGATTGGAAATAAATAAAATATATATATTCTCAAAAGAGGTTTTTTTTAAACACGTTCAAGAACCCGGTCGATTTTGAAACCCGCCCGATTGCACCGACCTTCGAGAAGAAAAGGGCGGCCTCGAATTTATCCGGTTAAAAAAAAAAAAAAGAATTTATCCGGGTCGAACCGAAGAAATCAAAGATCCGCCCGCGATGGAGGGATCCGACCCGCCGGGAATCGGTCCGCAACGTGAGTCCGCCCGCACGGGATCCCACCACCCCGGTTTGATTTTTCCGGAAAGGAGAAAGGAGGAAGAAATTCCCTTCCCCGCCGGCTTCTCGTCTCGCATGGCGGATCGGACCAGATCCGGCGCGCTGATCGTTCGCCTGTAACTCCTCGCTCTCGCTCTCGCTCGTTCCTCCTCCTCCTCCTCCTTCGTCTCTGCGATTCCGGCGGAACAAGCGAGTCCGACAGGTAAATGCCTCCGATCATTTCATTTTGGGCGCCGATGTGTGACCCTAGCTCTCGCCGATCCTGTCGTCTCGCGTCGCCTGCGTGTTGCTCGGTCGGATTCGAGTTAGCTTTGTGCGTGTGATCGGGGCTAGCGGAAAATTGTTGCGGAAATGTGAACTCTATGCTTTGATTCGAGTCCGGATCACCTGTGGGACGCGAGTGTGGTTGAGTCGTTTTAGACGACGGGGAAGCAAGTGGATGTCCGAGAAATTTTGCATCTTCGTGCTTCGACGGTTTAAAGTAGGCGAGTTGGTGCTTTGATACGGGCCGGATGAGCTTGAAGCAAGGATTACTGTTCAATTCGAACGATGAGTTCATCTTTAAGTTTGTGTTATCCTAAATAGGGGTGTGTGTTTGTGTTTATTTTGGCTATGTAATGAGCTTATCTGTTTGTTAATAGCGGGAAACAGTTAGTTTCTGTAAGCTGTGAGAGCAAACCAGCATTAGCTATTGTTCGGTGCTGATGGAAGTACCGCAGCCATTTAAGCAGCTTGATTTTGCTCTTTTTGGGTCTGATATATGGATAGATCCAACCATGTTTTTAATTGGCTCAAAATTTGAGCGAAGTCGGATATAAGTTTAATGCAAGTCTCAGTATTCAAGAGATTAAAGAGGATGTTCTCTGACTTCGTAGTTCTGTTACCTCGTTACATTGTGTAGGTGCCACAGTAAAAGTCATCGGGGATTATCCTAAAGGTGACCTTTAGCGAGTATGGCTTCTAGGCGCAATGTTGGGTACAGTCGTCTCCCTGCTGATGAAGATGAGGATTTCGACGAGAGAATGGGAAGGAAATATGATCCTCGGTTCGACTATACTCCAAGAAACTTTGATAAAGTGCCATGGAAATCCATTGCCCTTGCACTTTTCTTGCTCTTTCTAGGGTCATTGCTTCTCTTTCTTTCCATCTTCATCTTAACGGGCCACATGGGTGGTGAGAAGTCCCAGGGATATGGCCTCTTAGTCCTTGGAATTCTCACTTTTCTTCCAGGTACACTGAAACTCTTGGTGGTAGTTTATGTCTGCTACTTGTTATGACCTATTCGAATAATTTAATTGCGATGAGGTGGTTTTTTTTTAATTTATAAGAGCTAGCATGGATAAGTACTTCTTTTACCTCCTCAAGCTTCTCTGTGTGTGTGTGTGTTCAAGTACAACTTGCCTAGACTCAGTGTGGCAAAGTTAATACATGAGACATGGAAACTGGGAAGTCCCATAAGTGCGGCGCAACCTATGAGAGATCTGAAAATATTAGATGGAATGGCATGAATTACTATGGTGGAACTTATTAAGAAGCAAAGACATGAATTGATTTAGTTACCTGGAAAGTTTTTCATTAATTCTGCTCCTACTAGTTAGATATTTCTTATTTTTTTAACCTGGGAAAAAAAATTTGACTTTGCATACTGGATCTTTTACTCATCGAACTACATTGCAGATAATTTTTGGGGTTGATGCTTGGGATTTTTCTTTGACAAAATTGTAGCATACACTTTTGGGGTAATACATAGTCCACATATACTACTATTTATGTCATGCCAACATCTACATAGTCCACATATACTTTTGTCTGCCATCTGTTCATAAAGTAAAAACTTCTTAATAAATTATTTTGATTGTGCACTATGGTTTGTTTACTGATAAAGACAGCCAATAATGTTTACAGGTTTTTATGAGACTCGGATCGCATATTATTCATGGAGGGGTGCTCAAGGTTATCGCTTTGCTTCGATTCCTGATTACTGAGGCGTGTTCTCCCAATGTGCTTACACAGCTGTATGATATTGTTTTTGTTAACAGCTAAAATTTGGTTTCTGGACAATTTTACTTGTACATTTGGATTGATCAGTTGTAATGCCAATGCGAATGTTTACGTCTGATTCTGTTTGACTCATGCATGAGTATCGTTTGGCTAATTCCAGCCCTGCTGGGCTCCCAAGACACATATTTATGTTGGTTCAGAAGAATAAATTGGCTTATATCATTTCAGAGAATTTGATTAGAAGAGTTACCGAAACAGCTGACAGTTGATATATATTTACAATTATGAAGAATGAACTACTTGACACAGCACAGGAAGCAGGGTTAAATTTGTATTGTTCTTCCTATTACAATGCACAAATTTAAATAGACAACACTTCTACATATATATGCATCATGTTATGTAAATTCCTTTCTGATATTTGAAACTTTTAAAAGATGTATAGTTCCATGTGGGAGAAAGCATGCTTCGTGCATTTGGCATATTCATTTGATTCAACATTGGCATTTTCCATCTAAGCAACTGTAACAGCTCAATCGCCAAAGTTTCTCTAAAGTAACATACTGTTTAAACATGTTGGACCATATAGTAGAGCTTGTGTATGAAGTGGGACTTTCATTCTTAAAATCGTGTACTCTGGGCATAATAATCATACCATTATGGATTGGCTTTTGATGAGAGAGCTTCGTGTGTGGTGGCACCAGAACTGCATCATCATCATGTAATACGAAAGAGAATGTAATGGATTCTCCTTTGTAGAGAGACCCAACTTTATCGGTAGACGCGTTAAATGATGGGGGTAAGAAGATGAAGGCCTTGATCAGCATATGACCTCTCAAGTTGTGTGGCAATTCCGAATCCCTTCAAGTTCTGTGCTTAGTATTAATAAACTTTGAAACACCTTCGCACTGATTGCATGCATTCTTGGAACCATATGGCTGATATATGGGATGGTTCATTGTAGTAAATTTATGTTAGCAAGACAAGGTTTGCTTGATTGTCAGAAGTTTCTCAGAATATGGATTAGGTACTGTGATGTTCTTTTGTCTCAGTAACCCTATACTTGAAGTTGAAGGCCCCTCTGTGTTTTCCTAAGTAGTCAAGGCAGGGTTAGGTATGTTGACAACTTCATGAGAGTTAAATTGCATATTATCCATGGATGGGTGCTGTGAGCTCTCTCTTCACTTTTAGTTTCTGATTGGTCCTTAAATATCTCTGCTGTCAATGTGTTTACAGTGTATTTGCCTTTTTTATTTGGTATGGCGGAATTTTTCCTTTGCTGGACTGCATCCACTTTTCTTGTATATCTCTGTGGATGATTCATTATACCTGATGTTCCTGGATCAATTAGTTTGTCTCCTATGCGTGTATTTCTCATCTCATTTCAGCAATAATATTTCACAACACAGCCTTTCACCGCATGGTTTTAGGATTGATCTGCTGCGAACAGATGGTTTAGTATGATCAGTTCCAAAAGTGCTATAAAACTACTGACAGAAGTAATATTGTATTTGAGGTGCTGGTTCTAGCTACATAACCACCCAACAGGCACTTTCAATTATGATTTCTTTGCTCATAAATTTATGAATCACTCTTCCTATTATGATGCACAACCAGATGCAATGCAATCATTTGGCTCACTGTGATAGAACACAAAAGCAAAAGCATGCTGTGTGTTAATGCTGTCCTATAGGGTTGAGCCAACTTGTCTTGTCATGAAGAAGATTGAGATGTTAATGCTTCAGTAGGGGGATTATAACTGTGTAACATTTCTTTCTCTGACATAAAACTTGCAAACTATATCAGTACAAACCTAAGGATATATGACTGACGCCAATTACCCTCTAGTAGAAAGAGAAGATTATCATTTTGACATAGAGAGAGAGCTTGAACTATTCAGTTGACAGAGCAAATGGTTGGGAGGTCAAGGGAGCTCCAAAGCGATGATTCGCCTTCATTGCTTGAAGATGAGGAAGAAGAGAAAGCGATTGTATCAGTTGGAGTTTCTGGGTTTTCTTCTTCTGCCATCACTTTCAGGAAGCCATCTCCCACTGGCCCGTCTTCCTCTTTCTTCTTGTCACATGCAATCTGGAGTTTTGCCAGTTCATTGGAATGTGCCCTCGCCATAGCAGTTCTTGATCCTAATTGCAGCTTCAAGCACTCAGGTATCCCATGGAAGGCATAGAGAGAAGCTGAATACTTCCTCTCGAACGTCATTCTTTTCATGGCAGCTGTGAGAATTGTAGGCTCTTCTCCATCATTCTCCGGTTCCATTGGCTCAACGATCTCTTCAGCAATTTCGAAAGGAGAGTAATAGCAGGACGATCTGAACTTGTCAAGAAACTGAGGATCCAATGCCCTGAGATCAGCATCTTCTACTCCGTCTCTACCAAGATTGCCATCATCACTGTATGATTGTGTTGCATCACTCATGCTGTAGTCGCAATGCTTTTCTTTCCCTGCTCTCCAGCCCGAGTCTTCTTTGAAATTGAAAGAGGACTCGGAATTGGTTACGTAATGACTTGTAATTGCATCATTAATGAAGTTTTGTTCTGCTGTGTATTCCTCAGGATCATTAAGATAATCAGAGAACTGTATATCTGAAAAACCCGTGACTTCTGGCATAAGCTCTTCCTTTGGTTGCTTCTGCTCTTGGCAGCTCAGTCCATCCGAGGTCAAAGCCAGAGAGGTTTTCCTGGCTTTGAGCCTTTGGAGGAGAAGGTTCGTGACCTTTGAGGGAAGAGCCGGAGACGAAGATGCTGATGGAGAGCAAGGCCAGAAGTTCGTCCGGGTGTTGGCCCCGCGGAGCAGGCAAGCTGCCTCATCGTAGGCTCTGGCCGCCTCCTCCGCTGAATCGAATGTGCCGAGCCACACCCTTATCTTCTGTATGGTGTCCTTGATCTCAGCCACCCACCGGCCCGACGGCCTTTGGCGGACCCCAATGAACCGCTTCCGGGCCCTCTGGGCGCCACCCAAGGCGGCCACGGCCGCAGCCTCCTTCACCATCTGGTCCCAAGTCATGGTCTCTTCACTGGGGTTGCTCTCTGGTATGGGTTCAACGGACTTTCTCTTCCTCGCCATATGCTTTTGTGTCCACTAGCGAATTTGGTGATCAAAGCTTTGTGATTTCTTGAAGGTGAGAATGGTTTACTCACTTTGATCTCTCTCCGTTCTTGCGTCCTGACATATATATGAACTTGGGTTATGACTTTGTCAAACGAGAGTATAGAAGTTGAATGATTAATTATTCTTGTCCCCACGTCCTTGTTCTCTTCCAAATTTGGCTCCCTCGTTGCCCAAGTGGAGCCTTGCCTTTGCTTAGCGGATATAAAAATGGTATGAGACTAAATCCATGCGCGTGTTTGCATCTGCTATGTGGTGCAATTACGCGGATGTTAACTCTGACCTAATCCTAGGGGCACCAAAACCCTCTCTTCTGCATCACAATTGGACAATTCTCTTCCTTAATTGAACGGCGACGACAAATAAGTTAAAAAATTTAACACGTTGTGGGGTTAGAACATATTAGCCGAGTACATTCTACAAAAAAGATTTGTTCCATGATATGTGGGTAATCGAGACTATCACGAGCGATTTGAACATTTTGCGTGTGGGCTGCGTACATTGTTTAGGTGATCTGCCATGAGTATCGTTCGATTCAAATTTAGTGTTGTCTTCTCATGGCTAACTACAAGGATTGCATAGGATGTATCTAAGTGAAGAGTGATGGTGACCACTTCTTTGGATCTCATTCCTTTGTATGTTACGGATCGTGAACCTAGCATGTTGAAACGAACCAAAACCAAAACACGTACCGTGAATTTCACTGTTGCAGCTGCCGAACGCCCAGGAGGTGGATAGTGAACTTTGAATTATCAACCCTTTCTTGGAGTAAATTAATGAATATTAATTAATGTCTGACTTTGGAAAATACCCTTTTAAAGGTTGCTTGATCAACTCATGATATTTCCTCTGTGAAATTGTTTGAAGATAAATGTAACAATGTTGAGTTTCTAAAAATGGATCTCCATTTCCTTTCCTATCAACAAGAGGGAATAACTTCCCTTGATAAGTTATGGGATGGACACAAGTGCACTTGAAGCGTATAAATCTCATTAGACCAGACGTGAAAAATTGTTTAGTTTTTGTTTTTTTGTTGATTGTTCGACAAAATATGATAATGAAAAGTTTAAACCTTTCGACTTAACTAATTTCTATTGATATACACAAACCATTTTGTTCACACGCATCACCTAAGTTTACTCACTAGACAATGAATGTGACATAAGCTTGGAAGGGTACTCTAAATGAGAGAAACTATGATTTAAATATGGGATTTATTATATCAAATCTAAGCTCTTAATCACTTAATTAACTCATCTAACTTCTTTTTAGTTTATCTATACGCCTTTTAACCATGGTTAACTTGACTTTAACTAAAGCATGTGTAGACTTTAGTTTAATTAACCAAGTACTCAGCATATCAACGTGTAGCTAAATGAAAAGATTCCCCAAGGAACAACTTTGGTAAAGTGGCCTCGTGGAGATGGATTGTACTTCCTTTCTGCTTGTCGTTTCGAAATGAGACCAGTTCGCGACCAGCAAGAACGGTCCTCCCAAAGCCCTCACCACAATGTTGATACAAACTGCCATTTGTGCATATAATATGCTTTCAACCGCGTCTCTTGTTCTCCTTCTCACCATGAAAGATTTATCAACCAAACAACATGATCATGGCCCAATTTGATTATTTATATCGAATGTAATTTTTAATCCAAGATAGCGTGAAAATATCGAGTCTAGACAGCGACATTCCTAAGTTGACCCCTATCATTCGCCCATTTGCAAAGAGCGGGTCATTTTGTGCTATTTTAACAACTAAAAAGCACCGAATTGAAAAACCCTGATGACTTGTTTATGTGCCATAATTACAACTATGCCAGAGATTAATAATGCAAAACAAAATGGCGCTAACTATGATTTCATGAGGTACGTACTCATTATGATCCCAATTTAAAATAAATAGCCTCACGGTGTCATATATATATATATGTGCAATCTTAGGGTAATGCTATAAGAACTATTAAAATAAGAGAATTAGGAAGTTAATACCAAGAAATGCGCTAGGCAAAATTAGATGACTTTGAAGGGGTTGGTGGAGGAGGTGGGGCCAGAATTGAGAGGCGAGACTGGAGAAAATCTTGTGGGGACGGTACGATGTACAGAAGAAAAGATAAAAAAGAGGTTGACATGGGGACAAAGCACTCCTTTACTTCATTTGTTGTTTTTTATTTTTGCAATCATTGGATTTAACCAACGACATTATAATAAGAGGGGTTGATATTAGTGAGATACATTAGAACCACGTTATTTATACTCAGTTAGTGGAAGAACCGGCCCATTTGCATCCTCAGGCCGTTGGTGTGACGGGAAAGAATAATGTTGTAAAAAGAAGAAGACATATAATAACCCTAGCAAAGCCAGCATCATCCTTTTATTATTGCTCAATTTCAAGAAAATCTATGTTGAATTATCAGCACACGGCCTTTTTTGGCAACCGAATCGGCAAATCCATAAAAGGTTTACGACTAAATTTACATATTAGAAGTTTTGGAACTAAATTGGTAAATTGTCAACAAAAATTATAATTGAATTGGTCACCGTACATTAGGTTTAGGATCTTTTGCATTTTGTCCTTTTGCAAATATTGTCATCTCATAATCATTTTGAACGAATCTAACCATATGGTTCTGGCTGAAAAGATTTAAAGGAAATTATTATTAATCCATTTCACCTCATGCGTGCACGAGGCGGTTAATAGAAAAAGAAAGAACAAGATATTTGCTTTCCTCATCATAAGAATAAGGACGATTACTTGTACCGTGTGGTAAAACACAACAAAAGATGCACGTCTGATCGTGACACTTTTGATGGTTGTTTCTAGTTGAACCATAACCGCCCACGTATTTGGAGTTCATTTGGTAAAGTTGTAGCTTTTCGTATTGAAGTTCTGTTTTTTTATCAACAGCGTAGGGGGTACTCAACATAAAGCACGGATGAATATTTCGTTGACAAAATGCCATCCAGATTTTAAAATTGACAAAACTCCCTAATTTTAATGCTTGTGTTAATGCTTATGTTAGAACAGGTTTTGGAACAAGCATAAATTATTCCGAAAAACTTTCAAAGACTTTTGGCAAAGTCTGTTCTATTTCAGAATCACTTATACAAACAAGGTGAATATTTCAGACGAGTCTAGAACGTGACAAGGTTAGAACGAAGTAAGTCCAGAACAAGACTCAGCAAGAACATAACACGGTACCAGAGCGAAGACAGATTCAGAATATAATCTACAACGGCTAATATTCTTGCTAAGGATTTTACTTTCCAAAAATATATTGACCGAGTCAATCAACAATCCTGGAGACAAGTTTCAAATGAGGAAGCTATGATATGGAAATCAAGATTCTGATTATATGGGTGACTGGGATCAAGTGGAGATTCCGTTTTTGTCTTAAATGGCCACAAGATTTCTTCAGATCGTTCTGTGCAACAGGTAGGTTAGAAGAAAATCACTCGATGATTGGCTAAATGGCTAGTGCAGCATGGAGGAATATTTAAAGAGATTAATCGGTTTAAGGGGACAGAGTCGTGAACCCAAAATTCTAAAGTCTGAAGCTAATCTAAGTATTACTTGTCTTCTTTTGTGAGCTTAAAAAATTGTGATCGAAAGAAAAACACCAAAAATAGTTACTTAGTGAGTTAATATGATCTACCACTAAATGTTTGCACTCGTAATTGTAATCTCTTGTTGATCATATAGTGGAATTCAACTAGTAGGCTGTCAGTGTGGAAAAGTGGATGTAAGCTTGATCTAAGCTTATCCATTATAAAATTTGTGTGCAATTTTCTCATCTCTTATCTCATTTTACTTAAGTTTGTTTCACTCACAATCATCTCAAAAATTTGTTTTATCGTATAGCAGATAGAAGTGAGTATGGTCCGGATCGGCGGTTCCCACCTTCCACTAAGAATCGATTCCAAAAAAGTAGAATGGAGACCCGCCCATTAGTTTTGTGGATCTACCTGGGCCCGATCTATTTCCCAAGTGAGTCCATAAAATCGGTCCCCAATCGCTACAAAGCTTATTCGGCCTTATATTTGGATTGAATTACAAGCCATTGATTTTGATTAAAGATTGAAAATTATAATGCAAAATGAATAAATAATACTCATTAGCTAAAAACTTAATTTCTTCAAAGGTTATGGTGTGGTCCCCTTACTACACGTTAAAAGTCCTAACTTCCATAGAAGTTAAAACATTAATCGCTCGATTCATCTTTTTTCAATATATACTTAATTTAATCATGAAAATGGTACTCTTAAAATGAGCCGTTGTCTCTTATGGATATCTTCAATCGGTTCCCTCCTTCTTCTATGTTTATTTATTTTGTTTTGATTAAAAAAGTAAGTAAATGGATTATTAGAATGAAAAAAAAAAGGTAAGAGATTAATCCTATTACATACCTAAGAGACAAAATTAGTCAATAATGTCCAATAACTATAAATTTACATATATGTACATATATATTTGATAAAAAATTACAAAATAATTAAGGGCATGCATAATAACTATTATGCTTCAGAAATCAATTTTTGGCTAGAAATTGATTTTTTTACTTCTATTTCTGGATAAGTTTTTGTGCAAAAAACGCGTTTGAAATTTCTATTCTTAAAATAGAAATTTGTTTGATAACGACATAAAATTTATTCCTCTCAAGTGATGGTGGGAAGCATCGGCGTCCGGCAACGGGCGGGCGGTGTCTAGCAATAGGTGATTGGCGATCAACAATTGGTGAAAGGCGAGTGGGCAAGTGGTCGATGGCTAGCAATGGTCATCCAACGTCTGAGGGCTGACGATGGGCAATCGATGGGCTAGCATCCGGTGACCAGCAACGGATGGGTGGCCAACATTTGAGGGCAACAAGTGGGCGGCGATTGGCAATCATCGACTGGCATCTGGCGACAGGCAATGAGCGTCCAACGACCGGTGGTGGGCGGCAAGCATTCAACATTTGACAACAGGCAATGACGAGAGTGGATAATGAAAATAATTTTCATTTCTCATTTAGGAAAACTAAAATTTTAACTTCGGATTTCCTATTAAATCTATTTCTGAAATATAAATCTATTCTAGAAATAGAAAAATAAAATTACATTATCAAACGGAATTTTGTTTAAACTTGTTTCGAGAAACATAAAAATAAAGAAATAGAAAAACAAAATAGTTATCATGCACGTCATAAATAATTGTGATAAAATTTATTTTTTTAAATATTTATACCAATCCAATTTGGGTGAGTGAATAGACCATTCCATGCCTAGAATCGAAAACCGGACCGGTACTCATCAATTCCACTAAATTGAAATCGAGAACCGAACCGGTCCCATGGGAACCGCCGATTCTGATCCAATCCGGTCCACTTCTGGATGATTCCCAGTTCTTTTGCACATCCCTAATAACTCAGACTTTGATTTTGACTTATTATATTCCGCAATTATTTGTCAATATTTACTTTATCATCTATTTACCTCCTCTCTCTAGGTGTTGGTACTAGCTTTATCATATTTTATAAAGTAATTCATCCTTCAAAATCAATCCTTTGGAAATCAGAATAAAGAATCACCCAGTTCAATCTTTACAAACCGTTTAGATACACGTGCTCATCTCTGCACTTCTGCTGGCCTAGATACATATCCAGCTACAAACCCACGGAATGCCAAAGGCCATAGCGGTATACGCGACTCGAGCAACTTCATACTCGAAGTTCAAGACCAGCCCCAAAACAGAGGATAATTTCTGAATTGAAACTTTACACTAGTATTGGATAGGCAGGTTTCTCTCACGTCACCGTTGCAAATCACTCGAACAAACTCGGGAACTCTGGTAATATACAAGAAGAAATTCCTCATCAAGCTAGGTTCTCAAATTCTGCACCCTGAAGAAGGGGAGTGCTGCGCGAATCAGTGCTTAGTGAATGTTGTGTTGGCTTCATAGCTGGATCTTCATATGCAGTAGCCAATTTATTGTAGAATTCACCTATCGTGGGATCATTCTCGTCCTCTCTATCCTTCTTTATCAAGCACTGCAAGAATACAACATTCAGGCTCCTCCTCATAGATCATGAAATGTAAACTATAATCATTCAAATTTCAGTCAATGGTTTTAGCCAGTTTAACTGGAAAGATGACAATAAATAGAAAAAGAAGAAACAGAGGTTGCATCTCAAGCTTGATGAAGGTAACATAGGACACTGAAGCTCCAGCAATAACTCATGATAGCAATTGGATTAAAGATCGCAATATATAAAGACTCCACCAACCATTTCTGAGGTAATAAGATATTCCGACCCAGATGATCAGCAAATAATATCTTCACTATGAGCCCAATGATCATCTTCCCGAGTAAAGAGCTATTCTCTCTAGATAATTTTTGCTAATATCTTCCAAAAGAATTGTTGATAATCAACTATATTAAAATCCAAAAATGACCGATATACTCATATCATCAAGCTTGTTGGACCCTTGGACAATATCCAGGGCGAACATAACCAATTTGTGGTTTTAAACCCTCCTTCAGCTGCTGTATTGCTAAAGATCTTGCTTAGCATCACGCTATTCATTAGCAGAAAGTTCCTAGAGTCTCTCTCAAATTCAAACATATTTGTTCTACAGCTGTTAATAATTCGTACATATACATTGTCAGTCCATTTATCTATATAAAAAAACATATATATATACATTGTCAATCCATTTCCCAACAGCCTAAACTTCTAGAACAGATGGTTTTGTAACAACTCATTAAAGCATGGGTCAAAGGTTTGAATTACATGCCTTTGTATAATTATCATTCTGTCGCATTTATCTCCCAAATTCACATGTAAGCCCACTTCATAAGCGACAGAGACTGTTAAGGCATACGCTTTACAAACATACTAGGTATATTTAGTAATAGATTAAACTTTTGGCACAAACAGTTTATTAACAGTAATTACTCATCAACTCTGGAGAAGAGATGGGTTAGAGCATCTTACGCAGCAAAAACCAAAGAGAATCAACCAACATGTCTACGGTATACATGAAAAAGTTATATGTGAAACTTGGTTTAGAAGCATAATAAGTAACGTGTGGGAGATCACAAATATTTAGGATAGTCAGGTAGATGCATCCAACGTACTATTTGGGAAAGCAGTAAATGCAGCAAGAGAACCTATGTTAGCTTGACAATGTTGTACCAGGAGATCGCAAGAGCAGCATTGCCATAACACTACTTGACATGCTTTCGAACAATGTGGTAAGCTAATGGTTGTCTGGCATTCTACTGACATAATGCTCAATAATACAAGAGCATGATATGTGAAGAAAAAGATGTGATTCCATACTAAAACAGAACATGGCTGCCATGAAAATCTAGTTCAGGAGAACATCAGTAAGCAGACTTCATGCTCTAAGTGGCAAGTCAAGAATCAACTCTAACTTGAAAACGTAGCAAATAAAGTTAGAAGACAACACATACAAATTCATGCAGTTTTTTTTACGTACCTCAGCCGGATAAGCTTTAAATAGAGGCAGGAACCGTTTCTGGCAATACTGATTGAACAGAAGGGTGAGCACTGGGAGAGGAACCATTAAACCTGATGCTAGGGGAAGATTCTTAAGCCCAAAGATACCAATAGCAACAATATGCATCAAGACCAAGGCAAAAATTGTTGAATTGTGTACTATGGGCCAAAACCTTCCGCTGGTCTGATACTCAGTGACATAAACATTCAGTAACTGTAAATGGAGAGAGGAACAAATAGTCAATCTCAACAAAATTTAGGTACAGCCATTCCCCAGGTCAGGTTCATGGTTTTCCTTTAGAGAAGACATCAAATTTTCAGCACACAATATACATATAGTACTTCAAAGACTGTGTGCTCAACAACAATATCATATGCTGAGTAGCATCCTATGAATCAGAAAAAATAATGTAACAATCTCTAACAATACTTATCTTCAGAGGGTTTAAACAGAGCATAGTCAATTATCAATGAAGTGCTCATTTCAGAGCTGCATGAAACATGAAGACAAGGCACTTCACATCAACGTCATTTTTCATCCGTCTACTTTGGTGGATATTGCAAGGGCGGTCCACCTTTAAGTTTTAGGAATATAAATAGTTAAGTTTGTGTAAGACATCAGACCCAATTATGGGCCTACATAGAACAGTGGCCATCTTGTTCCTTTCTTCTTTATTTTAATTTTCTTTTTACATTTGTTTATGAATTATCACCCAGTAAGATACAGCTCGGTTATTGCTAATATATGAATAACAACCTGAACTCAGAAAAGAAAAGCAACTCCCAGCACAAGGAAAATCTTAATATTCATCAGGACAGTGATATAATAGAGTATTCAATATAAGGAACACAAAATTCAAAGTACATTGATATATTGTCATGCCTTTAAACCGCTGAATACATATTGAATTCCCAGTGTTTTTCCAGAGCAAAATAAAGCACATGGTCCCCTTCATTTTAACTAACAAACACAAATATTAAACCAGAGAAATAAGATAATAGGCATCCTAACCTGGTTACGGAAGACAATGTATCCCATGCAATAATAAATCAGGAGGAATGGCAGAATCAGTGGAGCAAGGAAAAAGTATGTTGTACCGAGAACCCCGAAGAAGATAATCTTGGGTATCTCACTGTGGTAAGGAATCCGTGGAGGCTTAAATTCCTCATCATCTTCTCTAGCAAAGACCTTTGCCAAAAAATGAAAGATGAGTGGAAACAGCCTGAAAAGCTCTGACGATAGTAGACTGGTCCATCCAGATGTTACAACATACGCAATGAAGAATGATGCCTACATGAACAAAGCTGCATTATATTCTCAAATTTACCCGAATACATATAAACTCTATACATTTGTTAGAGGGGAGTGTTAGAATAATTAAATATTAAATCACGCCTTCATCTAACAGCTTAAGCTTTTTAGAATAGTTGGAAGTGGCCCCACAAAATCTAACATAGAATCAGAGCTACGAGATCTTGAGTTCGAATCTTGTAGGCCCCTATTTACCTTCCCAATTAAATATGTCCACGCTTAGTACTAGGCAAAAGACCAAACTAAGTGTAAGGGGGAATGTTAGAGTAATTAAATATTAAATCACGCATTTATCTAACAGTTTAAGCTTTTAGAACAATCAGCTGTGGACCCACAAAATCTAACAACATTAAACTTTGACCATTCAATCATCATATGACAAAGCAAGTCCACTCATTCAAACGGCCACCCAACAACAGTGGCAGAATACTTTCCACTTCCGTCAGAAGATTCAAGCCACAAATTTTGACAAAGTACACATTAGTCCACAAATAAAGGCATTGTAGAATCTACACATACTTCATCCACTCTCTTGGCAGTGTTTCAAGCTGTTGATAGTTCTTATACTCCATTTGCTTGATCCCATATCTAGAACATTTAAGTATTACGACACACTTTTATCTTTAACCTTTTTAGAAAAGTTGACAATAGACTGGCAACTTCTACATGGGATTAGCACAAGTGGTCCCCTGTTTCCATGACCATTTTTTACGGCTCCATTTATATTCAGCAATCAGACTCCACTTTTATGCCAAATCCTTGCATATGCATGAGACAGGTGTTAAATTTGTCTTAGCTCCTCTTTTCCCTACTTTTTCAAAGTGAGGTGTTAGAACAATTGGAGTAGAAACCAACCTCCCTAATGGATACGAAATGAGAAAGATAACCTATATCGGCATCATGTAATTGACGTTGTATCGTTTTAGGTCCACACTGCTAATGTTACCATATGTCAACTTCATGATGGACACAAACCGACAAAATGCAGCATGCCCTTCAAGAATTGAACAAAGTATAATGACTCTTTTTGAAGGTTAAGAGCTACTTTTGGATTCAGTAGTGACCTCACAGGAGAAGAGAGTGGAATGTTTACTTTATGGAAAGCTTTAAGACCACTCACTATACTCCTTGTTGATTCATAGAGAAAGGGCTATGAAAAAAGAGTAACTATCAACAATGGATAATCCAAATAGAGACTTTTCGGATTCAGTAAGATGGCCATTTTGTCCTAGGTTGATGCGCTGGTAGAGAGATGGCTATGAAAAAAGAGTAACTATCAACAATGGATAATCCAAATAGAATCAGTGCAAAGCGACTCTTTGAAGAAAGAATTAAGGATTCACGATGGGGATATTTTAATACCTGTCCAGGAACAGCCTCAGCAAGTACTGTAGGAATATTCTTGGGATCAAGGAGAACACTAAGTCGGTAGAGAGCTGAGCCTGATAGTACATTTGCAAAAAAAACGTTCCAGATTGTAAACCACAGCACCTTGATACATGCACTCATTTGTATTTGGCTAGAGGCTATATATCCTTGCATTGAAGAAAGTGCCATCATAACAGGGGGTATAAGAGAGAGGAACAGCTGAAGAATCAGACTGGGAAGATATCCTGTTATCAATTCACTAATGAATGTTCTGCATCCCAAAAGTAAGTACAATTCAGCTAGTGCCATGTACAAAATTCAATAATTGAACAAGAAGAATGTAAAATTGTCTAACAAGAGCGTAAAATTGTCTAACTCAACAAACAGTGCATGACTCTCATGGGTGTGCCAATTCTAAAACACCAAATCGAAAGCCGACGATCTTTTGAAGAACATGTATGGCAAAGATAAGCAAAGCTGTTATCCGATGTTCTACTCAACTAAAAAAAAACAGTCGTATGACCAAGATACTTGGGCAGTGGATATTCTGGTATTTAAAGGTGGTTTCCTTTATCCCTAGAACAGATCTTGACGTTGAAATATGCTAAATGTGACCATGGACATGAAACAATGTGAGTCACTTTATTACTTAGTCTATCATCTAGCTTTGAGTTGAGACAAAATGCCTTCTTGGACCTTGAATTGTAGTCTGGTCAACCATTCTTGCATGTGGAGGAAAAGGATGAACTCCAGATACAGCGTCACAGAACTTACCAAGTTGCTACTCTGAGTACTAATCTTTTTTATAATGATTTATGTAATGTGTGTTCACATCAGATCCTAAATTGGCATCAAAGAACCTGTATTTCCACTTACAATTCTAACAATCCTTCAAGAAAAGGGAAATAAGTCTCCAGTTGATCCAGATTAGTAAGACCCTGCACTACTACAACTGGAATGAGAAATAAAATAGTTATGGCAATACAGGCAGCCACGACAGCCAGGTTGCAGATCCATCTTCTTAAGAATGATGTAGAAAAGAAAGCCCAGTGAATATCCTGAGGTTCAGGAGCTTGCTCAGTGACCCACTCGGTAGGGTTAATCCTCTGTTGGATGTGCAGAGTTGTGGCAGCAACAAAGCGTGACTTGAATGAGACAAAGGCAGCTGGAACTTCCTAACAAATTCACAGCCATAATGCGATTAAGTATCAAGCTTAATAATCAAGCATTATGATATAAGTCCAACTCCAATCTCTGTATCAAAGGCAATTATCTTGCTTAATAATCAAGCATTATTAAGTATTATAATATAAGTCCAACTCCAGGATCAGGTGTGGATAAAATTCAGGCACTAGAAACAACCCCACTAACATCAAGGATCAGGTGTGAGTGAAACCTAGATAGGTGGCCAACAATGAAATTGTTTGCACATGATAGTGCAAGGACATCAAACCCATGTTGTGTACTTAAACCACACAAAGAGATCTGCTCTCTAAGCCACTATGCCAACAACAAGAGTCAACCATTTGGAAGACTCTCTATTGCATGCAAAAAGTCATTTTCATGCACTTGTCCTGCCTTACAAGATTTCAGCTGGGGCATTGGTTTCCTAATCAAAATACAGAAACACATACGTTCATATGGCAGATGATGGGTCCGTCTGACCAAGTCGGAAAGGGGAACCGACCCAAAAAAAGAAAACCCCCAGGATATGAGCGTTCATGTGTGCGTGCTTTGCTTGTTGTGCATTTGAACATAAACATGGGCATGAGATGCACATGTTAGCACATATCTGAAGGAGTTTCATTTTTGATGATCTTTACAAATACATTCCACTATCAAGCTTTTCTTTCTTTAAAATCCAAGCACAGAAAATAAAACTTTACCAAAGTAGCAGTTTTTTAGACGATGCCTAATAACACCTACCTGTCCTGCTAACAAAGACTGCTGTATCCTCACCCGCTCTTCTAGATCTACCAACTTCTTCTCGTAGTGGTCTGCGAGATCAACTTGTCGTCCAAAAAGTCCTAAGGGACCCTCACGTTTGAACCTTCTTCGAGCATCCTTATTCGATTTTAAGTGAGCCAGCTTCCTGTTCAGCTTCTCTGCATCGCTCTAAAAAAAGGAATGTGATGTATGTGAAGATCTGATAGGGTTTGGAAGCAGCTAAGCAACCATGCAGGATAGTTACTTCTCTGATGCTCAAGATAAAAACGTTCAGGGCATCATCATGTTCAACACCAGAAAAGAAGGATTTCTCAACTTGCAAGGACTCTTCAAATCAGTTAACATCAAAACCAGATTAACTTTACATAAAACTGATACAAACTAAGACAACACTATGCATATTAAAGATCACTCATGGACCATAAAAGAAAGGGGCTAAAATGCGGACTGATTCCGTTGTTTGAGCAAGATCCAGAGAGTTAAAAACAGTTCTCTCCTAGTTTAGGTGACTTCATTGTTCTTGTTTCAGTCATCTCTTCTCTTCTTTTGTCTCCAGAGACCTCATTCTTTGCTGTAAACCCCACCCCCAAAAAAAAAAAAAAAAAAAAAAAAATCTGGGTCAGCCTTTGTACATGGACATTTAAGTTGAGTTTTGTGAATAATGCAACTTCTAAAAAACTAGCTGGATGTTAGTGTTCTGCCAGGATGGTTCATTACACACCTAGAACCATGAAATTCTGCCAGAAACCCATGGCACACATTTCTAGGATTCATCTCATCTAAGCATTAGAATGACCAGCAACAGTATCCCAAGATTTCTTCATAACAAGAATGCTTACTCTGAGACTTTGAAGTTTGCTGGTTCGACGAACAACAGAATGGGAAAGATAGGTAGAAGGATAGCACTCTGTGAAAAAGCTCTCTACATCTTCACCGACGGTGTGTCCCGATGAAGTGGAGATACCACGGACAAGTACAGTAAAGTCATGAGGCAAAGGTTTGCATGAATAGAAGCAACTAATTATCTTGTCAGAAATATAGCTATACTCCTGCAGAACATCAAACAACCTAGTTAATCATCAAAAGCTGATGTTGATTTTAACTGAAAAGCTTGGACAAACTAACTCACAGACAGAGACTGCTTACGTAATATAAAAGGTAGCAGACCACTCCGGAAAAAATATATGCAGCAGAAAAGTGGACCCACAACCTTGAAAAAAAATATCATAATCAGGGTTCAATGATAGTCTTCCAGTTTGCTCATTAATACTGGAAAAAGATTTACCAACCCCAGAACTCGGCAGTTACTTCACTCTCCACTTTCCAGATTGTTATAAAGTTAAACAAACAAATGGACGGAAACATTAATGAAAGAAATTCCGAGTAGGCTGCGCTCAAAATATCACAGAAATAAGAGTCCAATAAGGAACTAAGATTTCTAATTAGATAACATGAAATAGAACCTGCCATCTATTACTAATTCTTACGAATAGGAAAAGTATTCCTCTGAATATTAAACCCTGGTATTTAACTCCAATATGGACACATGCATAGCTGTAGTTTCATGCCATTTATTTAACCATTTATGTCATTGCACAAGTTCAGCCGGTAAGATCCAAGGGTACCCACTTCCACTAGACCAAAAAAATTACCAGTTAGAACCATCATTGACATTCGAAATGCTGAAAGTGTCAAGAGACGTGTTTGCCAGGTCAGAATCATCACTTAGCTGAGTACCCAGATAATTGATAGGAAGGAGAATGCCAATCCCAACAATCACAGCAAAGCCAAATACTCTCAAACTGCACAAAACAAACCAGCTCAGTCAACCAAAAATTTTCTGTGAAGGTGAACGCCAGAAGGGAAATGATGCAGCAAGAGTGAATCTGAAGATAAATGTATTAAGGCTACTTGCATAAAAGCAAAATAAAGGTGGAAGAACCACATTTAGCACACAGATAGATAAACAATGCGATTGTTGCAACCTGCCACGTGCAAGGCCCAAAATACTCAACATTTCAATTAGAGATGATCATTGCTCATTCAATATAATGTTTAAGCAATTACTTATGTCCCCATGATAAAGGTGGAAGAACCACATTTAGCACACAGATAGATAAACAATGTGATTGTTGCAACCTGCCACGTGCAAGGCCCAAAATACTCAACATTTCAATTAGAGATGATCATTGCTCATTCAATATAATGTTTAAGCAATTACTTATGTCCCCATGTGCATTTCAAAGAAGAAATTTAGCATGTAAAATATCCCTTAACCTCATGCTTTGAACAGGGGACAATCCATGTTTCCCTTCTATTCTCTGTACCACAGCAATACATACTTCAGCTGGCTAAAGACATATGGTATTCACCCAAATGAATTTTTATAGGTAAAGCATTATCTGCCAGAGGACCACTGGGGGGCAAGACCACGAACAGAAAGAACTCAAGCACCAAAAAGAGCTCAGTTCCAAGAAAAAACATCTAAAATGTCAATTAGTGCATTGACTCACGCAGAAAATTTTCCAATGTACCACAATGTAACATGTTGAGGCTCAAAAAATTCAAAAGAATCCTCTCCTTGGAAGGCTCTCTTGTCACTCTCCTCATTGAATGGAATAACAAGAGAGCCCAGGACTGATATCCATACTGACAAGCTCCTCTTCATCAAGAAATCATGTCCTTACCCACAAAACACTCCTAAATCTGCTGAAGACTGAATATATTAAATCAATGTCGACTTGTCTTGACAAACCGCCCTAAAATATCACCAAAGACATCGACATTTTCTTCATATTCCGCAATTTACATAGCATTTCTTCAACTAAACTTCTCTACCTTGATCCTTCAGGTTACTAAAACCTGATATACAGGGGCATAATCGATGCGCGAAAAGGAGACTGGAGATGCAGTTCCATATCCGAGGATCTTAATCAATCCGAAGAATGGAAAGAGGTCCTCAAATGGAATCACTTCATCAAAATCACAATCCCTTTCGAACTCGCAATTGAATATGTATGATTTTGTAATTAACAAGACTCATGCCTTTTATGCATTAGTGAGAGAATGAGGGTGCTGCCTAGTGATGTGTGTTGCAGATGGATGAGAGAGTGAGAGAGAGAGAGAGAGTGAGAGAGAGAGAGAGATTTGTTCGCTCCAGATATCATCATATGGTCCGTTTGCTTAAGCTACAGTAGTATAAGCATTATAAAGTGGCATAAAGTTGAAATCTGAAAAGTTTTAAAGAGAATGGACTTGTACATCATAGGCAAAGCCATGGAGGCAGGAGGACAAATTGCTTGTGGCAGTAATTGTGTCGTACCAAAATCACTTATGGCAGAGGCCTGAAGACATATTTGTTCAAGCGGAAGCAATGCCAAGAGTTCTAGCATTGATCAGAGGATGCTATCAGTTTCGGGAGTTTGGAAAATGTGCAGCTGGAAAAGCTGGGGCTCTGAAGGAGGTAAAATTAAAGGTACATTGGACTCTATTAACAGGGGTCAAGACACATTCCTAATCCACAAAAGCAAGACCATGCATATTTAGGGCGGTGCAAAAAAGTAGACAGATATACAAGTCCTACAAGTTGCAGTTCATCACTGATTATATCCTACTAAAATACACATAGCCAACAAATCAGGAGGTCAAAGTATTTCATGACTGATAAAATTTGAAATTTCAAAAACAATCCATACAGCTTATATAAATAATGACTCAGAAGAGAATGTAGAATATTCAATAACCTGAAAATAAAGATACGCATAAAAACGACAGCATCCAGGCCCAAGAGTGACAATAGTTCTCCTTCGGTAGGCTGCCATGCTTGTCTCAACCACCCAGGGGAAGGAAGTAGGCTCTCGAGATTGAACTGCCTCCGTTCAATCTTACGTTCAGCAATTAAGCGAGGTGCATAGACAGTGATGTTACCAGGCTGCTTCCTCAAAATGGAATATAAAGTGAAATACAGAAGACAGAGCCCAAGATTGATCCCGACAGAAGTTAAAAGAGCAGAGAGTAACATCACTTTGAGGAGATCAACGAATCAGCTGATCAAAACTCAACACCCACAGTTACCCGAAATTCTGCACAAAACACGGAGTTAAATAGACTTAGCTATATCGCAATCTCAAAGCAACCGACAGCAGAATACATGCAGACCCTGTTAACCAAATACCCTCTCGACCTTAATGCATAATTAAGAACCAGAGGAATCATCGGGACGGAAGAATCCTCACCACGAACAAAACACACCACGCATCAATGACGATAAGTACCACATTTACACTGCGCTACATGCGCTAAGTAAATGACATAACGAAGTGGTTGCAGGGCTAGAAGGCCTGGACAAGGAGCGGCTTCTTGTAGGTTTCTAGGATGGTGAAGGGGGCAGGAATGAACTGAACTGAGGGAGAGCGATCCTTGACATATACACGTGAAAACTGGAATTAAGCCACAGACACACCTTTTAACATTATGGCAAGCTTTGTTTTAGAAATCCAAAATTAACGCTAGAGCACTACTAGGATGGATGACCTCTTCAGTTTGGGATTCGTCAGAGCGGACAATATCTTGAGTGAGTTAATCCAGGAAAGTGCTTGGTTAGAATATCACGAGATTGAGCTGATTTTCTCGTAATTTTTTTACCCGCCAGAACATCTCGATCCGGTCACAACGAGTCGAGGCAAACCACAAACTAGCAACCACTGCCGACAGCCTCTACTCAAGTCATGTTCACAGTCGGGGCGACTCTCTGCCTACTCGCTTTGGGAAAAATCGCGAATGATACAGGGGAACCAGAGCAAAGGCGACGAATCGTCACGCCTCGAAAATCTAAGAGTAGCGAACTCAGCAATCAGAAGCCGATCAAAGAAACCTCAACCGATGCACAACCAACAACACCAAATGAAACCAAAAAAGAAAAAAAAAAAACACGGAAAGCGCTCGCGAGCTCGTGCCGGTACCACCGCGGCGCGACGGAGGGGGCCACGGAGACGTCGGCAGCTCGGAGACGCGGAGGCGGCGCCGAAATCGGAGCTCGTGCGTACCTGGTTAAGACCGAGAGAGAGAGAGAGCGAGAGAGAGAAGCGAGCTGAGCGAGCTGAGCTTTGGCGTCGCGTGAAAATGGAAGCTTCCCACCAGCACAACTACCTTGTCTCTGCTCGTCTCCTTCTTCAATCTCGCCTTTCGCTTTTACTCCTCGGGACTGTAACGACCTCCCCGTACAGCTCACGCGTTTTTTCCGACGAGCGTATCGATTCCTTCCCCCTCGCACGTGCAAATGATAAAGAAATGGATAGAGGGCCAAGATATCTAATCAGTCCTTTGTAATTTTTTTTCTTTTTTTGGTATGGAGTGGCATTTAAAATTGCCGTGAAAGGTCAATTCAATGTCCACGTCTCACTCTAACGGTTATGAGAAAACATTTTAAAATAAGAAAAAGCCATCAAAAATCCCAAACTTTATTCAAAATGATAAATTTACCCCAAACTTTTTTTTGTGATATGAAAAACCCTGAAATTTGCTAATCGTAATACATTTACCTCAAACTTTTATTTGTGGCACAAAAAATCCTGAACTTTCATTTGTGTGACACATTTACCCCAAATCATAGGAGCATTTTGGTCTTTTTACTTTTTAAATTTTTTTATTTGTTTTTTCTTCCCTTTGCCGGCATCCGGCAAGGGTCGCCCTCGCGGGCATCGGGCGAGGGCTCCGCCATGGCCGGTGGAGGGAAGAGAGAAGAACAAAAATTAAAACAAAAAGAAAAATAAAAACAGAAAAAATAAGATGAAAATGCCCTTAATGGGGTAAATGTGTCACAATTTATAAAGTTTGGGGTTTTTTATATCACAAAAAAAAAATTTAGAGTAAATTTGTTACTTTATGCAAAGTTTTGGGTTTTTTGTAGCTTTTTCCCTTTAAAATATATATGTATTCATATATAAATGTTTCTCTCCAACTCCAAAAAACTGGAAAGGAATTTGGAAGAAAAAAATCGAAGAGCGGAGTGTCGGTAGAGGTTCTCGCACGGTGCAACCGTCGCCGGCGTGGGCCCCTCAAAATCTAATGTCAAGAGATGGAGATGTGTACTGCCAAATTTTCATTCATCCCCTCACGCGTACAATTAAATAAGGAAGATTGAGGGTATTTTTTATTTTATTTTATTTACATAAAATGAATGATTTGAAAAATATCTTCGTAAAAATAATAACTCACATCGTTTGAAACAATCAATTAATAAAAAATATTTTAATTATTGACAGTGATTAATGTCCAAATATTTTCAATATTTTCATTCATTCATTCATTATTTCATAGTGATACAAATGATTAATTTCATAAAATATTTTTCTGAATTATTTATTTTCCATAAAAACAAACAATCCATTATTTTTAATACTATTTATAACGGGGACATGACATAAATGGTCATTGGATTATAATTTAATGTTCAATGTGATTCATAAACCTTTAATTTGTTTAATGTAATTCATGAATTTAACCTATTAAACAATATAGTCTTTGAATTTTAAATTTATTCTATATGATCTTGAACTTTTGATACATGTTCAAACTAATCAATTAATTATATATTCAAGGTTATCCTTAAGTTTAATAGAAGGATAACATTCTTTTTTCATACAGTTTAAGGGTTAGTTTAAACATTTATTAAAAAATCAAAGATCATATTGAATAAATTAAAATTTCAAGAATGACATTATGTATTATGTTAAAATGTATGGATTATATTAAACAAATTAAAATTTTAAGAATTACATGTTAATAACCATTTGTCATTACTCAAATGACGAATATGTTCGAAAATTGCACTGTTTTATGGTATATTCGCCGCTTTCTTTCAGGATAAAGGGGCAAATCTACTGCAACCTAGCGGCTGACACGTGGACGAAATCAGAAGGCAACCCGCCATTACATGCTCCCGTAGATCGGCTACACGTGTGCATTTGCCCCCTGGCAGGGGTCACGCACAGCCGCGTCTCTTTATCATCCCTCCACTCTGTCATCATCACCCTCACCACCCCCACTACCGCCTCGGTCGTGTCCACGCCAACGAAGCAAAACTCCACCGAGCGCACCGTTGTTTCGGGCCGTCATCGTTTGTCCCTCTCGCGGCTTCTGCTTCGCGGCGAAACGACGCGCCGCACCGTGCTCCGGCGAAACCTCCTCCGGTGGCCCTGCGCCGTCGCCGATCACGCAAAGGTCTCGAAATCGCTCTCGATCTGTTGCGCGCGCAGTTGATCTCGCGCCGCCGCGGTGTGTTGGTTTATCTTTGTTGCCTTGAGATTCCGTCGGCGGTGAGGGTCGATTGCTCTCTTCTCCGGCCGGCGTCGCTGATTTCGGAGCTCGTTCCCGTGTTCCGGTTGTCTTTTTTTTTTTTTGGCGCAGGGAAGATGAGCCAGGTGTTCGAAGGATACGAGCGCCAGTACTGCGAGCTGTCGGCGAATCTGTCGAGGAAGTGCACCTCGGCGTCGGCCGCCGATGGAGGTAATTCTCCGTTTCTTTTACGCGAGGAGGAACGGGCGGCGACTGGTTTTGGGTTTGATTAGTCGATGCTGCGTTTAGATGACGATGAGTGCGATCGCTCGATTGAGTTCTTAGCGATGATCGAATGCGGGGGTTTTTTGGGGATACTAATAGGAAACGGATTGAATGTGGTGAAAAGCGTCCCGAATAGGATTGCTGATAGCTGAAAAGTTCAGCCTGCATCTGTTGAGAAGGACTGATCGGGAAGCTGATCCTTTTATTTCGAATGCATTGTGAATCTGCAGAGCTGAAGAAGCAGAGGATTTCCGAAATAAAAGTTGGAATCGATGAAGCGGAATCTTTGGTATTTCATTATTGTTTTTGTTGCTTTTCTGAGGAACCGCTTTTCGTGGCCTTTGTGTATATCGTGTGCTAAGTATTATCCGCTGTCTAATTTAATTAGATTCGGAAAATGGACATGGAGGCAAGAAGCTTGCAGCCCAATGTCAAAGCAGTGCTCCTCGCTAAGTTGAGGGAATATAAATCCGATCTGAACAACCTGAAAAGTGAAGTTAAGAGACTTTCATTGGGTAATGTGGCTGCTCGAGATGAGCTGCTGGAATCAGGAATGGCTGACACTCTGACGGTAAAGCAGTAATCTTTTAGCTTTTTTCGGGTTTATAAACACTCTTGTGGTTGCGTATTGATTACTTGGTTGATTTTCCTTGAGATGTTTTTTTTTTTTCTTTTCATAGCCCTTTAGTTAGTCTTGCATACTTCTGTTGTTTCTGTGCCGATATCAATTGGATTAAGTCTGTGCAGAATTAGCTGTCTTAGTGGCGAGTATTTCTTCTTTTATGTGTTAATTAGCTTCCTCTTGAGCTTTGAAGCATGTACTATGTAGATAAACTAATCAGCTCTTGTAGTTATCGACACTTCTTTTTGCTTGTTCTGATCATGGGTAGGCATTATTTCCAGCTTTTTAGTCTGTCGAACAATCTTTGACTTTTGACAGCTGTACTATTCAAACAGGCATCAGCAGATCAAAGAGCCAGACTGATGACATCTACAGGAACATTAAATCATTCTGGTGAAAGAATTAAGGAAAGTAGAAGGACCATGCTCGAGACGGAGGAGCTTGGTGTTTCAATTCTTCAAGACTTGCATCAACAGAGACAGTCTCTCTTACACGCCAACAACACGGTAACTTGCTGATTGCACTTTAATTGGGTTTCTATCACGAGTCATTTGCTTTTGGGCCTTCCTATTTTAGACTGTTATCTGTGGTGCCATGTCATCATTGATGGTGCCGCGATAGGCCAAAGCACAATCACGCTACGTCATGTTCTGTCTTTTTATTACCTAAATTTCTAGCTTTTGTCTAAAGATTCAGCTGATGTTGCTTCTCTCGCCATCACCAAGTTCATAATTTCTCATCTATTAGGAGCGGACGGTCCACAGATGAGTGCAAAAGGTGTAATACTTTCCAAGTATTTATTATATTTTGCTTCTCGCAGCTTCACGGAGTGGATGACAACGTTGGTAAGAGCAAGAAAATTTTGACTGCCATGTCTCAGAGGATGAACAGAAACAAGTGGATTATTGGCTCAATAATTGCAGTTCTTGTCATTGCTGTCGGACTGATATTGTACTTCAAACTCAAGTAGTGAGGCACTCTAATGTTTGCTGTGGTTTTGACTTTTGGTTTGAAGTGTGGGGTGTTTGTTTTTGTTGTCTTCTTTGCCTGTTGAGCGATAACATTAAAGAAATTTATGCCGCGATCTCTTCTGTATCCTGTTTTTGCATGAACTGCTGATACTTCTCAGTTTCCTTCTTGCACTGTTCTGATGATATATAAAAGCATGATTTGATTTCGGATCACCAGCAATCCTCGCAAATCGATTGGTCTTCCATGTTAGGTCGAACTGAACTGCTTAAGATAGAAGACGTGGTGTGAGAATCTTGCAACGAATTATTTCAACTGTCGATCTTATTTTGAACCAGTTGATTTGTAGCCTAGTCGAGATGATATTTTGGTAAAGGCTTTCGGCATAAACCAGGTGTGGAAAAGATTCTGTTTGTTTCATGAAAAATAAATGATTGCAAATTAAGCACAGTTCAGCAAATGATGCAAAAGGTGTAATGCTTTCGAGTATTAATTATGTTTCGTGCATTCCTTTTTGCCAAAAAAAAATGCGCCCTGAACGTTTATAACGTGATGCTAGCAAGCTACAGAGTCGATGGCCGCAATGGCTGCTCCTTCATTATAATTGCACAATCAAATGTTTTCACGAGCCGTCAATGTGAACATTTCTAATCAAATGAAAAATGGATTTTGTAGATATAGCACGCAACGATAATGTGATAGACTCGAGGTGTAGGTTTTCTTTTTTAG
Organism: Eucalyptus marginata; assembly: GCA_014182565.1. Lineage (NCBI taxonomy): Eukaryota > Viridiplantae > Streptophyta > Magnoliopsida > Myrtales > Myrtaceae > Eucalyptus > Eucalyptus marginata. Next base: position 29,643,028 of record CM024593.1, read on the forward strand.
TGGTCGGAACCTGAGCTGGTCAGATATGATACAAAAAAGCCAATTCCTGGGTTTTTTTTCTTAAAAAAAAAAACAGGATATGTATTAATTCGATCCTAAATAGAAATATTATTTTTAAAGTATAGCGTCGTGACTGAATTGATATTTTTTTTCTTCATACACAAACAAATTTACAAAGATGGAGGGTGCTACGAAACATTACAAAGTAGTTTAACTTTGTAATTTATGAAATCTTCTGTTAAATCAGTTTGATACACCGGTCTTAGAATTCCGACAATTACCCAAGAAACATAGACAATAATAAAAACATTTTCTTTTGACCATTATTTAGTCAAATATTCCGTTTGTTTGGCGAAAAATAAATAATTTGAACAATATTTTCTTAAAAATGAATACTTGTGTTGTCTACAAAAATAAATAAATTAAAAATTGTCATCATACACGAAAATATTTAGACATAATTTATTGTCGGTAATAAAAATAATTTTCATTACTTTAACTGTTTCAAACGATAAAAAAATTATTTTTATAAAAATATTTTAAAATTATTTATTTTTTGCGAATTCACAGCATCCCTCCTAGAGTTGTAGCACAAACGGCTAACAGAGATCGGTCCTGTCGCACCGTGTTCACCTCTGCAAATGTTATTCAAAGTCTCATACCGGATCGAAGGGACTTCTGCAAATCATCAATCTGGAATCGCTCCGCATCCCCCGACATCCTCGTCCCTCCTATGAAATGGCCACTTTTCCAAGCCGCCACTTCCCTCTCCCACCATTTTCGCGCCCTTCTGCGAGCATGTGCCCGACGATCTTCTCTCGGCCCTGCGAAGAAGCTCCACGCCTTGGCGCTCACCACTGGGCTCGCCGCGTCTCCAAGCTCTTTCCTTTGCAATACCCTTCTGCACGTGTACGCCTCCTGCGGCGAGCTCGCCTGCGCCCGCAAACTGTTCGACGGAATTCCTGACTCGCACAAGGACACCGTCGATTGGACCGTGCTGATGGGCTGCCTCGCCCGTCATCGCGTGTCCTTCGAGGCGCTACGGATGTTCGTGGAGATGGGAAATGCGGGCGTGAGACCGGACGACGTGACCATGGTTTGCCTGTTCAATGCCTGCGCTCGGTTGATCAATGGGGATGTGGGGATGCAGGGACATGGGTGGTTGGTGAAGATGGGGTTTGAGTCTAGTACCAAGGCATGTAATGCCCTCATGGATGTGTATGTGAAGAGCGGGCTGATGAGCGAAGCGAGGCGGGTGTTTTTGGGGATGAAGGAGCGGACTGTGGTGTCTTGGACTGTGTTTTTAGATAGCTTGATTAGGTGGGAAGGCGTATTAAGTGGGAGGGGGGTGTTTGATCAGATGCCTGAGAAAAATGAGGTCGCGAGTACTGTCATGCTTGTGGGCTATGTGGAAAGTGGATATACCCAGGAAGCTTTTAGCCTTTTACATGAAGCAATTTTTGGTTGGTGTATGGGATTAAATAGCGTCACACTTTGTTCTCTCCTATCCGCTTCGGCTCAGTCAGGAGATGTGATGATGGGGAAGTGGGTTCATGTTTATGCTTTGAAGACAATGGTAAGCATATGGATGTCATGGTGGGGACAACGCTACTTGACATGTATGCCGAATGTGGTAGGATTAATACTGCATTGAAAGTTTTCGAGAACTTGCCTGTTAGGAATGCAGTCACATGGAATGCAATAATTAGTGGATTGGCAATGCACGGCCTGGGTAAAGTTGCAGTTGGTATGTTTCCTCAGATGCTCAAAGAAGCAAAGCCGGATGACCTGACCTTTACGTCTCTGTTGAATGCTTGGAGCCACTCTGGCCTCCTTGATGAGGGCCGTCGCTTTTTCCACGATCTTCACTTTGTATATGGCATAAGACCTAAAGTTGAACATTATACATGCATGGTGGATCTTCTAGGTCGGGCTGGTGAGATAGAGGAAGCAGAGATGGCGACAAAGACGATGCCTGTCCCTCCGAATGAAGTGGTTCTAGGATCTCTTTTGGGTTCTTGTCATGTCCATGGCAAACTCCAGCTTGCCGAACGTATTTTGAACCAGCTGGTTCAGTTGGATCCTCAAAATACAGAATACCATGTATTGCTATCTAATATGTATGCTCTGGGAGGAAAGTTGGAGAAAGCCAACTCGCTTAGGCATATTCTTAGGAGGGGGGCCATGAGGAAGGTTCCTGGAATAAGCTTTATCCATACTGATGGCAAGTTTCATCAGTTCTCTGAGATAAGTCACATCCATGAACAAGAGAAATATATGTTATGCTGGATGAAATGATACGGAGATTGCGTTTGGCCGGTTACAGTCCGAATACTAGCTTACAACTATTAACTGGTTCCGATCATGTGTTCAATGAGGAAGAGAAGGAGCAGGCACTGTTCTCACAGTGAGAAGTTGGCAGTGTGCTTTGGGCTTATAAGCACCAGGGCTCAAACACCTTTGTACATAATGAAAAATCAAAGAATATGTCAAGATTGTCATGCCGCTATAAAGATTGTCTCAGACATATATGAAAGGGAAATTGTTGTAAGAGACCGAAGTCGGTTTCACCACTTCAAGCATGGCTCCTGTTCTTGCTCTGACTATTGGGGAATGCTGACTGCTTCAACTGAAAACTTTCCGAGTTTGTCAGATCTTGAACCTCAGTCATAGATTCGCATTAATGACCAACTTTAATTCCAGTGGTAGGTCAACTGCAGTAATAGCAATGCTTGGTGCTTGGATTATGCTAGAGTTGGTTTCTCAAATTGCAGGAAACAAATTCCTGCTGGGAGGTTCAAAAATCATTGGCCTGTCAAAGAAAGGTAGGGCTGCCATTTACATTGAAAAGCCCTGCCTCAGCCCGAAACTTCTGGTTTTGCTCCATAATTATGAATTTCAAGATCTTGTTCACGTCTCAAATTAGATAACATGCCAATACAATATAGCTTACGATTTTGAAAGTTAAGCTATTTGGCTTGTCCTAATTAGTGAAAAGTGAAGAAATTCTTGAAGATTGAGAGACTGACAGCAATGCCTACATCTGACTATTGCTACATGGAGCTTCAGGGGTGCTCTCACACGTCAGCCATATTTTGCTATATCCGTATGAAGGCAACATGTAAGTGGACTGATGAAGTTCAGTTAGCGAAAATGCAATGATCCTGGCATGTAAGAAAGATTCTTCAGGCTGTCTGTCCGGTGTGGGGCACTGCGCTCAACTTTCACTTTAGGCATGCTCACTGCCCTGCAAGTAGCTGCCATTAACTTTGTGCTTCAGGTTCTCTACCAGCCTTGTCAATACCTGATAAAAAATACAGGTCTTCATAAGGTATTGCTCAGAGATCTCTTAAATTCTTGCAGAAAGCAACTACAATTAAAAAACACTGATGGTGAACTTTAGGTGGCTTTAATTTTCTCACTGATTCTGCAACACTTTGGAGGACATCTGCTGGAACCAGAGCAAGCATTGGAGGTAGGACAAAGCTCATGCTCATCTCTAGCTGACCTTTGAGTCGGTTCCTTGTTCCGTGTCTATCTGGATAAAGTGCTCCTTTTACACCGAGTGCAAAATGAGACGGCTGAAGAATGCTGTCCAGCCCTTGGAGCTCCCACCGTGTCTGTAGAAGAATGGTTCTGGAGTCATCATAAAGGTAAGGAAAAGAAATGGACCACGCAAGATTTGTTGAACTTTAGTCCTTACGATATCAAGTTCAAGAACTTTAGAAACATCTTGAGGAATTTGTGGCGGATAATCTCTCCCCCTTGATTTGCATCTCAATCTCATGTCTATTACAGGCTGGACGGTCAGGAATAGGAATTGTACGGGCAGCATCTGAATTCTCCACTCTTCCTGGATAACAATAAACTTGAGATTTTGGACAGGAGAAGAGTGTTCCGTCCGGCAAAGAAATTTGGAAAAAGAAAAAGGAATACCATTTGCAAGGTAAATAGTGATGGCATTTGAGACCTCGCTAGATTTGTAAAGCAAGCAAACTCAGTTAATAGCATGATCTTACAGATATAGCTATATGCCTCTAATATATGAAGATGAAGAAGTCATGCCTCCTTTTTTGTGATTGAAAGCCACAAGAGTCAATTGGATTGATTAGCCCAATTTTCTAGCCTCCATTCAAATAAGATTCACTGGTTAGTTGCGCCCATAATTTATCGAAGTGATCATGAGCACTAACCTAGAGGTATTTACAGTGTTTATGATTCCCCACTGTTAAAAATTCAGGATGCCCTTCTCTCTCACAAATTCATTTTCTTACTTTGGTATCATCGAATGCAGCCATATAGAGTCAACCTTGTAAAACATAGATGGGCCTCTTCAAGATAAACCATAAAGAAGCATGAGCTTCTGGCAGCAGGAGTTGTTGAATTGTCTGCCAAGTGTGACTACTGCTTCAGAGCAGCCTGAGAACAGGGGCTCCAAGCCTATATGGAGTCAGCCTACGGTAACTTATCTTTTCCGTCACTCACTGCAAGAAATTTACAACTAGTATCAAGTATGGTACTCGGATTGCATCTGAGGTTTTAAGTTTTGCTGGAAAATTTTGTGATTGCATTCTGTTTGTGTGTCCTAATGAACAGCACTTTGAGAAATATAGCTGTCATGTGAACGGCAATGCCACAAATTTCCCAGACCAGACATTACGATTCTTTGACGGCCACGAGGTACAGTGCGTTCTAGAATATGCCTAACATCTTCTCCCTGGTAAAGTTCAAGAATCACCATAAACATGAAAAGTTCATAAGACTGTAAAATCATGTAGAGCGAGACCCGAGTTCAGCTCATCATAGAGACGAGAGCTGAACACCAATAAATGTAACTTCGGCTGCGCGTCTATAAGGAAATGCGGTGTAAGAAATCAAACAGAGAGTGAAGAGGCTGTGCCCATTAGTCTCAACTCCACAAGAAGCCACATGTTCATCAATTTCTAGACAGCGATCAAACGCCCAAGAACTAACTTAGACAGCAACGGTGGAATCAACAGAAAAACAGAGTGGTAACAATACAAGAGGGAAAAACCTCGTTGAGCTGTTGGCTCCTTCGATTATCAGGGAAGATCGCTTGGAACACTCTGGGCTTGCCTTCCAGATACCGATCGAACGAAGCCTGCACGCAGTCAACGCAAAGTCGCCCAAAAAGCAGTAACCCCCAAATAGCCCAACAGAGAGAGAGAGAGAGAGAGAGAGAGACCCCAGGAGATTCGTAAAGCGGAATGTCGGTGGCGATCCTGGACGTGTAAGTGGAAGCCTCGTTCCCCGCCGCCGTCTCCCCACGGTGGCTCACAGCGTGGCAAAAAAAAATTTGTTCCCGGAACAATTTTTAAGCTTTTGAAGGAGCTTGATAATTGTTTAAAATTTCTATTCTCGGATTAGAAATGCATTTGGTAACATTCTTAAATTTGTTTTCGTTTCTTTCAATTTTTTAAATATTTTTCTTATTTTTCTTTTTCTTTTTTCTTTTCTCTTCTTCTTCTTCTTCCTTTCTGTGGCCGGTCTCTGGCCACGGCGATGGTTGGCGCTGTGTTGGTGAGCTCGACGGAGCCTTGTCTAGGGCGACGCCGACCTGTCAATGGCTCGGCCTTGGCCTACCCTCGCCTAGCTCTCGCCCAGCCATGGCGAAGCTTGAGCCAACAAGCCTCCCTACGGCTTGGTGTCGTCAAGGGTTCATGATGCTCCAGCTAGGTCAACGACCCTCTTCTGGCTAGTCGTAGGCCATGGCTAAGACTGACGATTAACCAAAAGGAAGAAGAAGAAAAACAAAAGTAAAGAGAAGAGAAAAGAAGAAAAAATTAGACTTGATTCTAGAAATTGTTCCTAAAAAAAAGAAGTTTTCTTGATTCTGTTCCAAATTAATTCCTGAGAGCAAACAAAATGAATTTTTATTTTCTAGAATAAAAAATTTACTAAATAAATTTATGTTCTTTTTTTTTTTTTTTTTTTTTTTGTTCTAGTTGTTCTCAAAGAGTGTTGCCAAACAAGGCCTGCATGTACCCACTTCAGACGCAAATAATCCCATCGGCTATAATAGGGCCCCGGTCGTGCAAACTAGTCCATACTGCACTCCACCACCAAGACCACTGACTCGCTGCTACATGTTTTACCGTGCTAATTGCTGATGTCTCCATCGCCTTAGGACCCATCAAGATCCAAGGGATTCGATGAACCCGTTGTACGCAATAATGTTTCTTCATTAAAAAGACAGTCAGCTAACGCTTATCGAACTTGGGAGGTACGGATCGTTTGAGTTTGAGGTGTCAATTAATTGTGATCGCAAATCCTTGTCCAAGAGTCTATTGAATGTATTGTACATATTGTGCGTGCTAAATTTGGATCGGTCAATATATGGTAACCGGCACTGCCGTTGTTTTCATCCGTGTAAAATAGAGAATGAAGGGGCTTCCATCTTTCAGGAAGAATGGTTTTCTAAGGTCGCAACGGGAGTCTGCGATCAGAAGCGCAGCCGATGGATCATCCACTGCCCTTCACGCAGAACCAAAAACCATGTTGTGACATATTTCACCGAAACTACCCTCACTGTTGATTGTACGCTCCAAATCGCATAGGGTAATGCTGCTTTTGGTCCAACCTAGCGTCCTTAGATCGTGGTCATGTAAGAATAATTGTGGACCATGTGATATTATTAATTAAAAGTTTAATAAATATTTAAGTGGTAAAGTTATAAAAAGTTGCAACTCTCGTGAAGATGAAAAGGAGCAATTGCCATGAGAAGTTACAATTTCTATGAAGAGATGTAACTCTTATGAAAATGTGCGATTGTCATAAAGATATAATGTGTTTTGATGAAATGCACCTATTAATAGCTTGTATTATGATCCTCTCTCCCCTCGAGACAACGAAAGGTTGCATCCTATTATCCATCAAATACAACAATAATTCTTTTCAAGATATGGATAAGGGTATGTCTTCATCTTTATTATTATAATATGTCTCGAGTTTGAGTCTGTGAACGAAACCGAACCTAAGATAAATTAAAGGAAAGTGGATATTTGGATTTCAATTTGTTGATTTATAGAGACCAAGCCATGAATTTGTAGATTACATAAACAAAGCTACGTTGGAATCCAGTTCAAGAAGTCTGACTTTGTGTCAGAAAAGGAAATAAAATCAAGGCTATCCTAGTGGGCTTCCAAACTCGCTCAAACAACAACGGATAAGAGAAAGAATAAAAGGAAATAAAAAATATGATATTATTTGATGCAGAAGTCGGCGTGTGTATATATATATATATATATCACGTTCTCGTGGGATGCGGTGTGGATCACAAAAGGTCTTGAAGCGCCGCGTGAGTGCTTCGTGTTCCACGTTGTTGATGCAAGCAATCTTGAAGCACCAAATATCGAGTGCTTGAAGGTGGGTGGTTGTTTTTTTTTTTTTTTTTTTCATGCAATTACATTTGAGAAGAATTAGTGTTTGTAGCCGATTAAATCTTGAATAAGATCTGTATGTAATTCCTTCGTAAGATTGAGAGATTATTTCTTGAGAAATTACGGGGCTAAACACCATGTGCATTATTGGATATAATTGGGGCTTGGGAAACACCGAGAAAGTGTTTGAGTGATTCGAGTGTGTAATCTCCTTGTATCGCTTGATCTATAGTGAAATTCGTCGCTGCTCTTTCCGTGGACGTAGATCTCTACGACTGAACTACGTAAATCTGGTGTCTGATTTATTTTTTTGTTTTGTCTATTTATTATTCAATCGCTCGTTTTGCGCAACATTTATTATCGTGAGTAACTCATGAAGGTCTAAGATTATTTGATATTGAATATCTGCATCTGTATGTGGGATTTTGTGCGTAGATTTATACGATAGCCTTACAGCGGGCGATTCGTCCTCAACCTATATCAACTGGCATCCTCATTTCCTCGTATGGATCTCCACCGCTTGAGCAACGACCGTTCTTCTTCACATCACTGGCGAAGTCAGAAGGCCCATCTTGAATTCTTCAACCGAGAGACACAAAGTTCAGCTACATCAAATACGACGTTTCCACATCTAATCCTCTAATGGCCGCTACTTATATTAGCCTTGATATCTGCAGGTACTGGAATCCTTCTATCGTATATCATGCTTTCGGAAACAATTCGAACGCAGAAGGATGTCTCGGCAGTCGCTTTGCCGATGGAGGACAAGGGACAAGGGACAAAAGTAGCTCACAGCATTTTTAACAGTCGCATGAGCAGGAATCTGCCCGCAGGCATACCGAGCCCATCCAGGTTTCGGACTTGAACGAGGAAAATAAGTGAGGCTGGGCAAGCAATTATGTTCTTGGACACCTTGGGCGCACCCAAATTCTATCAACTTTATATGTAATAATCGCAAATCCTTTCAATCTCGATGGGCCTAAGTAATGAATTATTTCGATTAACCTAACTTCAGGCATGACCCGTCACCTATGTTTCATACCTGCCCCCATAAACCCACAGCAACTAATTTGATATCCTCTCACCAGGGAGCTCGACTTGAACAAGGCTCTACTCCTTTCGGATTTGTCAATTCTCGCCCTCTCCTTCCCATGTCAAGTTGTCGTGTAGGATCACCAATATTCAAATCAGCGATTTCCGATCAAGATTGATGAATGAATTATATTGATAGATCATCAAAAAGTTTAAAACTAAATTGACCAAAGTATAATATTTAGGATTGAATTAGCACAAATATAATATGCCTATGGTTTTTTAAAGTTATTTTGCCCCCATTTTTTCATCTAGTGAGGCAGTCCATTTCAGATGAATTAGTAAATCTACACGTCACATCACTTGGCAGAGGTTTCTGTCATTCTCAACTTACTTAGGACATTTATATATATGCATCTTTTTTCTATATAAAAAAAAACATTGAAAAAATGTATTGAAAAGAAGAACCGGATATCGCTGCGTCGACGGCATCAAGTTGCGAGGCCTTTGGAGAGCAAGAACACGGACGCTCTCCTGGTGAACGGCTTGTCGGAGGCGCCTAAGCCGCCGGTCCAAAGACTGGGGGACTTTATAGAGAGGAACAAGAGGAGGAGGAGGAAGCAGAGGAAGCCAGAAAAATTCACAAGCTATTCGCTTTAGGAGGATGTTAAAAGATTCGGTGACGCTAATAAGGCCGAAGGCACGAAGGAAATAAAAGAAAGACCGTCATCGCCCATGTTTTGCACGTGTTTTGCACGTGTTTTTTAAGTTAAATTGTCATTTGTCTATCATTACCTCCATGACTTGCGCGTGTTTTGCACGTGTTTTCTAAGTTAAATATAGTTGGATTATGTACAATTAATGAGTTGGATTATGATTTTTGATAGTGCTCTATACTTATATATATGCATAGTGGTTGCTCGATCTGCTTAAAAAATATGTACTACTCACTGAGCTAGCGGTTGCTCACCCCTCTATTTCCAAACATTTTCAAGTCCTTTGGTTAGCAGCTAGTAGGTCAAAGAGTGCTATCGATGGGGACCTTTGGAAGTGGACTTTGGGTATGGTTTGAGGCTGCGTCCTTCGGGTGGAAGAACGGCCGAGTTACCCCATCCTTGTAAGATTTGGGGTGTGATAAAGGCAGCGCGTGACACCACTTGTTCCTGCTGTCAAGAAAGTGGGAGTAGCGACTATCTTGAGCTTTTGACGAAGTTACCAATGACAAATTGAAAATAGCTTCCGATCACCCTCATGCCTTGGCAACATCTATGTACATATATTAACGTTAATAATGTGTCTCGGGGCAACTTTGTCTTAGCTTTAGTCTTTTGTCCAAAGAAGCAAAAGCAAGAAAAGTCTCTCTGGGGAAATAAGTGGCATTGGAGAGATAATCCTCCCACAGCCAAGGCCCAAAGTTCATCCCATTTACGCAGACAACCGCGCTCATTAGACAGCTTCAATTCGAGAGCATGACGATGTCTTTCTCTTATTAGTGATGGAGGAAAATATGGTGCTTCGAGCTATAACTTTACTGGAGGACGTATAATGGATGGATTGTTCTTCAAAATTCATATCTAATCCTTGGTGTTCGCGAAAGACTGGCCAAGCTTGGATCTTTCTTCAAAATTCAAGCCGTTGTACATTATTATATGCGTGTTATTATTTCCTGAACTGACAGCTTAATATGACTATACTAATCAAACTTCGAGGCTAATTCTCAGCATTACAATAGCATAATGGGATCTCCTCCTCCTCTTATTCCTCCCTGTAAAGTCCCCATCTTTGGACTGGCAGCGTAGGCGCCTCCGACAAGCCGTTCACCTCGAGAGCGTCAGCATAAGGCCTCATCACTTGACGCCGTTGACGCAGCGGCCTTCGCCAAGCTTGCTGCCGAGGGCTCCCTCGCCGACCATCTCCAGGCCTTCTGTGCCGTCGCCCACCTACTTTGCTACCTGGACCTCACCCCGAGCCTCGAGAAGCACCCGACCAACTCCAAGAAACACCCCGACGGCGAGTACGTCCCCATCAGTGGCATAGCCATGAATAGAAGTGGAGCTGAGAACCTTCTTCAGAGAATTGAGGCCGGGATAAAAAACCCAAGGGGTCCTTTTTGCCCGGTAAGATGTCGTCTAGATTACCCTTTTTCAACTGGGAAGATCCAATGGCAGATCAGACCCGGCCACACCCTAGGCCCATCAACGGCCAGTAGTCTCGCTGTCGCCAATGCATTATGTGGCAGATGGCCACGCCGTGGTTGACCTCGACCTTGGTCTTGGCATAGAGCAGATCCGCCTCGTAGACTCGAACCTTGGGGATCGATTGGCAGTTGTACAGGTACGGGAAGAGGAGCTCGTGGCGTGACACAGCCTTGGTCACCCTCCCGCCGTTGATCCCCTTAACTGTCCCAACCATGACGTCGGGCCTCGACCCAACTGCGTTGGATGTGCTTGATCCCAACACAAAGGTGGAGATCAACCACAGCGTGGCCATCTGCCACATAACGATTTGGCGTGAGTGAGACCATTGGGCATCACTGGCCCTAGGGTCGCAACTAGGTCTGGTCTGCCACTGGGTCCGGGAAGCAGAGCACTAGGCAACGACACAGAAGGCCAGGAGGTGGTCGGCGAGGGTGCCCTCGGTGGCTAGTTGTGAAGGCCGCTGCGTCGACGGCATCAAGTTGCGAGGCCTTTGGAGAGCAGGAACACGGACGCTCTCCGGGTGAACGGCTTGTCAGAGGCGCCTAAGCCGCCGGTCCAAAGACTGGGGACTTTATAGGGAGGAACAAGAGGAGGAGGAGGAGGAAGCAGAGGAAGCCAGAAAAATTCACAAACTATTCGCTCTAGGAGGATGTTAAAAGATCCGGTGACGCTAATAAGGCCGAAGGCACGAAGGAAATAAAAGAAAGACCATGATCACCCATGTTTTGCAGGTGTTTTGCACGTGTTTTCTAAGTTAAATTGTCATTTGTCTATCATTACCTCCATGACTTGCACGTGTTTTGCACGTGTTTTCTAAGTTAAATTTAGTTAAATCCATGAATTTGCAAATAAAAATATCGTGACTATTGACTTGATTTGCCATCGCTCGGTTTCAATCGGCGATCGTCCAAGTCAGGTCGTTCTCAAATATCCAATGATAGACCTCAATCGACCTGGTTGCGACCCTATGGCCTAAAAGGCCCAGTGGGTGGCGCTCCACGCCGATGTTTCCGGGTGGCAAATTGCCACTCCATGGTTGATCTTTAACTTTGTTGTCGGATCGAGGAGATCGTTCTCATAGACCCGGACCTTGGGGACGGAATGGTAGTAGTACAGCAGGTATGGATACATCATCTGGTGGCATGAGACGGATTTGGTCACTCACCGGCGGTTTATTCCCTTCACTGTCCCAATCATTTCATCGTGCCTGGACCCGGCTTCGCGAAGGACGTTGCGTCGACGGCGTCAAGTGGCAAGGCCTTTGGAGAGCAGTAATGCTGACGTTGTTGGGGTGAACAGCTTGTCGGAGGCGCTTATGGCACCGGTCCAAAGACGGGGACTTTACAGGGAGGAACGAGAGGAGGAGGTGGATGAGGAGAAGGAGGAAGAGGAGGAGGAGGAAGCAGAGGAGAGGGAGAGGATGTTTGGGGGCTTTAAACATCTCTCAGCCAGAAAAAGTCACAAGCTATTCGCTCTAGGAGGATGTTAAAAGATCTGGTGGCGCTAATAAGGCCGAAGGCACGAAGGAAATAAAAGAAAGACCGTCATCGCCCATGTTTTGCACGTGTTTTGCACGTGTTTTGCATGTGTTTTCTAAGTTAAATTGTCATTTGTCTATCATTACCTCCATGACTTGCACGTGTTTTGCACGTGTTTTCTAAGTTAAATATAGTTGAATTATGTACAATTAATGAGTTGGATTATGATTTTTGATAGTGCTCTATACTTATATATATGCATAGTGGTTGCTCGATCTTCTTAGAAAGTATGTACTACTCACTGAGCTTGTGGTTACTCACCCCTCTATTTCCAAACATTTTTAGGTCCTTTGGTTAGCAGCTAGTAGGTCAAAGAGTGATATCGATGGAGACCTTTGGAAGTAGACTTTGGGTATGGTTTGAGGCTGCGTCCTTCGGGTGGAAGAACGGCCGAGTTACCCCATCCTTGTAAGATTTGGGGTGTGATAAAGGCAGCGCGTGACACCACTTGTTCCTGCTGTCAAGAAAGTGAGAGTAGCGACTATCTTGTGCTTTTGACGAAGTTACTAATGACAAATTGATAATAGCCTCCGATCACCCTCATGCCTTGGCAACATCTATGTACATATATTAACGTTAATAATGTGTCTCCGGGGCAACTTTGTCTTAGCTTTAGTCTTTTGTCCAAACAAGCAAAAGCAATTACGTTCTTGGACACCTTGGGCGCACCCAAATTCTATCAACTTTATATGTAATAATCGCAAATCTTTTCAATCTCGATGGGCCTAAGTAATGAATTATTTCGATTAACCTAACTTCAGGCACGACCCGTCACCTATGTTTCATACCTGCCCCCATAAACCCACTTCAACTAATTTGATATCCTCTCACCATGGAGCTCGACTTGAACAAGGCTCTACTCCTTTCGGATTTGTCAATTCTCGCCCTCTCCTTCCCATGTCAAGTTGTCGTGTAGGATCACCAATATTCAAATCAGCGATTTCCGATCAAGATTGATGAATGAATTATATTGATAGATCATCAAAAAGTTTAAAACTAAATTGACCAAAGTATAATATTTAGGATTGAATTAGCACAAATATAATATGCCTATGGTTTTTTAAAGTTATTTTGCCCCCATTTTTTCATCTAGTGAGGCAGTCCATTTCAGATGAATTAGTAAATCTACACGTCACATCACTTGGCAGAGGTTTCTGTCATTCTCAACTTACTTAGGACATTTATATATATGCATTTTTTTTCTATTAAAAAAAAACATTGAAAAAATGTATTGAAAAGAAGAACCGGATATCGCTGCGTCGACGGCATCAAGTTGCGAGGCCTTTGGAGAGCAAGAACATGGACGCTCTCCTGGTGAACGGCTTGTAGGAGGCGCCTAAGCCGCCGGTCCAAAGACTGGGGACTTTATAGAGAGGAACAAGAGGAGGAGGAGGAGGAAGCAAAGGAAGCCAGAAAAATTCACAAGCTATTCGCTTTAGGAGGATGTTAAAAGATCCGGTGACTAATAAGGCCGAAGGCACGAAGGAAATAAAAGAAAGACCGTCATCGCCCATGTTTTGCACGTGTTTTGCACGTGTTTTCTAAGTTAAATTGTCATTTGTCTATCATTACCTCCATGACTTGCGCGTGTTTTGCACGTGTTTTCTAAGTTAAATATAGTTGGATTATGTACAATTAATGAGTTGGATTATGATTTTTGATAGTGCTCTATACTTATATATATATATATATATAGTGCTCTATACTTATCATGCTTTGCACGTGTTTTGCACGTGTTTTCTAAGTTAAGTTGTCATTTGTCTATCATTACCTCCATGACTTGTGCGTGTTTTGCACGTGTTTTCTAAGTTAAATATAGTTGGATTATGTACAATTAATGAGTTGGATTATGATTTTTGACAGTGCTCTATACTTATATATATGCATAGTGATTGCTCGATCTGCTTAAAAAATATGTACTACTCACTGAGCTAGCGGTTGCTCACCCCTCTATTTCCAAACATTTTCAGGTCCTTTGGTTAGCAGCTAGTAGGTCAAAGAGTGCTATCGATGGGAACCTTTGGAAGTAGACTTTGGGTATGGTTTGAGGCTGCGTCCTTCGGGTGGAAGAACGGCCGAGTTACCCCATCCTTGTAAGATTTGGGGTGTGATAAAGGCAGCACGTGACACCACTTGTTCCTGCTGTCAAGAAAGTGGGAGTAGCGACTATCTTGTGCTTTTGACGAAGTTACTAATGACAAATTGATAATAGCCTCCGATCACCCTCATGCCTTGGCAACATCTATGTACATATATTAACGTTAATAATGTGTCTCCGGGGCAACTTTGTCTTAGCTTTAGTCTTTTGTCCAAACAAGCAAAAGCAATTACGTTCTTGGACACCTTGGGCGCACCCAAATTCTATCAACTTTATATGTAATAATCGCAAATCTTTTCAATCTCGATGGGCCTAAGTAATGAATTATTTCGATTAACCTAACTTCAGGCACGACCCGTCACCTATGTTTCATACCTGCCCCCATAAACCCACTTCAACTAATTTGATATCCTCTCACCATGGAGCTCGACTTGAACAAGGCTCTACTCCTTTCGGATTTGTCAATTCTCGCCCTCTCCTTCCCATGTCAAGTTGTCGTGTAGGATCACCAATATTCAAATCAGCGATTTCCGATCAAGATTGATGAATGAATTATATTGATAGATCATCAAAAAGTTTAAAACTAAATTGACCAAAGTAAAATATTTAGGATTGAATTAGCACAAATATAATATGCCTATGGTTTTTTAAAGTTATTTTGCCCCCATTTTTTCATCTAGTGAGGCAGTCCATTTCAGATGAATTAGTAAATCTACACGTCACATCACTTGGCAGAGGTTTCTGTCATTCTCAACTTACTTAGGACATTTATATATATGCATCTTTTTTCTATTAAAAAAAAACATTGAAAAAATGTATTGAAAAGAAGAACCGGATATCGCTGCGTCGACGGCATCAAGTTGCGAGGCCTTTGGAGAGCAAGAACACGGACGCTCTCCTGGTGAACGGCTTGTCGGAGGCGCCTAAGCCGCCGGTCCAAAGACTGGGGACTTTATAGAGAGGAACAAGAGGAGGAGGAGGAAGCAGAGGAAGCCAGAAAAATTCACAAGCTATTCGCTTTAGGAGGATGTTAAAAGATCCGGTGACTAATAAGGCCGAAGGCACGAAGGAAATAAAAGAAAGACCGTCATCGCCCATGTTTTGCACGTGTTTTGCACGTGTTTTCTAAGTTAAATTGTCATTTGTCTATCATTACCTCCATGACTTGCACGTGTTTTGCACGTGTTTTCTAAGTTAAATATAGTTGGATTATGTACAATTAATGAGTTGGATTATGATTTTTGATAGTGCTCTATACTTATATATATATAATATATATAGTGCTCTATACTTATCATGTTTTGCACGTGTTTTGCACGTGTTTTCTAAGTTAAATTGTCATTTGTCGGACCACACTCCCGTGACAGCCCAAGCGGACCTCATGCCGGACCACACTCCCGTGATCTTTTTTAGTTATTAGTTCTGATGGCAGAACGCCGGCCGGATTGTTAGGTAAATAAAATTCCGGTCTGGTTCTGGATATGCCTCTGCATGTTATAGCAGAGAGCCCCTCTTCTCTAAGAAAGGAGAGTTTATGACTTGCTTAGAGCTGCGTGGCGGCGAGTGCATTGGAGAGCGTCCTCTGTTCAATTTGAAGGTGAAACGTGTGAGAAGGAAATTCACAAGCTATTCGCTTTAGGAGGATGTTAAAAGATCCGGTGACTAATAAGGCCGAAGGCACGAAGGAAATAAAAGAAAGACCGTCATCGCCCATGTTTTGCACGTGTTTTGCACGTGTTTTCTAAGTTAAATTGTCATTTGTCTATCATTACCTCCATGACTTGCACGTGTTTTGCACGTGTTTTCTAAGTTAAAAATAGTTGGATTATGTACAATTAATGAGTTGGATTATGATTTTTGATAGTGCTCTATACTTATATATATATATAGTGCTCTATACTTATCATGTTTTGCACGTGTTTTGCACGTGTTTTCTAAGTTAAATTGTCATTTGTCGGACCACACTCCCGTGACAGCCCAAGCGGACCTCATGCCGGACCACACTCCCGTGATCTTTTTAGTTATTAGTTCTGATGGCAGAACGCCGGCCGGATTGTTAGGTAAATAAAATTCCGGTCTGGTTCTGGATATGCCTCTGCATGTTATAGCAGAGAGCCCCTCTTCTCTAAGAAAGGAGAGTTTATGACTTGCTTAGAGCTGCGTGGCGGCGAGTGCATTGGAGAGCGTCCTCTGTTCAATTTGAAGGTGAAACGTGTGAGAAGGAAATTCACAAGCTATTCGCTTTAGGAGGATGTTAAAAGATCCGGTGACTAATAAGGCCGAAGGCACGAAGGAAATAAAAGAAAGACCGTCATCGCCCATGTTTTGCACGTGTTTTGCACGTGTTTTCTAAGTTAAATTGTCATTTGTCTATCATTACCTCCATGACTTGCACGTGTTTTGCACGTGTTTTCTAAGTTAAATATAGTTGGATTATGTACAATTAATGAGTTGGATTATGATTTTTGATAGTGCTCTATATATATATATATATATATAGTGCTCTATACTTATAATGTTTTGCACGTGTTTTGCACGTGTTTTCTAAGTTAAATTGTCATTTGTCGGACCACACTCCCGTGACAGCCCAAGCGGACCTCATGCCGGACCACACTCCCGTGATCTTTTTTAGTTATTAGTTCTGATGGCAGAACGCCGGCCGGATTGTTAGGTAAATAAAATTCCGGTCTGGTTCTGGATATGCCTCTGCATGTTATAGCAGAGAGCCCCTCTTCTCTAAGAAAGGAGAGTTTATGACTTGCTTAGAGCTGCGTGGCGGCGAGTGCATTGGAGAGCGTCCTCTGTTCAATTTGAAGGTGAAACGTGTGAGAAGGAAATTCACAAGCTATTCGCTTTAGGAGGATGTTAAAAGATCCGGTGACTAATAAGGCCGAAGGCACGAAGGAAATAAAAGAAAGACCGTCATCGCCCATGTTTTGCACGTGTTTTGCACGTGTTTTCTAAGTTAAATTGTCATTTGTCTATCATTACCTCCATGACTTGCACGTGTTTTGCACGTGTTTTCTAAGTTAAATATAGTTGGATTATGTACAATTAATGAGTTGGATTATGATTTTTGATAGTGCTCTATACTTATATATATATAGTGCTCTATACTTATCATGTTTTGCACGTGTTTTCTAAGTTAAATTGTCATTTGTCGGACCACACTCCCGTGACAGCCCAAGCGGACCTCATGCCGGACCACACTCTCGTGATCTTTTTTAGTTATTAGTTCTGATGGCAGAACGCCGGCCGGATTATTAGGTAAATAAAATTCCGGTTTGGTTCTGGATATGCCTCTGCATGTTATAGCAGAGAGCCCCTCTTCTCTAAGAAAGGAGAGTTTATGACTTGCTTAGAGCTGCGTGGCGGCGAGTGCATTGGAGAGCGTCCTCTGTTCAATTTGAAGGTGAAACGTGTGAGAAGGAAACTATCATATCCATCCCATGTTTTGATTACATCGAGGGAGTCGAAATCAAAGTGTCCTATGCCAGGCTGTTGTTGCCACTTGTGGATGCGGATGCTAGTGAAATGACAATGAAAATTTTGCCATTTTCCGTTTGACGTATAGTATAGATTAAAAATATATTGATTTCCCGTCAATAGTGTATTTATTAATTTAAAATAGAGGATAAGTTGAATCTTTATAACTATGATAATCAGAAAATTTGCTATTGGAAGGATGGATTTTTTTTTTTTTCGAAACAAACGATTTCTGATACACGCGAAACAAGAACGTGCAAACACTCATCTTGCATAGAAAATAGATCTCTTTTGACTCATTTTTCAGGACACACAACCCTTTTCTTCCAAACGAAACCAAGCACAAGTCGAACATTAATTCATGCAAGAGTCATCCTCTGCAATAAAAAGATGACCAACTCTGTCATTGAATTTGCAAGGCTCAGGAACAGATGTTTGGATCTGAATTCGGGTCGTGATGAATGCGTTCCTGCGAAAGCAACGTTGTAGCTGTTAGAACTCGCCGTCCCCCTCTGCCGTAGCCTTTTCTTCTTTTCTGTCCACCCCTGCACAGCAAGTTACGGCAACGGAGGACAAGGCCGTGCTGTTGAGGACCACCTGCATTTGTCATATTTGGAAACTTCTCGACCCAATCTTGATTCTCACTTGCAAAGACGAAGACCAATCTTGAATCCAACTTTTTAGGACCTTTGGCAACGGTGGCGGGCCTCCTCCATTATTGCCGTGGAGAGCTCTGAATTGCAAAGGTAGCTCGCTGAGGAAGAAAAAAAGGGTCGAGGAAGAGCAACGATGAGTCGGGTTCAGGACGAGATAGCCTGCTTCTACAAGTTGATCCTCCGAAAGGAACCCATGCAACACCTGGTCATCTTCACTCCCCCTGTTTTCTCAGACATATTATTTTCCCGAGTCCCATTGTTTCATTTTTTTTGTTCTATTGGCAGTTACTGACGAAAAAGCCGCGAACTTGTCTTATTATTATACCCGACCCGGTCCGGCCCGAACTTATTATTATTATTATTATTTTTATTTTTTTAAATTAAAAATTAATTAAACTTTTTTTTCGAAAATCCAAAAAATGTAGAGTTGGGTTGGAAATTTCCATGTTTTGCCTTTTTAGTATAATTAGGCTTTTATTTGCTTATATATTGATTATGTCGCTG
This sequence comes from Eucalyptus marginata, assembly GCA_014182565.1. Classification (NCBI taxonomy): domain Eukaryota; kingdom Viridiplantae; phylum Streptophyta; class Magnoliopsida; order Myrtales; family Myrtaceae; genus Eucalyptus; species Eucalyptus marginata. The sequence continues at coordinate 29,661,940 of CM024593.1, forward strand.
AGTTTAATTTACATGTTTCATTATGTTTGCAATCGTTTAGTTGCATATGTTAATCTTGTCGCAATTAGGATCTTGGTAGCTATGGTTATTACTTGTACTTATATATGCTTATCTACCCTTTCTCCAGGTACTAATCTTTTGTTCGCACTTTCTCGGTTACATAAACTACATATCATCAGATCATTGCTTTTTTTTTTTTTTTGTTGCTTTTTTTAAGCGTTTGTCATTGGAAAAAGATAATTCAATAAGAACCCACGATACAAGATTAGACTTCTAAAATCCTAAAAACTTCACATGAATGATTCTCATATGATAAAATTGTAAAAACTAAATTTATTTTTCTTTCGTTGGAATTGCTCTCATAATGAAATATCTTTCACCTAAAGTTATTCTTTGATTTTATTAAAGAGGACAAGGGTTATGTGCCAACTCCAGATAATGGATATCTTATGCAATAAGGAATTGAACTTCTTTGGTCCAAACAACATTGATTTTGGGTTGAGTCGGAATTAATCAACAACAAGGCAAAAAAAAAGTTACAAGACTAGTCTCAAACTATGTTGGAATTTAATCAACAACACAAATTAAGGATAGTAAGATGTGGAGTTGGAATTTAATCAATGACAATACACTAGGATAGTAAGATACAATACTAGAATTTAATCAACGACAATGTACCAAGATACAGAAATACATCGAAATCTAATTAACGATGAGAATCTAAAAGCTATAGCTAGGAAAATTAAAGTGTAGTACATGAAAAGCAAAGATAAAAAGATAACATTTTGATTGATTTATCATATGGCTTCTAGTTGGATGACCGGTGGTATGATAACCGTTTGGTAGTTACGTCTTCTCTAGTACCTGCTATTGGCTTTGTCCATGATCCTTTATTCTCATAGATCACTTTACCCATACTTCATATAATTATCCTAGTCGTGCTTTGAGGATTATGCAACTGTCGATGCCATTCCATGACTGGGGCTCCAAATAGCAATTGCTTTTTTACAACGTGCACCTTTGATGTTAACTACCTTAGTGCCCTGAGTAATATTCAAAGTGTCTCCATTGAAAAAGTTGTTGCTAAAGTTCATACGAGCAACTACCAATCATCCGTCATCATATTTCAACAACTGAGCACATGACATTTCTTTATCTCATCATCAATCACCGAATATCTACCCTATGTCTGTTGATAATCTGGCATACATCAGACATCACCCATCCATTATGCACATAACTGTAACTTATTTCTGAAGAGCTACAGCCGAGGTAAATCTCAACTTTAATATCAACTATATAGTTCACAATTTCACGAAAGATCCTGTATTTATGAGAGGACATGTAACATTTTCAATTAAGATAAATATTTGTCACATGTATTTCCTTGTTTATATAAGTGACCCAATTTGTCATGCGATTGATAAATCTCTTTGTTTGTAGCTATACTTTTATCTTTTAACAATCTTAGCCCATGGACCTGCATCGCTGAATGGACACTTCTAATGTATTCGATTCTTAGGTGAGCATTTTTCTGGCTTGGCGGTGATCGACCCATGTGGCCACGATGAATAGTGGAAGCAAAATTGACATTGGTGAACAGAGCTTAACATAGAAGATGTCGAGTCCAATTGAAGAAATCGTACAGGACAGGGGTGGGACCGTGCATCGATAAATCCAGGTTCTTTCTACGTATTCTGTCGTTGGAGTGCAAGAGAGATCATTGAGAAAGTGTATAGATGAAGTCCCTATTATCTTTTACGAGCTAAGGGCACGAGCATAGAGGCTCGGTTATCTAAAGGTTCTTGGAACACTCTACAAGCCTCATAAATCGTTTGAGCCCTAGTTTTATAATTGTTGCCAGGTTTGGATAAAAGTTCAAAGGCTTTGATTGAGAAGTCATGGGAAATCGGGTGGATAGGTTATTTGCATATGGACAGTTCTAGTAAAATTGTTGACTTTGGAGAAATTAGCTTAAGGTTCTTCATGGGATCCAAGTACCACATAGACAGATATATGCTATTAGATGGTTATTTTTTTTTCCACCAAAAAACATCATATGATAGAAAGTACGGGTTATACCTATTCCCTGATGTAGTCTCGTTATGTAAATGAACCAATTAGTCCTTTCCTCTCCTAATACCTGGAAAGTAAGCACACATCCTAGAGATTTCATTTATCTCTTGTGGAAGTGATTATGATTAGGTTTACTCATAATGGCATCCAATGACTTTAACCCTAATTCAGGATTAGCTAGCCAATTACAGAGTGTCTCTACTGGAGTACATGCACATATATGGAAAATCAAAGTTTCACATCTTAAAAATTTATCAAATCACTGTACGACTTGATTAATTAATCGATAGCTGTCCAATATGAGATACAGATGAATGCCTTTTTGTTGTTTAATCACATTAATACAAAAGACTTGTCCTTTTGCGAAATTGGCATTTTGCATTAAGCCATTTGTTTTGCATTACCAAGACTTACCATGTCTGAAGCATAGATAACTGCTTTTCTTTATCACATTTTTATCAGTTAGATTAACGTGACTTACTACCTAAATAGTTTTTGTTTGTAGCTAATTCCGAAGTGTTTGTTCTTATACTCTTCCAGCCTTTCATCAATCTCATGGGCCTTTTTCCCATCACCCTACTTTGTTTTGTGCTCAAACGCAAGACTGATGGCAAGTGTATCTCCAATCGATAGAATCTTTTAGGAGGAAATTCTATCCAAATCTAACTTTTATTTACACTTTCCCTTGAAAATTTGAAACATATGTGTTTCTTGTGGGTGATATCCATAAATGTAACTTACCCATCAGAAGATTGAGCAGGAGGAAATCATGATCTCTTTTTATAACAAAAGAAGGCGGAGAATATTCGATATGATACTTATTAATTGCAAGTTATATTAAAAAAAAAACTAATTAAGTTTTATTTCTTCCGCTTGGCAGAGAACATTTGATGTGAAACTTTAATTAACTGCAGATTGCAAAACTGGTGGTTAAGGGCGCGAATGATAAACATTTTGGCCAGAAATTGATTTTTGGAAGAGAAATAGATTTTTTTATTTCTATTTCTAGATGAGTTTCTAAGCAAAAATACCCATTTGATAATGACACAAAATTTCTTCCTTTCGAACCGGCGGACAATGGACAGTGGTCGACGACGACAGATGGACGATCGGTTCATAGTAAGGACGAACGATGAGAAGAACTTTTATTTCTCATTTCTGTTCCAAAAATAGAAAAGTTGAAAATTTTTACTTCTAATTTCTATTCCAAACCTATTTCTGAAACAAAAATCTATTTCAAAAATAGAAAAATGGAATAATTTTATCAAACGGATTTCTATTCCAGAAACAATTTTTCTATTCCAAACTTGTTTTTGGAATAGAAATTGTAGTTTGTCATGCACCCCCTAAGAGTCCCAACTTGATAGTTTGTGTCATAACATCCGACAAAAAATTTACGAAACTAATAGGGGTGGACACACATTGCGATAGGAACACCCCCACCTCCATCCTAGCCTAACTAGCCCTCATTACCGTCGAATCTGTCAATTGACGAATGGAGCAGATTGGAGCCCTTCGATCGATCCAATTATATGATTGAGAAATCTCTATGTTTATAGCTATACTATTACCTTTTACCGATTTTCTACAAAATTTTTGTTACGTGTGGAATAATGAACGGCCTATAATTATTTGAAATTGCTGCGGAAACGGACGGGATCTTTCTAGCATCACCTTACTACGAAGACTTTGTTGTGGGCTACGACTAGCGTAGCCCTTGGGCCTGCATCGCTTGTGAATGGCTCTCACGATGTCCTCGTTTCTTGGATAAGCATTTATCTGGCTCGGCAGTGATCGACCCATGTGTCCTGGATGAATAGTAGTAGCAAAATTGACATCGGTGAAGAGGGGTCAAGAGAGAAGATGTCCAGTCCAATTAAAGATATCATACACATCCGGGGTGGACCCGCCTTGGAAAGAAGAGAGGCCTCCACTCGCATGAGAAATGAGCTTCGTGTGAGCCAGAAGAGAGGAGCTGTGTAGGGGTCTGCAAAGATGGGATTTTTGGTCTTTTGTTTCTTCATTGGGATATTGTGCGTGAAAAATTTGGGGTTTGATTGCATACTCTGGTTTTGGTGACTTTAAACATACTGGATCAATGTTGAGGTTTTGCCTACCTACTCAGCTACAGATAATGGAGTTTTGTTCCCTTCTCATAATCAAGTTGTTGATTTTGGATGGCTGAGCTTTCTCCATATGCTTTTTTGCTGAGGTACTTTTACTTAAATTGCACTCGTTATGGGTGTCCGTGTGTTTTTTGGCATATAGAATTGATCGGCCAAGACTGAGTAGATAGCTGTTCTCTGGTGTCGACTTATGGCCATGATTATTATTTTTTTCAAATTATACAATCGGTGAATCTGATATTTAGGTTTAAAGGTTCAGTTTTGTGGAATTCCAGAAATTTAAAAATGATGCAGCACCACGGTGCTTCAGAATTGATATGGTGCTGCTGGTCAAGACTTTTTTGGCTGTTGGACTGGTTTATAATGTGAACAAGGTTGCCTCTGCATAGAAAATCGACTTCAGGAATGAGTTGACAAAGTTGTGCGTCATATTCGCCTGATTTTGCTTCCAAACATCTCATAAGGATAAAGACTTATGCATACTCTTGCATGACCTAAATGTTCGAAGGGTTTGCTTCATTGAATCCCAGGAACAATGCCTGAGAAAACAACAGCCTAGAATTTATTCAACGAGATTATGGAAACAACCGCTGAAAATGTTCCTAAGTAGAAGTCTTTCATTCCTTGAGGGGGACAAGTCCGACGTAGTTACTTCTCAATTTAAAAGGCTCTTGGACACATAAGCTGATTCATCCATCTGAGATTGGAACTATTCTTGCCACCCACCTCATGGCCACTAGGTTCAAACAACTACAAATATTTCCCAAAGAGGGGGTACTCTTATGGTGTCCCAATAGCTGGAAAGATGTAACTGTGATTAGTTTTTGCCAAATTGTGCACTGTAAAACAACCTCGACCCGTATTCCAACTCAACTTTAAAGACCACAAATTCAACCGCTCGGCATGCCTAGATTCCAGATGCGGGCATGCAATATGCGCAGCACTAACCTAACAAGCTGCACTTGCCAGCTACCATCATCATCATCATCATCTGGGTACATTCAAAGTTGAAAGGCCATATGACCGCATAGACTTCAACTTCTTCAATTCATAATGAAACTCATATTAGTTTTGCCAGACATTAGTCGATTCAGTCATTACCAAGGGCAAATCATCATTCGCCATCCCCACAGACATCCCATCTTTCTTCACATTCATAATTCTTGTGGAATGGAACGAGAACAACAAAAAAAAAACACGGAGAACCAGCACCAGAATTTTTCATGCACAATATCCCAATGAAGAAACAAAAGACCAAAAATCCCATCTTTGCAGACCCCTACACAGCTCCTCTCTTCTGGCTCACACGAAGCTCATTTCTCATGCGAGTGAAGGCCTCTCTTCTTTCCTAAGCGAACAACTACACAGCACCAGAATTTGACAAAGATAAGAACTAATAATTACTTAACCAAGCATCCAGAAAATGCGCAGAACCAACGCTAGAAAGGCGATGACGGCGACAAACGAAGCTAGCCGCGTGTGAAGGCCGAGAGGGCTCGGGACCCAACAGTTGCAAACTTCTTCTGCTTCGGTGGCAACGCGCCCGAGCCCAAAATCAAAACAATGGCTGATCTGTAAACCCACGTTCGTCTGTTCAACCTCGAAGGCTCTCATGTGTTGCAGTTGTCCTTAAGTTAGTTGGCCTTAAATTTCGTTTTCTGGAGTCTAGCGTTCAGGAGTTGCAGCTCGGACTTCTGTTCTCTAGCGGACTCGGACAGACCTACGTAAGACGTGAAACTATTCACTCTCGTGCCATACCATGCCCCTTCGGAGTCGCATGAGACTACAGTATGTCTCGGCCTTGAGACTTTAAGACACGGAACGAGGTACATGACTTCGTGCTTTGTCACAGCGCTTTTGACCTAAAACTGGCACCGCAACGCATTGTGTGCTTTGTCAAAATATACGAAGAAGTAGTAAATGAAGTTGAGAGAGTAGGCATTAAATCATAACAGAGCAAGTCATAAACTCTCCTTTCTTAGAGAAGAGGGGCTCTCTGCTATAACATGCAGAGGCATATCCAGAACCAGACCGGAATTTTATTTACCTAATAATCCGCCGGCGTTCCCATCGAACTAATAACTAAAAAGATGGGAGCGTGGTCCGTCATGAGGTCCGCTTGGGCTGTCATGGGGCCGCTCCGGCCCTCGGGGGTCGGGGGGTTCGCCGGAGCGCCTCCTGCGGTCGGGGGGTTCGCCGGAGCGCCTCCTGCGGTCGGGGGGTTCGGCAGGTTCGCCGGAGCCGCCGTGAAGGAGAACGCACCGATGGCAGTGACGAGGACAGCGGCGAACAGGAGGAGAGTAGCCATGGATGTGTTTGAGGTGTTTTTCGATTGTGTTTGAGTGGATCGTCTACCTCTATTTAAATAGAGGTGCGGCAGGCCAGAACGGGCCAGATCACTGATCTGGCCTGTTCGGCCTCTGTCGTCCCGCAGGCCCAGAAGCCCTTTTTGCAGGCCCAGAAGCCCTTCAATAAAGGAGGGCAATACACTCGCCGCCACGCAGCTCTAAGCAAGTGCCGATTTGCTGTATTGACATGGTGGATAATGTTTTTTTTTTTTTTTTGGGCAAATCTAAGGTCCAACATTAGTTTGCATAAATTTAGAATGAAATAGCCAGCGTGGATTAACAATGTCTTACAGATAGTGCGACTTCCGTCCCTATTCCAAGCACTTTTGGATTGGGATATGCTGGTATTTTCGATTTAGGTTACATAGATTAATTCAACTTACTATTTGATGCTCTGAAGATGAGGATACATTTCTAGGTGGCGGTCGAGGCTCAAGATGCAACTTGCTATAAATAAAATCGTTCATTATCCTATTCTAGTTTGCAATCGCCAATACATGATTTTATTGGAGGAATTAAGAGGAAAGAAAAAGGTAATTTTAAAAAAAAAAAATATGAACTTTTTTGAATGGAAAGGAAAGAGAAGGAGGGCAATGGATCTATAGCTTTTATTAATTGAATTCATTAAAAGAAATTCCTTCATGCACTGAGTTAAATTACTTGCATCAATTCAATTAAAATTCAAGAGTTTCTCAAATTCCTCCATTATAGAGAAAGATCCACAGCATGAACAAGCAAACGGAAAGACTAAACTTCATGAGCACGCTTGAAGAAGGGAAGATTACCTTTGGATATTTACGAATAAAAATCTGAGATTGTCCAGCTGTTCATCACAAAAATGCTTTAGCTGATGGTTCCATGGACCAGGTTTCAGATGTTTCTCAATGACGGTACAAAGGGTCATGTCCTCATGTATTCTGCAATAAAAACCATCCTCAACCACTGAACATGGTATCATTGCTTTTTGGAATGGACAGTAGCACAGGTTAATTCTCATCACTAGAGGTGAACATAGATACTGCAGATCAGCTTTCATCAAGCTTAACTACACGACTCACCCATGGTCACATAATACCACATCTGTCGAGTGAAAGCGCCATTCAATCGTCCATGAAATAAATTTCTTCCTGAAACATTTAAAAAGCACAGTTTATAGATGAGAAACTACAAAACTATTCCAAAATCACATTCTGACTATAAATCTTTTTTTTTTTTTTTGGTAAAAGTAAGAATTATAATTAGCTTAGGATTCTGACTATAAATCTTCTTAAGCAAAAACATCTTAAAGAAGAGGGCTGATAAAGGCGGAAAGTATTAGCCAAAAGCATGGGAATGCCAAGGTCAAGTAGACCGAAAAACTACTTACAAAATTCAATGAAAATCATTTCTAGAAAAAAACTGACATTAATGGACACCTTAAATCTGTACATCGAAAGCATGACCAAAGAGTCAAACACCTGACAAGTCCTGCACTTCCTAATCTCATGGCAAGAAAACAACTTGCAAATGAGATTAAAACCTAAATAAGCAGATTAGATAAGTTCACCATGCTTGTTTAAGAAATGTTCCTGATCGATGAATGTAATTGCATAGAAGGAATCACTTCTTGATAGCATTTTCTCAGTTAAATGATCGATTCCAAATATTCTTAAGAGCTGCAACTGTGATCCAGATATAAACCCATATAATGAAGATTCAGAGACATAGAGATAGAAGAGCTGATCTTAACCTTCGATAATACATCTTTTATCATCAGATGGCTTGATTATTGAGTTAAGGAGAAAAAAGATGAGAAGGAGATCACATCATCACAGGTAGAGTAAGTACTGACAGTGTTATCACTAAATCCCTAGAGCAAGATCAGGTTTTAAAGATAAATATTTAATGCCTTCAGAAGGACCCAGCTGATCTAATGTTGTATACCCCAGCCAAGAGAATGACCCCACCCAAAAAAATGAAGTAACCGATAGACAGAAGAAGAAGAATGCATAAAGCCTACCACAAAAATCATCTACACCTATTGTGCAGAACTTGTAGTCATCTTACAAAATCGATAGCATGGTATATATAGTCCACTCTTAAGGTCAAGATTCTGACATCACACCTTTGCTCATATCAAGACTGATTTCGGCCCCTTTATGACCGTCCACTTGGAAGGAACAAGAGTTTCGTTCTCCTACTAGCAGCTGCACGCCGGAGGTTTTGGAGGGGAAACGGCGGCTTAAAATAAGGATGCACACTTAATTTAGTTCTTGTTCTGTGAGCAGCTTCAGTCACCCTCTTCACTTCCTCGAGCAAATTATAGTCTACATCCATCATGAATTTCAAAGAATTATGAACATATAAAACTCAATAATAAATGAAAGATTCTTAAAATGTAAACATGAAAACAGAAGTCATGACCCAAAAAAAAAGTTAAAAAAAAAAAGCAGAAGTAAGCTTTGGGCTTAAGCTAATTTCTGAGGAAAAGAAACCATTCAGATAAAGGACAATTACCAATAAAGAATTATGCCTGAATAATCATACTCAAGACAGCAAAAAAGCTAGAATTTTGATACACATTCATGTGCAATGGGGCGGGGGGGGAGAGAGAGAGAGAGAGAGAGAGAGTATACCAGAGGAGAACATTGTCATTAAATTGAAAGAGAGCGACGAGCTCAGTCTGATTCCTCTTGCCACTGCAGCCAGTACGGTGTTTATGAGCATTTATGCACAGAAGGCTACATGAGCGGAAAACATGCAGGGCACTTGTATTTTGATGGGTTCTTTTCGCACTCTTGACATAGAAGAGCCTGTTGCTTCACATGTGGTGTGTCTACATTTTCTTCTGCTTGATCTTCCATCTGAAGCAAATTTAAAAGGGTTGAAAAGAATGGTATTTGGAATAGTAAGACAATGTGACATGATAATTTAAATAAATGAGAAAAATAAAATCTAGTCAAGAATGTAACAGGCAATCCTCCGATTATTTCACAGAAACAATCCTTAGACAGCAAGAAATAGATCAATGGGAAATAAAGGTATGTGCCACAGATCATTCTGTCTTGACCAGTGGATTCCTGGGCCTCGAAAAATGGCCACCATTGAGAGAGTAGGTCAGGTCAGCTGCAATTCAGAACCTTTTATGATAGGACAAGGAATCTGAGGAATCTCTTATACCTTTACCTCATTAGGTCAATCACACAATATAAGGCAGCACACTGTCATATTGTATCCATTCTGGTGTTCGGCGAAAACAAACAGATAAATATCAACTACAAAATACGCCTTTAAGAGCAGTCCATAAGAGTTATCTTAGCATTATTACCGTCCAAACCAGATCACTTGAAAATTGTACACCAGCAATCTCTAAAACATTACATTTGTATTACAAAGCACAACCACAAAAATGAAAAGATACGATCACACATCAAATCCATTTGCAAGAACCATGTTTTCTCAGATATGGGAGCCAACATGGGTACTTGTCATAGTCTGATTGTCCGAGTTTTCATTTCACAACGGGTATGAGGCAACGAGTGTCCAAAATTTGGATACGAGTAAAGGGGATATATTTAAAATAGACAATACGCACACCTGATGATAACTATTACTAAAGCATTGCTTTGAAGTTAACTTCATCTTAGTAATTCTAATAGACACGGCATTTTGAAACAACATTATGGATCAAGGATCATACGATCCTACAAATTTAACAAACTGGCCAAATTGTGAAGCTTCTACTCGGTTTTGCACAGTTACATACACATCGACATTAAAACAAGGGAACAAAGTTCAAACATAGGAACACTGTGTGAATTCCTGCACTCCCGCATCATACGTTTTCTCTCTGTGGACTCCTCCACTTGACTTTGGAGAAGGCCCAAAATTTTCTCTTCTTAACATCCTCCAGCGGCTTCTTCATAAAAAAATTGCCACCAGCACAAGAGAAGTTGTTAGGATTGGCATCCTACATAGGATCATAACATCCTAAAAATTACACAAACAATAAAAAAGTCTCGGATAACCATATGGAATTTATCAATTATTAACATTGTATGGCATTAACACTCCAAAATGGTGTAAATTTTAAGTTTATGACGTCTTCATACTATATGAGCCGGGCCATAGTGACATTGAACCTAACACCAGACTGATTTTGCCCAAGTGCCTCACTTCCACGAGGCATTGACGGAGGAACAGGTGGTTTGGGGTGACGAGACGCTCCGCCAGCAGAAGTCAGCGTAGGATTTTGCATGCTCTGATTTTGACAGGCTCGAGAATGCAAATCCCGGGTCGAAGACATCTTAACAGATACTAATAATAACAACAACTAGGAACAGAAACAATGCAACAAGAGCGACAAATTGAAGTAACTATAATTGAAAGCCAGAACAATATCACAGCTCAGCCCATGCACAACCAGTCATCAGCATCAAGTATCAACCAAAGTAAGAAACTCCCGTCCATTCAACTCTAATTTCACAGCCCATCCATCCACCATCAATTCAATTCATAACATCCATAAGACACTATTCAAACTCCAGTTCAAGAACTATACCCTGAAGAATCACCGAAACAAATCCTTCAGCACGACTCCTTTCTCGGTGTTTTTCCAAAGTTCGGCACCATTCAGTCTGTTCAGCATCCACAAACAACCCATGTAATTTGTTAGCAATCACATTTATTAAATAAAGAACACAAATTTCGGCTAAAAGAAAAAAGAAAAACCCTCACTGAACTAGAAGCGCCGGCCGTGTCAGTGCGTCCAAAGCTTATGGAGGGCCACGAGGCGCGAGCCGTCGCCGTCGAAGCTCGCGGAGGCCGATACAAACAGAAGATACGAGAGCGACCGTCGCGATTCGCTATCGTTCCGGTCGTGGCGTCGAAGCTCCCGTGGGCCCTACGCTCGTGGAGATGCGCTCGCCCGTGACACGCGGCGGGCCACGCCGCCGCGGTGCGTCTCGCCGGCCGGGCGGCGGCGGCGGCGGCGCTCGACGGCGGACGAAACTCGAGGGTGGGGCGTGGCTGCGGGAGAGGAAAGCGAAAAGACAAGCGCGCGGCGGAAGAGAAGAGGAGATTTTTATATTTCTGAAAGGCCGCCCGACCGACCCGACCCGACCCGACCCGAATTCAGAAGATCCGGATCCCGAATAGCCGCCCCTCGGAGACCCGACGCGACCCGTTTTCCTCCCCACCCTCCTTCCTCTCCTGCATGCGTAGAGGAGAGAGGACTCGAGAAACTTACTCGGGGAAGAAGGAAGCCACGGAAGAAGCTCCGAGCTCGCCGCCGCCGCCGATCGGCGACCCGCTGACCGACCCGTCCGCCCCCTTCTCGTCCCTGGACGACCTCGCCCACGAGCTCGCGTCCCTCGAGGACCTCGCCAGCCGCGGCTCGTGGCGGTCCGTCCTCGACAAGGTCCCCACGACCACCTCGCCTACCTCTCCTACAACGCCCTCGCCCTCGCCAGGCTCCGCCGCTTCGCCGACGCCGCCGCCGAGCTCGACTCCCTCCAGGATCTCGAGTCCCCCGAGTACGGGTACGAGCGCTACCCACAAATCTACCCGGGCCGGTCCGGCTCGATGGTGCCCTTCTGCCTCCGGTGGCTGAACTGCGTGATCCCGATCAAGTTGGGCAGCCGCCAGGAGGGGTTGGATCGGTTCTACGCGCTTCTGGATTTCGTCAGAGGGAAATTGGAGGAGAGAAGGAACAAGGGTTTGTCCGAGGAGGACGAGTCGGTGAGGGCTCGGAGGAGGAGGGAGGTTCTGGTGATGAATGGCATCGTGGGTAATCATTTGAGTTATAAGGAGTTCAGTGTGTGCTTGGATTTGATCAGGGATATGTTCAGGAGGGTGTTATTCGGAGGACCCGGTTTTGGTCTCAAGGTTGGGGTATATTCGGATGCAGCTCGAGATTTGGAGGGCGCGAAGAGCTCATTTAAGCAGATCGAGGGGATGGTGAGCGAAGGGAAGGGTCATGGGTCGTTGAGTGAGGTTGAGCTGAAGAATCTCGTGAATAGAAATAAGGCCTTGTTGTATTTGGTGGGGACGGATTATGTGTTGGCTGTGAGGGAGTATGAGGAGTGTATTGAAAGAGATGATTCGGATGTGGTGGCGATCAACAATAAGGCGCTTTGTTTAATGTATCTAGGGATTTGTCGGATTCAATCAAGGCGCTGCAGAATGCGCTTTAAAGGGTTCCTATCGTTGCTTTGAATGAGTCTCTCGTGGTAAATCTACGTAGTATGTACGAGTTGATGTATGTCAATCACTCGGATATCAAGAACGCGTTTGATAATCATTCCATTTCCGAGAATAATTTCTGATAAAATATAATTCTATTTTATTTTGTTCTCGGGAACAGTTTCTAGACATTTTAAAGTGTTTGATAACTGCTCAAAATTTCTATTTTCGAAATATAATTGCATTTGGCACCGCCCTCGAAATTTCTAATTCGAACCATTTTCTTTTAATTCTTTAATGATTTTATTTACTCTTTTTTTTTTTTTTCCTTTTCTTTCTCTTCTTTTTCAACCTTTGGCCGGTCATCGGTAGTTGGGCAAGGCTCGGCCAAACCTTGCTCGGCGAGCTTGGCCTAGCCAAATTTGGGCTCGGGCGAGCCTCGCCGGGGTCGAGCGAGGCTCCCCAGCCATCGGCCGAGACTCGCCCGCCGAGCCAAGCTCGTCGATGGTCGGGGGAGGCCCGGCGAGCCTCCAAAGTGAGCTCGCCGACTGGGTCCAACCGGTCGCCAACGACCGGCGGCAGTGATTGACAATGGTGATGGTGGAAGAAGAGAAGAAAAGAAGAAGAGAAGAGAAAAAATAAATCTAGGTTCACTTGATTATGGTATTGTTTCTGCAAACAAAGAAATAACTTTTTTCTTACTCCTTGATTTTGTTTCAAATCCATTTCCAGGAATAAAAATTTTACTAAACGAATTTATATTCCAAATCTACTCATACAAAAAAAAAGAAAGAATAGAAATTGTTACTATTTGGCAAATTGTCAAACGTGTCCTAAAAGACTTTTAGTAATTGAATTGTGCAAGTGGCTCCTGATGATTTTGATTCATCGTGTACTAGGATTTGATGGTACTATCTCGTCCACTATCATACGATAGTTTGCTTACTAATGTCATCCAGGGGCCAAGGTGATTTGGGGGTTAGGTTGGGGTAATCGGCATTAGTAGGCCCTCAGTCTTGGAGTTCAACGGAGAAATCAGTTTGACTCAGCACCATAGGGTATATAGCGACAATTTAGCAATAGAGGGACAGGATTGAGAAAATATATGATGAGGGACTAATCATTTTCCTTCTTTCAAGGTAAGCTCAAAATATGTATGTATCGGTGGTGGCCCTAATATAGTACTTCTCGCAAGCAACCGACATCTTCAAACAAATTATGGACACTAGACTTGAGCTTGACTTATAATAATGAATGCGTTTGTAATGTGTTTATTCCCGAGATAAAAGGCAATGTTTTTTTTTTTTTTTTTTTTTTTTTTTGGTATCCAGGATCCGACTTGGCACACCTTACGGGTGCTCACGGCAGAGACCACTGACTATACCTGGAGAGGGACTATCACGACCTCTTTTTTTCCTTCCAGGGGAAAAGGAGGAAGGTTTAGGGGTATTTGCCTAAAGAGGCAGACCAATGGCCCTAAATTAGGCGCGGGCTCTCCCAAGCCCATACCTCGCACGACGTTGGATTTTATTATTTTAGTTCTTAACAACCTAAATATTTCTAGGAGTCGTCACTAGCCTATTGAGGTCGGCTAGAAACCAATCGAGATACGGGAGTGTTGTCTCGATTCCTACGCAACTAGAGATTTCTAAGAACGGGGACTTGTTTATGCTAATGTTTCTATTAACACCCTTGCGGTACTACTAACTTGAAAAATTGTTTATCTAAATGGTCACACAATCTTGATTACCAATTATAATCTTTATGAAACCATTAAGTGTCCATGCAAATGTTTTTGTAGGTTTTTTTTTTTTTTTTTTTTTTTTAATCTCTAGACTAATCCTAACATAATTTAGAAAGGAAATTTACACTCAAATTATTAAAAAGCGGTACGGTAAATAACACCCAAGAAATTAAAATGACTTGAAAGTAATGCCAAAAAGAAAGACCCAATACAAGTCAGAAAAATAATATTACATGGCCTTGTTATCACACCCCGGGAGAGGACCCCCGTGAGCAAAATGGGGATTTAAATATGCATGAAATTACTCTAATTAATTTTAATCTATGCAAAATAGATTATTTACAAAAATAATCATAGAATATCAAAATAGTATCAAGTTAGGACAACAACTTTATAAAATTAAGAAAATCTCATAAATGTCATTTATGCCATAATTTGATACTATCTAACATTTTTTTTTATATTTTTGAAATTTTTAGATTTTTAGATTTTTCTCTTTTTTTATTTTTTAAAATATATTAATAATAATTCTTTAAACCGATTTACGCTAACATGGAATGACATGGCACATGAATATCACAATAACCGAGCTCAAATCGACCGTTTCAAGATCATTTCAAGATCGAAACTTGGTTTGCGTATTTCGTCGAACACTTGGCGTGCATCAAGTCACCCTAAACCAGCTTCCTCGGGCCATGTTTGTGGACTTCAATCTCAACCCATAAGCAATCTCACGCAGAGCTAAAGTATCAAGATTATACTACCACGTGCAAGGAGCAAGATTAGATAGAAATCACAGCTCAAAACACAAAATAACTAAGTTGAAATCGGTCTCAAATATATGGGTTGAGCTGATTTTGAAATCTGGGTTTGAATCCAAGTCAAGCAAACAGGTTGCATGCCCATATTCAAGCCCCGCCACTCATCACATGCGAGATCTAAGGGAAACATTACTTGATCCGAGTGAAAGTAGGTAACATGAGCTTTCAAATGTAACAAACATCATAGAGAATGACCAACCAAACACATCAAAGCGACCTCTCTAAGAAGCATACATGCAAAGTCCACACTGACCAGCCATGAATCAATGTGGATAGATTTGATTTTTGGCTAAAGTTTTAAACGATCTCAAGTTCACACGGGGATTTGGAGACCAAACCAAGCTGACCTCAGCATCATTTGTACTCCCATACAACATTCATCAAGCTCGTGAAGATAGAAAACGCATGCAAAGAGGAGTAGCAAGTCAAACATGTATGGCTCTTGAAGAGGCTTTAAACATTTGGAAAATTTCAGCCTCAGAAATTAGTTTTCCAAGCTGGTTTTCCTCTTGATTTTTCACTATTAAAACACGTTCAAAGTAGAAAAAAAAAATACATCTAGGATACTTACCTTACTTTCTAGTTTCTTTTTCAAGTGGTTATTGGTCGAGAAAACCAAGAAATTATCCTCGGGGAACATGTGGAAGTTGGCTCCTTCAAACTGGAAATGAGATCTACAATCTGGAAGTTGATTTTTCTTGGCCCGCTAGGAGGGTGGTTTTCGGGGAGCTTTAGGAGATTTTCCCGAACTCCATTTGGGACGTACGACCTATGGATGGAAAGATATTTGAGTGAAGTTTCACTCTCTAGTTTGAGGTTTTGGCTAATTGTGGACGCAAGTATGTGAAAATTTCACTTTTCTCTCTCACAGTCGGTCTGAAATTTCTGGGTTTTGCTTTGCTGGAGTTGCCTCTGAGGGCTTCTTTGGGGGACGAACGTGAGTTCTCTCCTCTCCCTCCCATCTCCTCTCTTTTGTCACTTGAAAGGGCTTGCTTCATAGATCTTATCCCTTGAATTGAGGGATTTTTTGTCAGTCTTTCGTCCACCTACCAAGCCTGTTAATAGGGCCACTTCAACAACTTTTTGACTTAGCCAAAATTTTCAACTTCTATAGGTGTCGAGTGTCCGGATTTGGTGCGATTTTCCCATGCCTTCAGCAGCTTATCCCTGACCAATGTTTATCCACTTGCAATACCAATAATGGTCTTCCATCACGTGCAGAGAACGGGCTGGTTGGGCAGGTAAGGAGGATATAGTGGGGCCACAAAGTTGCTTAGTCAGCAACTTCGAATTGAGACCAACTCGTGGACTGAGTTTTGGCTGCTGATTTGAGTGCTTTAATTCATCAATTTGGCTGCGGTTTTTGATCAATTAGCAAGCTCATGTATAGTAGTTTAAGATCTTGACCATTTTTCGCAATTGTCTCTACCCAATTTTGCAAGAAAGTCCTTCAAAGTTGGTCATTTTCTTATCCGAAAATGCCCAATTCAATGTAAATTTGGTCATTTTGGCCCGATTTGATTGATTCGAGTTGGCCTAAATTCAATTTCAACTTAATTGGTGACCAAGATGATGATTTAAGGGTTTGGGCAAAATTTTGCAAAATTTGCGAATTGGTCCCTCAACTTTTGGAAATTGCATTCTGGCCTCAACTTGCCGTTTTAATTACAATCTGACCTCCTGGGCTTGGGTAGTCACATTCACATTCAGTTCATCAGCTCCAACTTTTTTTTTAATCTTTTTTAATCTTTTTTTAATAATAATTTTAATTAATTTTAATTTTAATTTCTTTTTTTAGGAAAAACATCTTCCATTTAAAAAAACTATACTAAACACCTAGATAATAGATATGCAAGAATTTGACATGAAATATTTTTGGGCAAAAATTTAGGTGTCAACAGGGACTAGTATAGGACCCCATCACCATGGCCCTCCACTTAAGACATTGGACGCATCGTGTTGCACTTGCTGGAGGAATCGAACTTGGAGCTTGACTAAGGCAAGAGCGACTTAAGCCAGTTGCGCCAGAGATATAAAAGGCAATGTTGATCTCATCTAATTCTTAGAACGTGGGATAGGCCTACCTTCTAGGATTTCCAATGCAACAACCAATACCATTGACTAGATGAGAGCTATGTGGCTAAAGAAGATGCGTTCCACTGGTATAACGTTGCCTAATTCATCAAAAGAGATCCACCGATGTGCCACAAAATAGCCCCTCTATGGCGATCAAAGGCGGGATTCAATAAAAGTGAAGGCTCATCCTAGCGAGGAAACCCAAAAAGAGTACCTCTTCATGATCTTAGACGAACAAGAATTTGAGTACACCGCAACATAAGTATGTGATGTCCCTTATGGGTACAGGGGACTTTCATCAAGCACCACATGCACAAACAGAGCTGCAAAGTCAAAGCATTTGTGACATAGAATGTGTGTCCTTAACTCGAGTATCTTATCATTAAATCTCTAGCGACGATGAACATCACATAAATGCAAACCTAAGAAGAAATTATGCAATCATGAAATGAAAAAGGCCATATACTCTCATCAACCATATTAAAATGACTACTGGCATAATCTGGATGATTCTACTGTTCTACTCCGCATATAAATGTGATGCATGATCCTATAGTTGGTAATCTTATGAAAAAGTTAGTAAACACAAAAAAAAAAAAAAAAAAAAACCGGTAGATAAAAATAATTATTAATCTATTGATTTCTTGATAACTTGTTATAACTTAGCAACACTTTTATGCAACTACCTAGGGGTGTGCATGGTCCGGGTGGGCGGTTTCTAGCCTAGAACCGAGAACCGCCCACTAAGGACCGGTTCCAAAAAATTGGAATCGAGAACTACCCGTTGTTGCATGGATCCACTCGAGAATTGGACTGCCGATCCGGTCCGGTTCCCGGGTAGATCTATGGAACCAGTCTCACTAATAATAATATCGTTTTTCAAATCCCGCCGTGAGTACTTTTCATATCGAGTAATATTTTTCTTTAAATCGAACCAAATCGAAGCAGCTTAATTAATGGTACAATTTTTCTTTATTTTATTGGAAAACACTACCAAAGAAGAGAAATAGGTTTTTTTTCCTATTTTTGAATCATTTTAGTTGAAATCTAAAATATTCTTTAAGTTCAAAATTCTAGATGATTGTCATATGTAGATCATCTTTTCTTTTATCCTCTAATAATGCTCAATTTCTTACAACATTTGCTTTATTGAATTTTTTTTTGTAGAAACAATTCCACTGATACTCCACATATTCTTGAACATAGTTTCATATGTGAGTCCCGAAAGTATTATTTGAATGAGCCATTTGTTGAGCTGTTGAAAGGCAACTTACACACTTTACTAAATTCTTATTAAAACATGGAAATCATGAGAGGAGATGGAGCCCTAAAATTTAGATTTGCTAATTAGTAATTTCGAAATTTATTTTAATATTAAAAATCAATATATTATTATAATATAATTAGTCCGGTCCAGTCCGGTCCAAGTGGGCGGATCTGCCCATGGAATCGGGAATCGGACCGGTATCCACCAATTCCCATAAATTGGAACCGGGAATTGGACCGGTTTCCTTAAGAACCACCGGTTCCGAGCAGTTTCGATCCGGTTCCGAGCAATTCTATGAGTCCCGATTCTTTTGCACACCCCTACAACCACCATCTTTTCTTATCTTTTATGGAATTTTATTTGTCTTTCTCCTAATCGTCTTAAATTTACCAACTCTTACGCCGACATTGGCATTTTTAATAATATTATGAATTTTTAAAATCTTTTATGTTTTTTCTTTGTTTTCCCTTTCTTCACTTTTTTTTTTTTTTTTTTTTGGGAAGCCTAAGGGCCGACAAGGGTTGCCGGCTAACTCTCGTCGACACTACGCGAGGGCGTTGTGGCCCTTGCCCTTGCCGGTGGGTGTCGTTGCCCTCACTATGGCTGGTGAGGGCGAGGCCACCGTGTCCTCGCTGACCAAAGCGAGGGCTCATGAGCCCTCACCTAGGTTTGGCAAGGACCGCAATCTAAGTGGCATCGACACCAATATTGACACCATATGATACGACACACCGACATGTCATTTTTAAAAAAAATAGATAATCCCGACACATTGGGACACGTTGTATACTAAATATATATTTTTTATAATTATCATTTTTATAATTATTTCAATCAAATTAATTTGATTCGGATTCAAAAATAAATAATTAGTAAAAAAATATAGAATGAATTTACACTAAAAATATCAATCCATCATTTATTAATATCATTTATTGTTTCAAATTTGACAAATTTAACTTCATTCCAATAATCAATAAAACTTAGAGAAAAAAACAATCAATTCATATTCTAGATTCGCATGTCAGACGTGTCGGAAGAGAAAAGAAAAGAAAAACTTGGGGGATGAATTGTGTATCACAAAAGTGAGAGTCAAAAGAGAAAAAAAGAGAAGACTACGTTTTTCTTCTTTCCCATTTTTATCATCATCATCATCATCATCATATATATACATTTTGACCCATGATTTATTGAAAATTTTAAAATTGATCTCATGCGTTAGAGTCACATGTCGAAAACTTATATGTCAGAATTCCGGTTACAGTGTCGGAGAGCATCAAGAAAATTGACCACGTATTGGATTTTTCGACATGTGTCCAAGAGTGTAGGAGAGTGTTGGACACGTGCCAGGATATCCAACACGATTCGAAAACTCTTGGAGAGTGTCGGTGTTTCCTAAACTGCGACGCCCCCTCCAATCTGGCTAGACCTAAAGCTGGCGAGGGCCATAGCCACCTAGCCTAGTGCCAACAAGGGTTGGACCCACCTTTGCCAGCCCCTCAGGCTTCCTAGGAAAAAAAGAAAAGAAGAAAAAAATCATAAAAATTATTTTAAAATGGGTTAATACCTTTAAAAACCC
>CM024593.1:29682238-30011983 GCA_014182565.1 Eucalyptus marginata
AGCTCCTCTCTTCTGGCTCACACGAAGCTCATTTCTCATGCGAGTGAAGGCCTCTCTTCTTTCCTAAGCGAACAACTACACAGCACCAGAATTTGACAAAGATAAGAACTAATAATTACTTAACCAAGCATCCAGAAAATGCGCAGAACCAACTAGAAAGGCGATGACGGCGACAAACGAAGCTAGCCGCGTGTGAAGGCCGAGAGGGCTCGGGACCCAACAGTTGCAAACTTCTTCTGCTTCGGTGGCAACGCGCCCGAGCCCAAAATCAAAACAATGGCTGATCTGTAAACCCACGTTCGTCTGTTCAACCTCGAAGGCTCTCATGTGTTGCAGTTGTCCCTTAAGTTAGTTGGCCTTAAATTTCGTTTTCTGGAGTCTAGCGTTCAGGAGTTGCAGCTCGGACTTCTGTTCTCTAGCGGACTCGGACAGACCTACGTAAGACGTGAAACTATTCACTCTCGTGCCATACCATGCCCCTTCTGAGTCGCATGAGACTACAGTATGTCTCGGCCTTGAGACTTTAAGACACGGAACGAGGTACATGACTTCGTGCTTTGTCACAGCGCTTTTGACCTAAAACTGGCACCGCAACGCATTGTGTGCTTTGTCAAAATATACGAAGAAGTAGTAAATGAAGTTGAGAGTAGGCATTAAATCATAACAGAGCAAGTCATAAACTCTCCTTTCTTAGAGAAGAGGGGCTCTCTGCTATAACATGCAGAGGCATATCCAGAACCAGACCGGAATTTTATTTACCTAATAAAGCGGCCGGCGTTCTGCCATCAGAACTAATAACTAAAAAAGATGGGAGCGTGGTCCGTCATGAGGTCCGCTTGGGCTGTCATGGGGCCGCTCCGGCCCTCGGGGGTCGGGGGGTTCGCCGGAGCGCCTCCTGCGGTCGGGGTTGCCGAGCGCTCTGGGTCCGGGGTTCGGCGGGTTCGCCGGAGCGCCGTGAAGGGAGAACGCACCGATGGCGTGCGAGGACAGCGCGAACAGGAGGAGAGTAGCCATGGATGTGTTTGAGGTGTTTTCGATTGTGTTTGAGTGGATCGTCTACCTCTATTTAAATAGAGGTGCGGCAGGTAACGGGCCAGATCACGATCCGGCCTGTTCGGCCTCTCGTCGTCCCCGCAGCCCGAAGCCCTTTTGCAGCCCAGAAGCCCTTCAATAAAGGAGGGCAATACACGCCGCCACGCAGCTCTAAGCAAGTGCCGATTTGCTGTATTGACATCCAGAAGACCGACACGCGACACGCGACACGACACGACACGACACGCGACACGCCATTTCTAAAAAGTAGGTAATTTCGACACGTTCCGACACGTTAAATATTAAATAAATATTTTTATATATAAATGCATAAATAACTAAATAATAATAATAATAAGAGCCTAGAATTAATCTATATTAAAAATATTAATCATACATTTGTTAATATCATTCATTTTTTTTAATTTGACAAATTCAACTACATTGCAATGTAATAATCCATAAAACTTGAAGGAAAAAACAAAAAATCCACATTCCACTATTAAATTTAAAATTTAACAATAAGCAAAAAAACAATCAATATTCCATCAAGTAATATAACTAAAAGTCATTCATCCACATTATCCACTTCTTCTGAAAAAAAAACAGACTCCATCTCCGGCTCATCAAGTGAAAGATTTGCAACTTCAAGCACTCCAACATCTTCAAATGAGTCAAATGCATCTCCGCCAATATCCCACATCTTAGTCTCTCCTTCTGCATATTGTGAGCTTTTTCTTGATAGAAGACGAAGATTGCTATGAATAAAAACCAAATCTTCTGCACGTTTTGGGGTCATCTTATTTCTACTCACCGAATGCACAAATGAGTAAGTACTCCAATTTCTCTCAGCACATGATGAAGAAGAAGGTTGTGCAAGAAGCTTTAAGGCTATGCTTTGAAGCATCGGTGAACATGCACCATGATTAACCCACCAAGCCTTAGGATTCATAGAATATCGATTTTGAATGGAATCAAAATCTCTAAAATCCCCATTTTTACTCACAAAATCCACATACTCCAAATTCACCTTGTTGCGCTCATCCAAGTTAGGAAAGTATTTCTTGAAGCATTTCAGTCTTTCTTGATTGATCTCCTTATTCTTATATGGAGAAACTCGAGTAGGATCTTCGTCAAGCCATTGATCACTATAGTACCTTTATTTAATAAAATAAAATAAAATTAGAAAACAATAATAAAGAAGAAGAGTATTATATTATCATGTTAAAGAAATAATAACTATTAAAGTAATAATCTCATACAATTTTAAAACTTACCTGGGATTTAAGGCATGTGCCAAGCAATGAAGTGGAGTATTGTTCTTTGTCCAACGATCTACAAGAATTGTGTGAATCACCTCATAAAATGTGGACTTCTCATCTAGCCTCTTCACTTCATGTGCATATATAGCTTTCTTCACTTTTCGATCATTGAACCCCACATATCATAAACTAAGTGAAGACAAGGCTTATCGGTGTCACAAGTTCTAAGCATATCATAAATAGGAGCCGTGAAGGAAAGTATATAATCAATCAAATCCCACCAAAATCATCCAACACCTTCTCCTTGACAAACTTAGCTTTCTCTTGATTAACATCTCGATAGATATTCCATTTGTCACAAATCACCATGCTTTGAAGACCACTTTTTATCAACTTGAATCTTCTAAGCATCACAATCATCGAAGCAAAACGTGTATCCGCTACGAAAAGCAACTTCAAGCTAACAAACTCATGGTATATTGCTAATCTCATAGAATGGTTCATGATGAAATGTTTGATTTGCATAACTTCCTTAACAATATTTGAAATCCAACTACATTCCTCATAAACCATTTGATTGCTCTCCATATTTTCGCGGCACAAATGTTCTTCAAAGCTAGATTAAGAGTGTGCACCACACAAGGCGTCCACATAATGGATGGAAATTCTTGCTCAATGAGTTGTCCCGCACCCTTACAATTTGAAGCATTATCTCGTAATTACTTGGACCACATTCTCATGCCCAATTTCATTGATAACTCCTTTCAGCAAGTTAAAAATGAAATGCATATCTTTGTTTCTCCCGAGCAATCAACTGATTTTATAAACATCGGTTCTCCATCCGATACCGCCATGAAATTAATAAGCGGTCTTCTTTGTGAGTCGCTCCATCCATCACTCACAATACTTACACCCTTCTCCTTCCACATGATTTTGATAGGTGCACATAACCTATCAATATTTGCCTTCTCTTTTTGCAACAAAGTGGTCCTCAACAAATTATATTTCGGTGGTACATAACCCGCAATATTATGATTAGCGGCATAAGTGAAAGCGGTTTGAAAATAAGGATTCCTTGCTAGGTTAAATGGCAAGCCCGCCGAATAAAACATCCTAGCAATCTCACAATCCAGACGTTCCCGTTGAGTCATATTAAATGCATTTTCAAGTGATTTTCCACTCCCACTTCTACCTTTCCTTTTTTTTTGGAGTTCAATGATAAATCCATTTCGTCACCACCACCACCACTAAGTGAATAACTAGCAAGAGGCAAAGGTACATTTCTAGTTGCAATACTCATTAATTGAGTATGAACCTCTTCCTCTAATTTTTCCATCTCCAAAAGATCTTTTTTTTCTACTTTTGTGCACTTTCCAATTCCTTTTCCACTTATCATCATCAAATGGCACTTCACTCTTGTGTATGAACTCTTATAATCTTTTTGACAAAAGTTGCATCTCCAAGACAAATTTCCCCCGCATCGGTATGATTAACTAACTTAGTAACATACCTCCATAATGGTTGTTTTACAACTTCATTGCTAGAGGTAGGTTGTTGTGTGCTTGAAGTACTACTAGCCATGTTTGAACTTGAAGACATTCTGCAAAAAATAAAAAATAAAATAAACATGTTATTATCAATTGCTATAAAGTTTCTTAGTAATACAACATCCAACAACAGCAAACAACAACAATATAGCAGCAATACAGCAACTATACAGCAACTATACAGCAGCAAATGGCAGAGAACAGCAGCAAGAATGAGCAGATTATCATTTATTAATTCAGTGTGCAAAGAACAGCAGCTATACAGCAGCAAATGGCAAAGAACAGCAGCTATACAGCAGCAAATGGCAAAGAACAGCAGCAAGAATGAGCAGATTATCATTTATCAATTCAGTGTGCAAAGAACAGCAGCTATACAGCAGCAAATGGCAAAGAACAGCAGCTATACAGCAGCAAATGGCAAAGAACAGCAGCAAGAATGAGCAGATTATCATTTATCAATTCAGTGTGCAAAGAACAGCAGCTATACAGCAGCAAATGGCAAAGAACAACAACAAGAATGAGCAGATTATCAATTCAGTTTGCTCTGGTTCTACAGCTGTAAATTGGTGAAAAACTTCAATTTTAGGCATTCCACAAGTTAAGGGCCAGAGTGCTCATGCAGGGGCAATCACATCTCTACTAAAACCAGTACTTTCACCAGCCACAAACCATTCCAACCTTTCGTTACCCAAAGACATAATTAACCATCAAAAATCCAAAACCCTGACTTTTTAAAACCAACTCACACCGGGATGCCTTCATCAAGACCAAAGTTCTTGCAGGCACATTCAAAGCTGTGACAGACAACAGCAGAGTTTATTCAACGCTTCAGACTAACAAATCTATTAAAACCACATGTTACGCATGTATGTTCAACTAATAAATGGAGCAAGCCTTCATGAACTAGCGCAAGCTCTTCAAAGGCAGCAAATAATAGTGACTTTCAAGCTTTTTACCACTGTAACTTTGCACACAATGCAAATCTTATACGACATTGAAATATGGCAAAAGATCTGACATACAGCTAGTAGCATATTTTGGACTCAAAAGATGACTGAGAATGTCATCAATCATCCTCAGATAAACAGGAGAGTAGATAAAGCATGGTAATACATTGATTATTCCTGTTTATGAAGAAGAAACTCAAACGCGACTTAGCTTCTAACAAGAAAGTAAAGAAATTTTTTTTTCAAATTCCATACAACCTCAATTTTTTTCCACCAACTTCACAAAGGTCACACCTCACATGCTTGTGCATTACAGCACTAACTACGATGCCATTCTCAGGTGAGTAAGGACAAATAATAAGCCACACCCGAGTGCAAACTAGCACCCCAACATGGCACTCAGGTTCGAGGTTTCCAGTGCATACGAGATACGACATCTTCAG
Source organism: Eucalyptus marginata (assembly GCA_014182565.1). Lineage (NCBI taxonomy): Eukaryota > Viridiplantae > Streptophyta > Magnoliopsida > Myrtales > Myrtaceae > Eucalyptus > Eucalyptus marginata. The sequence goes on from CM024593.1 coordinate 29,687,470, forward strand.
TCACAATGGTCGAATAGACACGTAATTGCAATTAATACCACTAGAAACTCCTTGACTTAAGCCATACAGATATCAACTCTTGGCGAGTTTCACCCATAGCAAACTTCAATTATCAAACAACGCCCTCAGCTAATCATCACTCACCTGAAACCGACAGATGTAGTAATCGTCACCAAACAACGCCCTCAGCGAATCGACGGGCTTCCTCTTCGGAAAAGAAAAGAAAAAATATTAGACAGAGGGTTCCTACTCCAATTTTTTGACATCAACAAGCACAGCCAACAATCAGCTCCATCTATTTCATTCAATTTTGGAACTTTCAAGTTGAGAAGTATCTAACAAAACATTCACTAATCCCCCTTTCCCCGAACTAACTCTAGGGTTTGCCGAAAAACCCCAAATTGCATTATAAAGAAATCCAAGATGCTAACCTGAGATGAGCGAAATCGCAAGATGAAGAAGAGCAACGCCTGTGAGAGGCAGAGGCGATGGCTCGCCGTCGGGGCGACGGCTCGATGCTTGCGAGAGAGACGAAGGCGGGGTCGGAGGCGACTGTGTCGACGGGTGGGGCTGAGGCGCGGGGGGCTACGGCGAGTTGGCGACGCCGACTGGTGGCGGTGGGGTGGCCCGCGCGGCCGGCAAAGCAATACCGGCAACACTCACGGCAAAAAAAGAGAAGTAGAGTGCTCTGCTCAGGTGCGTGCGAGTCTGACTGAAGAGGGAAGAGAAGAGTTCAAGAGTCCAAAAGGAGAAGGAAAGGAACCCTGCGTCGCGTCGTCAACTGAAGGTTTACCTTTTTTTTATTTTTTTATTTTTTTATTTTTTTCATATATTTATATTTATACCCCAAAAGTTTTGAAAATTTATAAAAATAACCCCGTGCGTGTCGGAGTCACGTGTCGGAATTTTCGACTCGCGTGTCGGAGCGTGTCGGAGGCAGTTGACCGCGTGTCGGTTTTTCCGACTCGCGTTGACCGCGTGTCGGAGCGTGTCGGAGCGTGTCGGACACGTGTCGGAGTGTCGGACACGACACGAAGGGTCTCGGAGAGTGTCCGTGCTACCTAGTTGACATGGTGGATAATGTTTTTTTTTTTTTTTTGGGCAAATCTAAGGTCCAACATTAGTTTGCATAAATTTAGAATGAAATAGCCAGCGTGGATTAACAATGTCTTACAGATAGTGCGACTTCCGTCCCTATTCCAAGCACTTTTGGATTGGGATATGCTGGTATTTTCGATTTAGGTTACATAGATTAATTCAACTTACTATTTGATGCTCTGAAGATGAGGATACATTTCTAGGTGGCGGTCGAGGCTCAAGATGCAACTTGCTATAAATAAAATCGTTCATTATCCTATTCTAGTTTGCAATCGCCAATACATGATTTTATTGGAGGAATTAAGAGGAAAGAAAAAGGTAATTTTAAAAAAAAAAATATGAACTTTTTTGAATGGAAAGGAAAGAGAAGGAGGGCAATGGATCTATAGCTTTTATTAATTGAATTCATTAAAAGAAATTCCTTCATGCACTGAGTTAAATTACTTGCATCAATTCAATTAAAATTCAAGAGTTTCTCAAATTCCTCCATTATAGAGAAAGATCCACAGCATGAACAAGCAAACGGAAAGACTAAACTTCATGAGCACGCTTGAAGAAGGGAAGATTACCTTTGGATATTTACGAATAAAAAATCTGAGATTGTCCAGCTGTTCATCACAAAAATGCTTTAGCTGATGGTTCCATGGACCAGGTTTCAGATGTTTCTCAATGACGGTACAAAGGGTCATGTCCTCATGTATTCTGCAATAAAAACCATCCTCAACCACTGAACATGGTATCATTGCTTTTTGGAATGGACAGTAGCACAGGTTAATTCTCATCACTAGAGGTGAACATAGATACTGCAGATCAGCTTTCATCAAGCTTAACTACACGACTCACCCATGGTCACATAATACCACATCTGTCGAGTGAAAGCGCCATTCAATCGTCCATGAAATAAATTTCTTCCTGAAACATTTAAAAAAGCACAGTTTATAGATGAGAAACTACAAAACTATTCCAAAATCACATTCTGACTATAAATCTTTTTTTTTTTTGGTAAAAGTAAGAATTATAATTAGCTTAGGATTCTGACTATAAATCTTCTTAAGCAAAAACATCTTAAAGAAGAGGGCTGATAAAGGCGGAAAGTATTAGCCAAAAGCATGGGAATGCCAAGGTCAAGTAGACCGAAAAACTACTTACAAAATTCAATGAAAATCATTTCTAGAAAAAAAAACTGACATTAATGGACACCTTAAATCTGTACATCGAAAGCATGACCAAAGAGTCAAACACCTGACAAGTCCTGCACTTCCTAATCTCATGGCAAGAAAACAACTTGCAAATGAGATTAAAACCTAAATAAGCAGATTAGATAAGTTCACCATGCTTGTTTAAGAAATGTTCCTGATCGATGAATGTAATTGCATAGAAGGAATCACTTCTTGATAGCATTTTCTCAGTTAAATGATCGATTCCAAATATTCTTAAGAGCTGCAACTGTGATCCAGATATAAACCCATATAATGAAGATTCAGAGACATAGAGATAGAAGAGCTGATCTTAACCTTCGATAATACATCTTTTATCATCAGATGGCTTGATTATTGAGTTAAGGAGAAAAAAAGATGAGAAGGAGATCACATCATCACAGGTAGAGTAAGTACTGACAGTGTTATCACTAAATCCCTAGAGCAAGATCAGGTTTTAAAGATAAATATTTAATGCCTTCAGAAGGACCCAGCTGATCTAATGTTGTATACCCCAGCCAAGAGAATGACCCCACCCAAAAAAAAAAAAATGAAGTAACCGATAGACAGAAGAAGAAGAATGCATAAAGCCTACCACAAAAATCATCTACACCTATTGTGCAGAACTTGTAGTCATCTTACAAAATCGATAGCATGGTATATATAGTCCACTCTTAAGGTCAAGATTCTGACATCACACCTTTGCTCATATCAAGACTGATTTCGGCCCCTTTATGACCGTCCACTTGGAAGGAACAAGAGTTTCGTTCTCCTACTAGCAGCTGCACGCCGGAGGTTTTGGAGGGGAAACGGCGGCTTAAAATAAGGATGCACACTTAATTTAGTTCTTGTTCTGTGAGCAGCTTCAGTCACCCTCTTCACTTCCTCGAGCAAATTATAGTCTACATCCATCATGAATTTCAAAGAATTATGAACATATAAAACTCAAGAATAAATGAAAGATTCTTAAAATGTAAACATGAAAACAGAAGTCATGACCCAAAAAAAGTTAAAAAAAAAGCAGAAGTAAGCTTTGGGCTTAAGCTAATTTCTGAGGAAAAGAAACCATTCAGATAAAGGACAATTACCAATAAAGAATTATGCCTGAATAATCATACTCAAGACAGCAAAAAGCTAGAATTTTGATACACATTCATGTGCAATGGGGCGGGGGGGGAAGAGAGAGAGAGAGAGAGTATACCAGAGGAGAACATTGTCATTAAATTGAAAGAGAGCGACGAGCTCAGTCTGATTCCTCTTGCCACTGCAGCCAGTACGGTGTTTATGAGCATTTATGCACAGAAGGCTACATGAGCGGAAAAAACATGCAGGGCACTTGTATTTTGATGGGTTCTTTTCGCACTCTTGACATAGAAGAGCCTGTTGCTTCACATGTGGTGTGTCTACATTTTCTTCTGCTTGATCTTCCATCTGAAGCAAATTTAAAAGGGTTGAAAAGAATGGTATTTGGAATAGTAAGACAATGTGACATGATAATTTAAATAAATGAGAAAAATAAAATCTAGTCAAGAATGTAACAGGCAATCCTCCGATTATTTCACAGAAACAATCCTTAGACAGCAAGAAATAGATCAATGGGAAATAAAGGTATGTGCCACAGATCATTCTGTCTTGACCAGTGGATTCCTGGGCCTCGAAAAATGGCCACCATTGAGAGAGTAGGTCAGGTCAGCTGCAATTCAGAACCTTTTATGATAGGACAAGGAATCTGAGGAATCTCTTATACCTTTACCTCATTAGGTCAATCACACAATATAAGGCAGCACACTGTCATATTGTATCCATTCTGGTGTTCGGCGAAAACAAACAGATAAATATCAACTACAAAATACGCCTTTAAGAGCAGTCCATAAGAGTTATCTTAGCATTATTACCGTCCAAACCAGATCACTTGAAAATTGTACACCAGCAATCTCTAAAACATTACATTTGTATTACAAAGCACAACCACAAAAATGAAAAGATACGATCACACATCAAATCCATTTGCAAGAACCATGTTTTCTCAGATATGGGAGCCAACATGGGTACTTGTCATAGTCTGATTGTCCGAGTTTTCATTTCACAACGGGTATGAGGCAACGAGTGTCCAAAATTTGGATACGAGTAAAGGGGATATATTTAAAATAGACAATACGCACACCTGATGATAACTATTACTAAAGCATTGCTTTGAAGTTAACTTCATCTTAGTAATTCTAATAGACACGGCATTTTGAAACAACATTATGGATCAAGGATCATACGATCCTACAAATTTAACAAACTGGCCAAATTGTGAAGCTTCTACTCGGTTTTGCACAGTTACATACACATCGACATTAAAACAAGGGAACAAAGTTCAAACATAGGAACACTGTGTGAATTCCTGCACTCCCGCATCATACGTTTTCTCTCTGTGGACTCCTCCACTTGACTTTGGAGAAGGCCCAAAATTTTCTCTTCTTAACATCCTCCAGCGGCTTCTTCATAAAAAAATTGCCACCAGCACAAGAGAAGTTGTTAGGATTGGCATCCTACATAGGATCATAACATCCTAAAAATTACACAAACAATAAAAAGTCTCGGATAACCATATGGAATTTATCAATTATTAACATTGTATGGCATTAACACTCCAAAATGGTGTAAATTTTAAGTTTATGACGTCTTCATACTATATGAGCCGGGCCATAGTGACATTGAACCTAACACCAGACTGATTTTGCCCAAGTGCCTCACTTCCACGAGGCATTGACGGAGGAACAGGTGGTTTGGGGTGACGAGACGCTCCGCCAGCAGAAGTCAGCGTAGGATTTTGCATGCTCTGATTTTGACAGGCTCGAGAATGCAAATCCCGGGTCGAAGACATCTTAACAGATACTAATAATAACAACAACTAGGAACAGAAACAATGCAACAAGAGCGACAAATTGAAGTAACTATAATTGAAAGCCAGAACAATATCACAGCTCAGCCCATGCACAACCAGTCATCAGCATCAAGTATCAACCAAAGTAAGAAACTCCCGTCCATTCAACTCTAATTTCACAGCCCATCCATCCACCATCAATTCAATTCATAACATCCATAAGACACTATTCAAACTCCAGTTCAAGAACTATACCCTGAAGAATCACCGAAACAAATCCTTCAGCACGACTCCTTTCTCGGTGTTTTCCAAAGTTCGGCACCATTCAGTCTGTTCAGCATCCACAAACAACCCATGTAATTTGTTAGCAATCACATTTATTAAATAAAGAACACAAATTTCGGCTAAAAGAAAAAAGAAAAACCCTCACTGAACTAGAAGCGCCGGCCGTGTCAGTGCGTCCAAAGCTTATGGAGGGCCACGAGGCGCGAGCCGTCGCCGTCGAAGCTCGCGGAGGCCGATACAAACAGAAGATACGAGAGCGACCGTCGCGATTCGCTATCGTTCCGGTCGTGGCGTCGAAGCTCCCGTGGGCCCTACGCTCGTGGAGATGCGCTCGCCCGTGACACGCGGCGGGCCACGCCGCCGCGGTGCGTCTCGCCGGCCGGGCGGCGGCGGCGGCGGCGCTCGACGGCGGACGAAACTCGAGGGTGGGGCGTGGCTGCGGGAGAGGAAAGCGAAAAGACAAGCGCGCGGCGGAAGAGAAGAGGAGATTTTTTATATTTCTGAAAGGCCGCCCGACCGACCCGACCCGACCCGAATTCAGAAGATCCGGATCCCGAATAGCCGCCCCTCGGAGACCCGACGCGACCCGTTTTCCCTCCCCACCCTCCTTCCTCTCCTGCATGCGTAGAGTAGAGAGGACTCGAGAAACTTACTCGGGGAAGAAGGAAGCCACGGAAGAAGCTCCGAGCTCGCCGCCGCCGCCGATCGGCGACCCGCTGACCGACCCGTCCGCCCCTTCTCGTCCCTGGACGACCTCGCCCACGAGCTCGCGTCCCTCGAGGACCTCGCCAGCCGCGGCTCGTGGCGGTCCGTCCTCGACAAGGTCCCCCACGACCACCTCGCCTACCTCTCCTACAACGCCCTCGCCCTCGCCAGGCTCCGCCGCTTCGCCGACGCCGCCGCCGAGCTCGACTCCCTCCAGGATCTCGAGTCCCCCGAGTACGGGTACGAGCGCTACCCACAAATCTACCCGGGCCGGTCCGGCTCGATGGTGCCCTTCTGCCTCCGGTGGCTGAACTGCGTGATCCCGATCAAGTTGGGCAGCCGCCAGGAGGGGTTGGATCGGTTCTACGCGCTTCTGGATTTCGTCAGAGGGAAATTGGAGGAGAGAAGGAACAAGGGTTTGTCCGAGGAGGACGAGTCGGTGAGGGCTCGGAGGAGGAGGGAGGTTCTGGTGATGAATGGCATCGTGGGTAATCATTTGAGTTATAAGGAGTTCAGTGTGTGCTTGGATTTGATCAGGGATATGTTCAGGAGGGTGTTATTCGGAGGACCCGGTTTTGGTCTCAAGGTTGGGGTATATTCGGATGCAGCTCGAGATTTGGAGGGCGCGAAGAGCTCATTTAAGCAGATCGAGGGGATGGTGAGCGAAGGGAAGGGTCATGGGTCGTTGAGTGAGGTTGAGCTGAAGAATCTCGTGAATAGAAATAAGGCCTTGTTGTATTTGGTGGGGACGGATTATGTGTTGGCTGTGAGGGAGTATGAGGAGTGTATTGAAAGAGATGATTCGGATGTGGTGGCGATCAACAATAAGGCGCTTTGTTTAATGTATCTAGGGATTTGTCGGATTCAATCAAGGCGCTGCAGAATGCGCTTTAAAGGGTTCCTATCGTTGCTTTGAATGAGTCTCTCGTGGTAAATCTACGTAGTATGTACGAGTTGATGTATGTCAATCACTCGGATATAACGCGTTTGATAATCATTCTATTTAGAATAATTTCGATAAAATATAATTCTCTTTTATTTTGTTTCTAAGCAGTTTAGGCATTTTAAAGTGTTTGATAATCGGTTTCAAAATTTCTATTTTCGAAATATAATTACATTTGGCACCGCCTCGAAATTTCTAATTCGAACCATTTTCTTTTAATTCTTTAATGATTTTATTTACTTTTTTTTTTTTTCCTTTTCTTTCTCTTCTTTTTCAACCTTTGGCCGGTCATCGGTAGTTGGGCAAGGCTCGGCCAAACCTTGGCTGGGCGAGCTTGGCCTAGCCAAATTTGGGCTCGGCTGAGCCTCGCCTGGTCGAGCGAGGCTCCCCTAGCCATCAGCGAGACTCGCCCGGCCGAGCCAAGCTCGTCGATGGCTGGGGGAGGCCCGGGCGAGCCTCCAGTGAGCTCGCCGGACCTGGTCCAACTGGTCGCCAACGACCGGCGGCAGTGATTGACAATGGTGATGGTGGAAGAAGAGAAGAAAAGAAGAAGAGAAGAGAAAAAATAAATCTAGGTTCACTTGATTATGGTATTGTTTCGCAAACAAAGAAATAACTTTTTCTTACTCCTTGATTTTGTTTCAAATCCATTTCCGGGAATAAAAATTTTACTAAACGAATTTATATTCCAAATCTACTCATACAAAAAAAAAAAAGAAAGAATAGAAATTGTTACTATTTGGCAAATTGTCAAACGTGTCCTAAAAGACTTTTAGTAATTGAATTGTGCAAGTGGCTCCTGATGATTTTGATTCATCGTGTACTAGGATTTGATGGTACTATCTCGTCCACTATCATACGATAGTTTGCTTACTAATGTCATCCAGGGCCAAGGTGATTTGGGGGTTAGGTTGGGGTAATCGGCATTAGTAGGCCCTCGGTCTTGGAGTTCAACGGAGAAATCGGTTTGACTCAGCACCATAGGGTATATAGGCCCTGCATGGTAATGTTCTTTTTTTGTTTTTAAACAATTTTTGTGTTTTTTGTTAGGGAAAAAAAAAAGTAAACGCGTTTGTTTGCGTTTTTGTTCCAAATCTATTTTTTGTTAGGGAACACTTTTGGAACAAACAAAGAAACAAAAAACTTGTTTCTTGTTTTAACAAAAAAAAGAAACACATTTTCTCTCTCCTCTCTTTTTCTTCTCTTTTTTTTTCTTTTCCTTCTCTTTTTCTTTGGCCGGTCCCGGCCTCGGCCATGGCGGCGAGAGCCAAAGAGGGGCGGCGACGCCGTCGGCCGAGGGCCGGCGGCCGACCAAAGAGGGCGGCGACCTCGCGGGGCGTCGCCGCCCCAGGCGAGGCCGAGCGTCGCCGCGCCCGGCGAGGCTCGGCCTCGCCTTGGCCGGGCGAGTCGGGCTCGCCCAGATCCGGCGAGCCCGAGCTCGCCCGGCCACGGCGAGGCTCGGCCTCGCCGGGCCACCTCCAGCCGGCGTCGCGGCGATGGCCGGCGAGGCCGAGCCTCGCCGGTGGCCGGGCGAGCTCGGGCTCGCCGGATGGGCGAGCTCGAGCTCGCCCGCCCACCGGCGAGGCTCGGCCTCGCCGGCCATCGCCCGAGCGACGCCGGCCGGAGGTGGCCCGGCGAGGCCGAGCTCGCCGTGGCGGGCGAGCTCGGGCTCGCCGGATCTGGCGAGCCCGACCTCGCCCGGCCAAGGCGAGGCCGAGCCTCGCCCAACCACGCGAGGCTCGGCCTCGCCGGGGCCGGCGAGCCTCGCCGTGGCCGGGCGAGGCCGGCCCGGGCCCTCGTCGGCCGGTCGGCCATGGCGGAGCCAGCGACCGGCCAAAAGAAGAAAAAAAAGAAAAAAAAAGAAAAAAAAAAAAAAAAGAAAATAAAAATATTAAAAAATTAAAAGAAATAAAAAATACAAATTTACCAAACGTGTTTTCATTTTTTATTCCCGAACAAGTTTACCAAACGCGTTTTTGTTCAAAAATTGTTCCCCTAACATAAACACTTTTTTCTATTTACGTTCCGGAACAATTTTTAAGTGTTACCAAACGCACCCATAGCGACAATTTAGCAATAGAGGGACAGGATTGAGAAAATATATGATGAGGGACTAATCATTTTCCTTCTTTCAAGGTAAGCTCAAAATATGTATGTATCGGTGGTGGTCCTAATATAGTACTTCTCGCAAGCAACCGACATCTTCAAACAAATTATGGACACTAGACTTGAGCTTGACTTATAATAATGAATGTGTTTGTAATGTGTTTATTCCCAGATAAAAGGCAATGTTTTTTTTTTTTTTTTTGGTATCCAGGATCCGACTTGGCACACCTTACGGGTGCTCACGGCAGAGACCACTGACTATACCTGGAGAGGGACTATCACGACCTCTTTTTTTCCTTCCAGGGGAAAAGGAGGAAGGTTTAGGGGTATTTGCCTAAAGAGGTAGACCAATGGCCCTAAATTAGGCGCGGGCTCTCCCAAGCCCATACCTCGCGCGACGTTGGATTTTGTTATTTTAGTTCTTAACAACCTAAATATTTTAGGAGTCGTCACTAGCCTTTATTGAGGTCATTTAAAACCAATCGAGATACGGGAGTGTTGTCTCGATTCCTACGCAACTAGAGATTTCTAAGAACGGGGACTTGTTTATGCTAATGTTTCTATTAACACTCTTGCGGTACTACTAACTTGAAAAATTGTTTATCTAAATTGTCACACAATCTTGATTACCAATTATAATCTTTATGAAACCATTAAGTGTCCATGCAAATGTTTTTGTAGGTTTTTTTTTTTTTTTTTTAATCTCTAGACTAATCCTAACATAATTTAGAAAGGAAATTTACACTCAAATTATTAAAAAGCGGTACGGTAAATAACACCCAAGAAATTAAAATGACTTGAAAGTAATGCCAAAAAGAAAGACCCAATACAAGTCGGAAAAATAATATTACATGGCCTTGTTATCACACCCCTAGGGAGAGGACCCCGTGAGCAAAATGGGGATTTAAATATGCATGAAATTATTCTAAATGCATGAAATTACTCTAATTAATTTTAATCTATGCAAAATAGATTATTTACAAAAATAATCATAGAATATCAAAATAGTATCAAGTTAGGACAACAACTTTATAAAATTAAGAAAATCTCATAAATGTCATTTATGCCATAATTTGATACTATCTAACATTTTTTTTATATTTTTGAAATTTTTAGATTTTTAGATTTTTCTCTTTTTTTATTTTTTAAAATATATTAATAATAATTCTTTAAACCGATTTACGCTAACATGGAATGACATGGCACATGAATATCACAATAACCGAGCTCAAATCGACCGTTTCAAGATCGTTTCAAGATCGAAACCTGGTTTGCGTATTTCGTCGAACACTTGGCGTGCATCAAGTCACCCTAAACCAGCTTCCTCGGGCCATGTTTGTGGACTTCAATCTCAACCCATAAGCAATCTCACGCAGAGCTAAAGTATCAAGATTATACTACCACGTGCAAGGAGCAAGATTAGATAGAAATCACAGCTCAAAACACAAAATAACTAAGTTGAAATCGGTCTCAAATATGTGGGTTGAGCTGATTTTGAAATCTGGTTTGAATCCAAGTCAAGCAAACGGGTTGCATGCCCATATTCAAGCCCCGCCACTCATCACATGCGAGATCTAAGGGAAACATTACTTGATCCGAGTGAAAGTAGGTAACATGAGCTTTCAAATGTAACAAACATCATAGAGAATGACCAACCAAACACATCAAAGCGACCTCTCTAAGAAGCATACATGCAGAGTCCACACCGACCAGCCATGAATCAATGTGGATAGATTTGATTTTTGGCTAAAGTTTTAAACGATCTCAAGTTCACACGGGGATTTGGAGACCAAACCAAGCCGACCTCGGCATCATTTGTACTCCCATACAACATTCATCAAGCTCGTGAAGATAGAAACGCATGCAAAGAGGAGTAGCAAGTCAAACATGTATGGCTCTTGAAGAGGCTTCAAACATTTGGAAAATTTCAGCCTCAGAAATTAGTTTTCCAAGCTGGTTTTCCTCTTGATTTTTCACTATTAAAACACGTTCAAAGTAGAAAAAAAAAATACATCTAGGATACTTACCTTACTTCCTAGTTTCTTTTTCAAGTGGTTATTGGTCGAGAAAACCAAGAAATTATCCTCGGGGAACATGTGGAAGTTTTCCTTCAACCGGAAATGAGATCTACAATCCGGAAGTTGATTTTTCTTGGCCCGCTAGGAGGGTGGTTTTCGGGGGAGCTTTAGGAGATTTTCCCGAACTCCATTTGGGACGTACGACCTATGGATGGAAAGATATTTGAGTGAAGTTTCACTCTCTAGTTTGAGGTTTTGGCTAATTGTGGACGCAAGTATGTGAAAATTTCACTTTTTCTCTCGTGGTCGGTCTGAAATTTCGGGTTTTTCTTTCTTTGGAGTTGCCTCTAAGGGCTTCTTTGGGGGACGAACGTGAGTTCTCTCCTCTCCCTCCCATCTCCTCTCTTTTGTCACTTGAAAGGGCTTGCTTCATAGATCTTATCCCTTGAATTGAGGGATTTTTTGTCAGTCTTTCGTCCACCTACCAAGCTCGTTAATCACAGTGCCACTTCAACAACTTTCGACTTACCAAAATTTTCAACTTCTATAGGTGTCGAGTGTCCCATTTGGTGCGATTTTCCCATGCCTTCAGCCTTATCCCTCACGACCAATGTTTATCCACTTGCAATACCAATAATGGTCTTCAATCACGTGCAGAGAACGGGCTGGTTGGGCAGGTAAGGAGGATATAGTGGGGCCACAAAGTTCTTAGTCAAAGAACTACGAATTGGCACCAACTCGTGACCGAGTTTTGGCTGCCGATTTGAGTCTTTTAATTCATCAATTTGGCTGCGGTTTTTGATCAATTAGCAAGCTCATGTATAGTAGTTTAAGATCTTGACCATTTTTCGCAATTGTCTCCACCCAATTTTGCAAGAAAGTCCTTCAAAGTTGGTCATTTTTTTATCCGAAAATGCCCAATTCAATGTAAATTTGGTCCTTTTGGCCCGATTTGATTGATTTGAGTTGGCATAAATTCAATTTCAACTTAATTGGTGACCAAGATGATGATTTAAGGGTTTGGGCAAAATTTTGCAAAATTTGCGAATTGTCCCTCAACTTTTGGAAATTGCATTCTCGGCCCAACTTGCCGTTTTAATTACAATCCGACCTCCCGGGCTTGGGTAGTCACATTCACATTCAGTTCATCAGCTCCAACTTTTTTTTTTTAATCTTTTTTAATCTTTTTTAATAATATTTTTAATTAATTTTAATTTTAATTTCTTTTTTTTAGGAAAAACATCTTCCATTTAAAAACTATACTAAACACCTAGATAATAGATATGCAAGAATTTGACATGAAATATTTTGCAAAAAATTTAGGTGTCAACGGGGTGACCAAGATAGGGGGGACCCCATCACCACGCCTCCACTTAAGACACTGGACGCTTCGCGTTGCGCTCATTGGAGGAATCGAACTTGGAGCTCGACTAAGGCAGGAGCGACTTAAGCTAGCTGCGCCAGAGATATAAAAGGCAATGTTGATCTCATCTAATTCTTAGAACGTGGGATAGGCCTGCCTTCTAGGATTTCCAATGCAACAACCAATACCATTGACTAGATGAGAGCTATGTGGCTAAAGAAGATGCGTTCCACTGGTAGTCACGCCCCCCGATCCTCGAACACGTGCCCATCCCTCACCTGGTCGATTAATAGCGACGTCCCAGGACGCATCGCCGACCCTGTTCATTTTATATGCACAAGCGGAAGTATAAAGAAAATCCCCAGACAATAAACCAATGGGATAGAAAAGTAGGGCCATACTTTCATATTGAAACTCATAACCAAACTTTTATGCAAAATACAAACCATAGTATTTCACCACTATTCTCAACCCTTTACTCTAGCTCTATTCACATCAAAAAGAGTTCACAAAGAAGATGGGATCTCGGCCATCCAAATCGTACTCAAGATCCCTCTCTATGCTATCTTCTTCTTCCAAAAATCCTTCTCCTTCTCAGCTTCCTCCTCCTCAGTTCCTCATCGGGGTCCTGAAATGTTATCCCACAACCGGGATGAGACTACGTCTCAGCGAGTTCTACCCCACTAAGACTCAATTAGGGAGCCAATACACTACTCGGTTGCCTAAGCACAGCACGAGTCAGAGGACTTACCTTGGCCTCATATTCCACCTGCATGTTAGCACAGATCACAAAGGCATCCAAGCAATCACATCACTAATCGAAGCATCGATCAAATCGACCTAGTCGATTTCACACCAACAAGACCACTCACGGTCATTCCCATTCAATCAATCAATTTACAATATCAGACTCAAGCAATGGTCAATCACATTAAATCACACTCAGATCGAATCATCGATCAATCGGACCATCTCTCGGTCATTCCTTCCATCCCATATAACTTCCAATAGTACACTTAGTCACAGAGCTCCATAATTTCTCTCGGGCGTCGTTCTCGCCAAGGTGACATAAGTAACAGACGGTCTACGTGCGTTCTTTAAGGCGCCGTTTTCGCACAGTGATCTTCCCCATCACCGAACCACGCCCGTCATGATTCATAGATCACAGACAGTCCACGTGCGTTCTTTAAGGCGTCGTTTTCGCACGGTGATGATCTCTCCATCACCGAACCACGCCTGTCTCTATTCATAGGCAGTCTACGTGCGTTCTTTAAGGCGTCGTTTTCGCACAGTGATATTCCTCCATCACCGAACCACGCCTGCCACAAGCCATAGACAGTCTACGTGCGTTCTTTAAGGCGTCGTTTTCGCACAGTGATCTTCCCCATCACCGAACCACGCGCCGTCATCTTCGTACTTAATCTGTCTCGGCCAAAGTACTTCCGACTCACTCTCATCATTCCACATACTTTACAACTCAACAAAGCATAAGAATGCTAGATAAACAAACTTGGCCAATTTCCAAACCACAATTCAATCTCAATCAATTCCAAACAATTTAGGGCAAACCCCTAAAATATCACAATTTAATTAATTCCAACAACGTAGAGCTCAAATAAATAAACGGAATTTGCGCCACGACAATCAGCACGAGATTTCGGTCGTCGGCCATCTCAGCCTTAATTTCCGAAAAATAATTAATTAAATAATTAATTTCGAAAATTAAATAATAAATATTGGAAATTCAATTTAGCTCAAAATACAGCCCGATTAAATAAACGGACTCCACCACTGTCATCAGCATAATATTCCGGTCGCTGGCCATCACAGTTGAATTTTCGGAAAATAAATAATTATTTAATTTAATTTCGAAAAATAATATTTAAATGCCAAAAATTCCACTTAGGCCCGAAATATCAAATTGAAGCCCGATAAAGGGTCGGAAAATTCCCGGGCTACCCTCAATAAATAGTAGACCATGTCTACTTGCTAATTATATTCAATTTAACTAATTCACATCAAAACAACTAATAAACCCTAATCAAAATACCTAAGCTTAATTAAATAACTAAACAACCAATTAAGCATAATTAACTCACTAAGCAAGCGTTAGTGTGGTTACCCACCGGAATCGCGCGCAACCGGTACCAAATCGACGGGCTCGGCGCGGGAACAACAAACCCCAAAGCGGGTCTCGGGTCGGGGCCCGGAAACGGCCCAAAGCGGCCTCGGAAGTGGCTGGAAACCCACTCGTGGGTTGCTGGGTTGGAGGGCTGGCCGGAGGGCTCCGGTGGCCAAGGGGGGCGAGGGGAGGTCGGCGGTGGGCGAGAGGGGCGCCGGGGGTTGAGCGGCGGCTGGGCGGCGGCCGGACGGGGCTGGGTGGCGTCGGGCCGAGCTGGGCGGACGGCGGGGCCGAGGCGCGGGGCGGGCGGGCGCGCGGCAGACGCGCGGGCGGTGGCGCGATGCGGGCGGTGCGGGCGGGCGCGGTGCGGGCGGCGGGGCGGTCCGGCTGGCCGGCGAGCTTCCTCCTCTGGTTCGCTGGTTTTTCACGGAGAAGAAGAAGAAGAAATGGTGGGGGTTCGGTTCACGCGTGGGGGATTTGGGGAGAGAGGAGAGAGGAGAGAGAAGAAAGAGATAAGAAGGAGAAAAAGAAAAGGAAGACAGCTAAGGGAGGGGGTGTGCGCACGGATGGGGAGGGAAAGAGAGAGAGAGAGAGAGAGAGAAAGAAAAAGAGAAAAGGGAGAGAGAGAAAAAGAAAATAAAAATTCAAACAATTCTTGTTTTTCTTTTCTTTTCTCTTTCCCTTTCTAATTCCTTTTTGGTCTTCGATTTTCCTTCCGATAATTTCTTTCTCGAAATTTCGGACTCGTCAATAAATTGACGGACGATGAGACAAAGTCCTAAAAATAAGAATTATGATGCGCATAAAATTCGATTCCCGAAATCGAGTTCAATTTCGTGGTTAAAATCAATCAGACGCGATTTTAGTCCAATCCAACCAATTAAGTAGCTTTTAGGGATTTTCATTGCAGATACATCCCTTAACGGCTTCACTCAATGGGTTGGTTAACTCGTGAGTGATCAGCTCAGAGAAAAAGGGCCGTAAGCACGTCGACGAAAGGCCCATTTCACTTTGTCGAAACGGGGTCGAATTTTGGGATGTCACAACTCTTCCTCTTATAAAAATTTCGTCCTCGAAATTTAAACCTTACAAACTTAAACAAAAAGGTGGGGTACAATTCTCTCATCGATTCTTCGTCTCCCATGTTGCTCCTTGATGCACCGTGGTGTTGCTGAGACCACCTTGACCAACGGAATGGTCTTTGTACGCAGTACCTGCTCCTTTCTGTCTACAAACTGGACCGGTCTTTCCACGTATGACACTCTGTCATCCACGTCCAATTCTTCAAAATTGAGCACGTGTGTCGGATCAGGCTCATACTTCCTCAACATCGACACGTGAAAGACGTCATGCACTTGCGCCAACCTTGGCGGCAATGCAAGACGATACGCTAAGGTCCCAATTCTCTCGAGAATTTCAAATGGACCCGCGTACCTCGGATTCAGCTTGCCTTTCTTCCCGAAGCGCGAAGTTCCTCTCATTGGTGACACCTTTAGAAAGACGTGATCACCAACTTGGAATTCCAAAGGTCTCCGGCGCTTATCGCGTAACTTTTCCGTCGCTCCGCGCGGTTTTCAATCTGTTTCTGATCACTGCCACGGCATCCACTGACTGCTGAACTAACTCTGGGCCTGTTATCTTTCTTTCTCCGACTTCATCCCAACATACTGGAGTTCTGCATGCTCTGCCATACAATGCTTCAAATGGAGCCATCTTAATACTCTGTTGGTAACTGTTGTTGTAGGCAAATTCTACCAGGTGTAACTGATCCTCCCAACTTCCTTTGAAGTCTATCACACAAGCTCTCAGCATGTCCTCAAGAGTCTGAATCGTCCTCTCCGACTGGCCATCTGTCTGAGGATGGTACGCTGTACTGTACTGAAGCTTTGTACCTAAAGCACTCTGCAAGCTCTTCTAAAAAGCAGCAGTAAACCTCGGGTCTCTATCTGAGGTTATCGTAACCGGCACTCCATGCATTCGAACTACTTGACGCACGTACAGGTCTGCGTGCCTATCAAGACTGAGGTCCTTTCGAACTGCAATGAAGTGAGCTGACTTTGTCAGTCTGTCCACTACTACCCAAATTGAATCACTTCCTCTCTGACTTTTTGGTAGTCCAGTCACGAAATCCATCGTAATATGTTCCCATTTCCATTCTGGGATCGTAAGAGGTTGCAAGAGTCATCCTGGCTTACAATGCTGGGCTTTTACCTGTTGACATGTCAGACACTTGGCCACATTCTTGGCGACGTCTGTCTTCATACCTGACCACCAATAATGTTAACGCAGATTCTGATACATCTTGGTGCTTCCAGGATGTACACTGTAACTGCTACGATGTGCTTCAGATAAAATTTCTTCTCTAAGTTCAACATCGTTAGGTACAACCAAACGTCCTCGGAACCTTAATGTCCCGTCATTAGCAATCTGAAAATCAGCCTTTCTTTTCTCAATGTCCTCCTGAAGAATCTTCCGTACATCTGGATCTGCCGGTTGGAGTTGCTTAATTCTGACCTGGACATTCGGTTCAATTCTGAGGGTGGCCATAAAACTTGAAAGGTGGCCTACCTCAAATTTGAATTCCGAATCCCGAGCTCTCTCGATTAGATTCCACTCTTTAATCAAGATATGGGCTAAAGAAGACTTCCTACTCAAGCAGGCGACCTTGTTCGCCTTCCCGGATGGTATAGAATAACACAATCGTAGTCTTTCAGTAATTCCATCCATCGGCGTTGTCTCATGTTCAACTCCTTCTGAGAGAACAGGTACTTGAGACTCTGATGGTCAGTGAATATCTGAAATTTCTCACCACACAAATAATGTCTCCAAATCTTCAAGGCAAAAATAATTGCCGCGAGCTCTAAGTCATGTGTCGGATAATTCAATTCATGTGGTCTCAACTGACGGGAGGCGTATGCAACAACCCTACCATGTTGCATCAACACGCAACCCAACCCTCTAAAAGATGCATCACTGTAGATCTCGAATCCTCCAGGACCAGATGGAATTGTCAGCACAGGTGCGGTAGTCAGCTTTTCCTTCAGCTCTTGAAAACTACGCTCGCACTTGTCTGACCATACAAATTTCTCTTCTTTCTTCGTGAGCTTAGTTAGAGGCGATGCTAATCTTTGAGAAGCCTTCCACAAACCGTCCGTAATAACTGCCAAACCCAGAAAACTTCGATCTCTGTCACCGTAGTCGGTCTCGCCAATTGATCACGGCTTCTATCTTGCTCGGGTCGACGGAGATTCCTTCTCCGGAAATCACATGACCTAAGAACGCAACACGAGTCAACCAAAACTCGCATTTGCTAAACTTAGCATACAACCGATGCGTCCTTAAGGTGCGGAGCACTAATCTCAGGTGATTCTCATGTTCTTCATCACTCTTTGAATAGACCAAGATATCATCTATGAACACGATAACAAACTGATCTAAATATTCCTTGAATATTCGGTTCATCATATCCGTGAAAGCAGTTGGAGTGTTCGCTAAGCCAAACAACCTTATAATATCCTCGTGAAGTCCATATCAAATACGAATAGCTGTCTTCAGTATAACCTCCCTTCTGGTTCTCAACTGATGACTTCATAATCTCAAGTCGACCTTTAAAACATTAATACTCCTTATAACTAGTCACACCATTCACCGATCTTTGGTAAAGAACACTTGTCCTTGATCTTCACCTAATTGAGTTGACAAAGGTTTATGCATGATTGCAACGAATCATAATTCTTCCTCTCTAGCTCGATCGCAGTTTCTATTTCTTTCTCTGGTAACAGTCTGACAGTTCTTATGATAACACGTCTAGAAATTCTTAGACCACTGAGATGTCTTCTATCCCAATTCTCCAATCTGTCTTAACTATAACCATCACCAATTAACCATGGCAATCTCCATCTAACAAGTGAGTTGTCTTCAATCGACGAGGTTAAAGGAATTGAAGACTCATTTCAATCCCCAATAGACTCAACACCTTCATGTGCTACTGGACTAAGTTGAATTGCTCCGTGACCATGATTCATTATTACAAGATGCTCCATGAGTCCACTCTACTCATATAGCATCAAAGTTACACTTCAGCAACTAGTCAAGCATAACTATTGCCAGTAATTCCCCCTTCTCTCACTTATTTCAATAAATTAAAGTTTCCCAAACTTCACCAAAACTCTGCTATGATAAACTCTGATAGAATTTTCCCAAAACATTCTTCCTCTGATTAGTGCCAGGTCGGTTCCATTCCTGTCCTTTTTGCCATCCTATTGGCGTCCTAACTGAGGTAATGGAGTCAGTGTTCCATTGGACTTTCACTGATAGTATTTCACCTGACGACCATGCTGATCACAGTCACAGCACGTTCTAGCCATATTCAGACACTAGCTTCATCCATGTTTCCTTCCACAATTTCGACACTTAACTGGTGAGACTTCTACCTCCTACCAAGTGCTAGCATGCACTATTTCTAGTACCGGAGGCCTATCCCACAAATTCCACGGTGCGTTCTATGGCGCATTTCTTCTGACTTGTCATATCTACGGTGACAGCAGTAACCCTTGTCGAGATTTCATCTACTTATGCAGACAATCCATAGATCACTGTCCATACTGGCGACACTTACCCCGAATTCTTGTCCTCAGAATACATGAGACTGATCTATACCCGCTTCCATGGAACAACATGTTCCATTTGCCTGAATGCTGACCTGACTATTTCACCTTGCCCACTGGTTGGAATAAAATACTCTTCCCTAAACATCAGTCTTTTCCCTGACCGAAATCCAAATCTGCCTGCACTGAATCTTGACTCAGATATCGAAATCTATTCCCTGATCATCCTTCCAGGTTGGACCTCGGCAAAGGTAGCAACAATAACAACTTGATCCTGATCTTACTAGCTCATCCAGATCCCAAGGAACACTTGCATCAGAACGATCCTATCGAACTTAGGATCATTCGACGCTGCTACACTAGTACCAACCTACGGTGGTACTCTTACGCTGAGCGGCGAGTCAACACTCGCCACAATCGCCTCAGGTACCGACCTTTGTCGATGTTTACCCCGAGTCACAGAGGACACTGTCCTCTTACTAGAAGTTCTCAACTCCCACTCGCTCATAGTTCAGTCTTTTACTGACACCTGCTTCCGAATCCACACTGGATTAGAAGATGAGCGATTCACACAACAAACAATTTTAGCACTCAGCTAACACAGACATGCAAAAAAGCATGAATTTAAAGGCCATCCTACTACTATCCCATGAACCATCGCTCCTTATCACTCCAATCTTGAACTTCGCTCTGATACCACTTAAACGGGATGTCACGCCCCGATCCTCGAACACGTGCCCATCCCTCACCTGGTCGATTAATAGCGACGTCCCAGGACGCATCGCCGACCCTGTTCATTTTATATGCGCAAGCGGAAGTATAAAGAAAATCCCCAGACAATAAACCAATGGGATAGAAAAGTAGGGCCATACTTTCATATTGAAACTCATAACCAAACTTTTATGCAAAATACAAACCATAGTATTTCACCACTATTCTCAACCCTTTACTCTAGCTCTATTCACATCAAAAGAGTTCACAAAAGAAGACGGGATCTCAGTCGATCCAAATCGTACTCAAGATCCCTCTCTATGCTATCTTCTTCTTCCAAAAATCCTTCTCCTTCTCAGCTTCCTCCTCCTCAGTTCCTCATCGGGGTCCTGAAATGTTATCCCACCAGGGATGAGACTACGTCTCAGCGAGTTCTACCCCACTAAGACTCAATTAGGGAGCCAATACACTACTCGGTTGCCTAAGCACAGCACGAGTCAGAGGACTTACCTTGGCCTCATATTCCACCTGCATGTTAGCACAGATCACAAAGGCATCCAAGCAATCACATCACTGATCGAAGCATCGATCAAATCGACCTAGTCGATTTCACACCAACAAGACCACTCACGGTCATTCCCATTCAATCAATCAATTTACAATATCAGACTCAAGCAATGGTCAATCACATTAAATCACACTCAGATCGGATCATCGATCAATCGGACCATCTCTCGGTCATTCCTTCCATCCCATATAACTTCCAATAGTACACTTAGTCACAGAGCTCCATTATTTCTCTCGGGCGTTGTTTCCGCCAAGGTGACATAAGTAACAGACGGTCTACGTGCGTTCTTTAAGGCGCCGTTTTCGCACAGTGATCTTCCCCATCACCGAACCACGCCCGTCATGATTCATAGATCACAGACAGTCCACGTGCGTTCTTTAAGGCGTCGTTTTCGCACAGTGATCTCTCCATCACCGAACCACGCCGCTGTCTCTATTCATAGGCAGTCACGTGCGTTCTTTAAGGCGTCGTTTTCGCACAGTGATATTCTCCATCACCGAACCACGCCTGTCTCAAGCCATAGGCAGGCGCAGTCTACGTGCGTTCTTTAAGGCGTCGTTTTCGCACGGTGATCTTCCCCCATCACCGAACCACGCTGTCTCATGCTTCGTACTTAATGTCATCTCGGCCAAAGTACTTCCGACTCACTCTCATCATTCCACATACTTTACAACTCAACAAAGCATAAGAATGCTAGATAAACAAACTTGGCCAATTTCCAAACAACAATTCAATCTCAATCAATTCCAAACAATTTAGGGCAAACCCCTAAAATATCACAATTTAATTAATTCCATACAACGTAAAGCTCAAATAAATAAACGGGCTGCGCCACGACAATCGCACGAGATTTCGGTCGTCGGCCATCTCAGCCTTAATTTCCGAAAAATAATTAATTAAATAATTAATTTCGAAAATTAAATAATAAATATTGGAAATTCAATTTAGCTCAAAATACAGCCCGATTAAATAAACGGACTCCACCACTGTCATCAGCATAATATTCCGGTCGCTGGCCATCACAGTTGAATTTTCGGAAAATAAATAATTATTTAATTTAATTTCGAAAAATAATATTTAAATGCCAAAAATTCCACTTAGGCCCGAAATATCAAATTGAAGCCCGATAAAGGGTCGGAAAATTCCCGGGCTACCCTCAATAAATAGTAGACCATGTCTACTTGCTAAATATGCATTCAATTTAACTAATTCACATCAAAATCAACTAATAAACCTAATCAAAATCACCTAAGCTTAATTAAATAACTAAACAACCAATTAAGCATAATTAACTCACTAAGCAAGCGTTAGTGTGGTTACCCACCGGAATCGCGCGCAACCGGTACCAAATCGACGGGCTCGGCGCGGGGAACAACAAACCCCAAAGCGGGTCTCGGGTCCGGGGCCCGGAAACGGCCCAAAGCGGCCTCGGAAGTGGCTGGAAACCCACTCGTGGGTTGCTGGGTTGGGCTGGCCGGAGGGGTTCCGGTGGCCAAGGGGGCGAGGGGAGGTCGGCGGTGGGCGAGAGGGGCGCCGGGGGGTCAGGCGGCGGCTGGGCGGCGGCCGGACGGAGCTGGGTGGCGTCGGGCCGAGCTGGGCGGACGGCGGGACAGCAGGGCGCGCGGGCGGACGCGCAGGCGCGGGTGGCGACGAGCGGTGCGGCGACGGCGCGGTGCGGGCGGCGACGCGGTGCGGTGCGGGCGGCGGCGGCTGGCTGTCCGGCGAGCTTCCTGCTTCTGCTAGTTCGCTGGTTTTTCACGGAGAAGAAGAAGAAGAAATGGTGGGGGTTCGGTTCACGCGTGGGGGATTTGGGGAGAGAGGAGAGAGGAGAGAGAAGAAAGAGATAAGAAGGAGAAAAAGAAAAGGAAGACAGCTAAGGGAGGGGGTGTGCGCACGGATGGGGAGGGAAAGGAGAGAGAGAGAGAGAGAGAGAGAAAAAAAAGAAAAGGGAGAGAGAGAAAAAGAAAATAAAAATTCAAACAATTCTTGTTTTTTCTTTTCTTTTCTCTTTCCCTTTCTAATTCCTTTTGGTCTTCGATTTTCCTTCCGATAATTTCTTTCTCGAAATTTCGGACTCGTCAATAAATTGACGGACGATGAGACAAAGTCCTAAAAATAAGAATTATGATGCGCATAAAATTCGATTCCCGAAATCGAGTTCAATTTCGTGGTTAAAATCAATCAGACGCGATTTTAGTCCAATCCAACCAATTAAGTAGCTTTTAGGGATTTTCACTTGCGAGATACATCCCTTAACGGCTTCACTCAATGGGTTGGTTAACTCGTGAGTGATCGGCTCAGAAAAAGGGCCGTAGGCCCACGTTGTTCGACGATCTATGGAAGCCCATTTCACTTTGTCGAAACGCTTAATTAATGGTACAATTTTTCTTTATTTTATTGGAAAACACTACCAAAGAAGAGAAATGGGATGTTGAAATCTAAAATATTCTTTAATTCAAAATTCTAGATGATTGTCATATGTAGATCATCTTTTCTTTTATCCTCTAACAATGCTCAATTTCTTACAACATTTGCTTTATTGAATTTTTTTTTGTAGAAACAATTATTACATATTTTGAATGAGCCATTTGAATGAGCCTGTTGAAAGGCAACTTACACACTTTACTAAATTCTTATTAAAACATGGAAATCATGAGAGGAGATGGAGCCCTAAAATTTAGATTTGCTAATTAGTAATTTCGAAAGTTTATTTTAATATTAAAAATCAATATATTATTATAATATAATTAGTCCGGTCCAGTCCGGTCCAAGTGGGCGGATCTGCCCATGGAATCGGGAATCGGACCAGTATCCACCAATTCCCATAAATTGGAACCGGGAATTGGACCGGTTTCCTTAAGAACCACCGGTTCCGAGCAGTTTCGATCCGGTTTCGAGCAGTTCGGGCGAGTCCTGATTCTTTTGCACACCCCTACAACCACCATCTTTTCTTATCTTTTATGGAATTTTATTTGTCTTTCTCCTAATCGTCTTAAATTTACCAACTCTTACGCTGACATTGGCATTTTTAATAATATTATGAATTTTTAAAATCTTTTATGTTTTTTTCTCTTTTTTTTCCCTTTCTTCACTTTTTTTTTTTTTTTGGGAAGCCTAAGGGCCGACAAGGGTTGCCGGCTAACTCTCGTCGACACTACGCGAGGGCGTTGTGGCCCTTGCCCTTGCCAGTGGGTGTCGTTGCCCTCACTATGGCTGGTGAGGGTGAGGGCCACTGTGTCCTCGCCAGCCAAAGCGAGGGCTCATGAGCCCTCACCTAGGTTTGGCAAGGACTGCAATCTAAGTGGCATCGACACCAATATTGACGCCATATGATACGACACACCGACATGTCATTTTTAAAAAAAAATAGATAATCCCGACACATTGGGACACGTTGTATACTAAATATATATTTTTTATAATTATCATTTTTATAATTATTTCAATCAAATTAATTTGATTCGGATTCAAAAATAAATAATTAGTAAAAAAATATAGAATGAATTTACACTAAAAATATCAATCCATAATTTATTAATATCATTTATTGTTTCAAATTTGACAAATTTAACTTCATTCCAATAATCCATAAAACTTAGAGAGAAAAAAACAAGCAATTCAAATTATGGACTTGCATGTCAGATGTGTCTAAAGAGAAAAGAAAAGAAAAACTTGGGGGTGAATTATGTATCACAAAAAGTGAGAGTCAAAAGAGAAAAAAAGAGAAGACTACGTTTTTCTTCTTTCCCCATTTTTTATCATCATCATCATCATCATCATATATATACATTTTGACCCATGATTTATTGAAAATTTTAAAATTGATCTCATGCGTTAGAGTCACATGTCGAAAACTTATATGTCGAGAATTTAGGTTACGGTGTCGGAGAGCATCAAGAAAATTGACCACGTATTGGATTTTTCGACGTGTGTCCAAAGTGTAGGAGAGTGTTGGACACGTCTTGGGGATATCCAACACGATTCGAAAACTCTTGGAGAGTGTCGGTGTTTCCTAAACTGCGACGCCCCCTCCAATCTGGGCTAGACCTAAAGCTGGCGAGGGCCATAGCCACCTAGCCTAGTGCCAACAAGGGTTGGACCCACCTTTGCCAGCCCTCAGGCTTCCTAGGAAAAAAAGAAAAGAAGAAAAAAATCATAAAAATTATTTTAAAATGGGTTAATACCTTTAAAAACCCAAAATTGGTACACTTGTGACAAATTTATCCCAAACTATTTTTTTGACCACCAAAAATCCCAAACTAATATACATTTGACAAATTTATCCAAAACTAGAGGGTATATTTGTTGTATTAATCCAATTTAGAGAAGGGTATATTTGTCACAAATTTACCAGTTTTGGGTTTTTTGCGGTCGAATAAATTAGTCTAGGATAAATTTGTCATAAATATACCGGTTTAAGGTTTTTTATGGTCAATCGGTAAATTTATCACATATGTACCAATTTGGGGTTTTTCATGGTAAAAAAAATAGTTTGAAGTAAATTTGTTACAAATGTACCAGTTTGGGGTTTTTCCAGATATTAACTCTTAAAAATCAAAATATTATTAACAAATATTCATGTTGGCACCGTCCACATCATGTCAAAGCTAGTCATGCCATAATAGTAATTTTCGGCCAAAATTGGCCAGAATGACTTAATTGGTACAAATGTAAAAGGTTTAAGATTAAATTCGAACCAACACAATATGTTTAAGACTTTTTTAGTATTTTTCCCTCGTGAACCAACTATTGATCACCCTCCCTCTCGTATTCCACATCAAAGATGACCCAACACACTTTATTCTCTCATACGGCGACTTTATAGGAAAAGGTGTGAGCAAATGCCTTTTATTCATCCATCCAAGTGCAAGTCAAGTCCCCTCCATTATTTATCAGCGAAACATCATGGAAAATCTCCATGCTACATTGTTCTTTTTGGTTTTCATACATTGTGCATTGTGTAAGTCCCATTGCCAATAGCAGAGAAGGGAAAATTTTAATCAATCATTACTAAATTTATTGTACAGATGCAAATTTAGTCATAAATTTTACAACTTTGTTAAATGAGTGATAAACCTTTGCGCGAAATTATAATAGAGTCAACTTATGTGGCACAGAGCTACGTTAACGATTTTTTGTGGAAATTTGACTATATATTAGAATTTCTATAAGATTCTTTAGGACTAAATTGACAAAATAAAAAATTTTAACACTTAATTGGCATATGTATAATAGATTTTGAACCGAATGGACAATTTTCCCACAAAAAAGCATTATTTATTTAGGACGACGCTATTTTCACCTCCTAAGTGATTACATCCATCCCTATCTACACTAAAAAGACAAAAATTGTCCTTAAATTTTCAATGGCAATTTAAAGTGATGGCCCCCTCTTTCTTTTTTCTATTTTTCCTTTTTCTATTCATGACAGTTGCATAATTAAAAATTTCATATATTTTTTTTAGCATATTAAAATAAAGTGCATTCTCAAACATTCTTATAACATTTTACATACTCCAAGTATAATCATTTCAACGTATGACTTTTCACATACAGGATTCTCAAGACAAAGGTCTCAACAAGAAAGTGCCACACACAGACTATGCCAGATCAAATTTAGCGCCAATAGAATATCACATCAAGTTTCAGCAAGGTTAACATTGAGGTAGGTTTCTTCAGCAAATTATTAAAGCGCTTGAAGATGCAATCAATATCCCAAGCTCGTAAAGGTTAGAGAAGCTTATTGACAGGTAGCACAAATTGATGTTAATGCTATATTCTGATTAAATTCGAACCGGACCTGGTTTTGAAAAACCTCTATTAACAATTCTTGACAACCTGATGCATATACATTGTCTAGACTGTGCAGCTGGGTTTGCTAAGCTGCCCATTCTTCCGCCGTATTTACAACCATGAACCCAAAATTTTATAGACGGGGCTAACTTAGCGTCTGCCGGAAGCGGTGTTCTGCCCAGCAATAATCCCGGACTGGTGAGTTGACTGTAAGGCAGCTTCACTTTTGTCTGATGTAGTAGAAACATTTGTATGTGGATAGATACTTATGTAACGTAGGGTCAATCATAATCTTGCCTTGTTTTAATTTTAAATCAGATTGATTTGGGACAGCAACCGTGCCACTTCAAGGAAGTGCAAAATCGCTGAGAATGAAGCTGGGCGATCCCAGGGCTAAGAGGGTCCTCGTGAGAGCCGTCTATCTGTTCAGCATTGAAGGGAACGACTACTTTCGCCTCCACAACACTAGACCGAAGGTCAATCGGACCCCCACGAACTCGCGTTGATAGTTGTTGGCAACATCACATCGGCTCTCAAAGTAAACAGGACATGCTGTTTAGGTCCGTAAAGCAAATAAAGAGATGGACAAGCAAATGCAACGAATCAGGGAACTACTTTCTTGCTCTAATTCCATGTAAAAC
Source organism: Eucalyptus marginata (assembly GCA_014182565.1). Classification (NCBI taxonomy): domain Eukaryota; kingdom Viridiplantae; phylum Streptophyta; class Magnoliopsida; order Myrtales; family Myrtaceae; genus Eucalyptus; species Eucalyptus marginata. Next base: position 29,714,498 of record CM024593.1, read on the forward strand.
TGAGCACCGACTGATTTCGCTGACAATCTGAATCGTTTTGAGTACTTTAATTAGCATGTTCTGATGGATGTTGTCATCTATCTATGCGCAGGAAATTCATGGGCTCGGAGGACGAAAGATCGCATTCCAGAATGCAGGGCCTCTCGGCTGTTTGCCAGCCATGAGAGCAACGAGAGCAATGGAACTGGCCGTGTGAAGGAACTGCAAGCCCATGCCAGACTTCACAGCCGAGAGCTTGCGATCGCCCTTAGGAAGTTGAAGGCCGACTTGCTGGGATTTGAGTATTCGATCTTCAATTACTACAACTCGCTCAAACATCGGATCTTTAACCCTGCCAAATATGGCATGCACCGAGACCCAATGGTCCATTGGATAATTATATTACTTATGGCTCGGAACTCTTTTTTGACTCTGAATCTCCTCTCTCCTCTCTCTCTCTCTTGTGAAGGCTTCAAAGATGGGCAGGCGGCGTGCTGTGGCTCCGGACCTTACCGAGGATCCAGCTGCCGGGGGAATGCAGAAGTACGAGCTGTGCAGCGATCCATGCGAGCACATTTGGTTCAATGGCGGGCACTCGACAGAGGCAGCGGATTACCAGTTGGCACAACTTATCTGGAGCTCAGCGGCACCCGTCACAGGGTCTTCCAATGTGAGGCAACTACTCGCGCATTAGTATAAGGATGTCTCAGATGTCACCGCCTTTGGCAGGCCGGTCGGAGTCCTAGATTAGCTCTCATATATGTGTCTTAGTGCCATCTTTGCCTGGTAATGGACGATTTAGAGCACCTTGCGACATGTGTAGTCGATGTTGCTTCTATAGCGTGGTTTATGCTTTGTATCTTTCTCTATTTTGCGGATCTTCTGATACCCATTTTTAAAGCTTGCCAAGCTGAGGAGCAATGACACATATTAGGGGAGCTTAGTTAGCAGAGCATGCCCGGGGACTAAAGTATTCCGATGAAGTTAATCCTGGTTAGAATTCATTGGCAAAAAGAACAAAAAAAAAAATGTCTTCAAAGTTCAAATCCGTCGTTGAATGTGGATGGTCTTTCTGCTTCTATATTTTGTGAGGACATAGGACATGCTCAATTTTGCAGACTATAACTTCATTCATCGTTGCGAAATTGGTGAGATATTCGTGCAAAGAGAAGAGAATAACTGCCCGTATATATATATCCAGTAAAGGGAATTGGCCAAATTTCATGGACACTCCCATGTATTTTATCACGCTCGGCATTCCCGATGGAAATCAAACATACTTAAGTAGGGGTAGCAGATTGAGCTACTAATTAAAAGTGTCGGCTTTAGCTAATGTTGGGCTGCTGCATTGTATTAGGTGCACCTATAGATGTCATTTCATTCCAATTCATTTACACGATTAGATAATGGTATTTCTAGTGAGACTCATCTCATTCACCGATACATGTGAATTGAGGTTACATACATCAAGAGCCCCTCTCTCTCTCTCTCTCTCTCTCTCTCTCTCTCTCAAGTATGCCACTATCACAGTAAGCCAAATCTAACTTATGCAATTTAACTCATTGTCAATGTATGTATCCCCCAATGGGAACAAAGGGAGAGTATCATCGAAAGGAATCCAAATCTAACTTATGCAAATTAGCTCATTGTCAACAAAACCCCCAATGGGGAGGGAGAGAGAACTAGGGAGCTAGTAGTTGCAGGCGACCGTGATGGTGAACGTCTTGGTGGTGGTCAATGGCAAGTGCTGTAGAGTTGGTAATCATGTGGGCGCTCGCAAATAAAGGATATTTTCATGAAGTCGGGGTAATTTTTGTGATGTGGTTTAGTATGAGTTGGTCTATTAAATTGATGATGTGCCAATCATTTAAAGGATTGAACATTCATTTCAAACCAAATCCAACTATAATCAGATGAAATATAAAGCTAATCCAATAAAAATTGTAAGCATAAACTCAAGAATGTGTGAAGTATTGATTCCCTTTAAGCACATTTTTTTTTCTTTTCTTTCTTTCTGTCTATTTTAACCTTTTTTTCCATTCGAGGCTCGAATCACACACTGAAAGGGTTATTTACGCAGAGAGAAGATGACATTACGTAAAATACCCATAAATCTGTTCTATTTAGTAAAACTCAGTACGGCCCAATGGACTCTTGCGTGTGGGACCGATTCGATCTCAGTAAAGGATTACAGTCCATACCAAAGGAATTTCTTCCGTATAACTTGGGCCATGGGACCGACTAATGTACGACCGTTGATTTTGCGGGTCAAACATGATCTCAACATGTCGATCTCGCAAAGTCGCCAATTATGATGCGCATCAGGTCCGAGCTTAACTTCATTGAAGAAAGGGAGGAAGTAAAGTAATCAAGAACTAAAGCTCCATTTGATTCACGAAAAACATTTTTCATATATTCCAGTGTTTGAATCACTTAGAAAAATGAGTTAATAGAAAATGTTTTCCAAGTTAACAAGATGTTTAAATTTAGAAATTAATTTCTTTTTTAGAAAATTAGAATCATTTTTCAAAATATAACTAAATATCAATGTTTAGACCAAAAATATTGTGCTTGGGCACAAAAACCTTAACACTCGTTCTTGGGTCCTCAACATCCAGGACAAATTCACCGGTGCTCAATCAAGCTTGAGGCCTCAATGCCCATGCATGATTGCCCGTCACCTAAGCTCAAGTCCATAAAGTTCATGCCCAAATCCCTAGTGCTCAAGCTTGGGTTCCCAATGCTCGTTCCTAGATCTCTTGCGCCGAGCTTGAATCCATTAAGGCTGGGCCTAAGTCCCCAGCATCCAAGCCCGAGACCTTGATACCCATGCCCATATCCTCTACACCCAAGCGTAGGCCCATCAATGCCTAGGCCTAGCACTTCTCAAGCCTAAGTCCACAGAGGTCAAGCACAAAACCCCAATGCCTATGCTCTAATCCCTCGCACTCGAGCTTGAGTCCATTGCGGTTGCGACTTGAGACCTTGATGCCCTGTCCAAATCTCCAAGGACTTGAGCATAGACACTAGGCTCCCCATGTTTGACCTCAATGGATCCAAGCTCAAGCACCAAGGACTCAGCCCTAATTGTTAGGGACCCGAGCATGGGTACTAGCATCTTGAGCCCAACCTCAATAGACCAATGCTTGAGTGTCAGGGACTTGAGCCCAAGTGCCAAGTCCCTACCCTGCTTTTATGGACTAGGGTTCAAGTGCCAAGGATCACGACATGGGCACCAAAGCCTTAAGTTCGGCCTTTATAGACTTAGGACCAATGTCTATGCTCTTGCTCAAGACGCGAGTGCTCATGCTCAGGTACCCAGTGCCTAAGTCAAGATCCATCAAGGCTGGACCCAGATCCTAGTGCTCATGCGTAAGTTACTAACATCCCAATAATGCATGTGTACTTAGTATAATCAAATCATATTTTTATTTCCAAATAACAAAAAAAAAATTCCAATTCCTTTTCAGGTTTCAGCTAAATCAGAAAATATTGTTATTTTTAGGAAAAATAATTTATTGGAAAACATTTCCCATGAAACAAGCGGAGACTAAAGGGTAGGACATGTTACGGGCTTAATTTCATTGATCAAAACTTCATTGACTAAGAACGACACTATATGGTCTGGTTGTAGGGTCAAGGTGCTGAACCGGACCAAATCATATGGGTCAATTTCAAATTTTGAAACCAAAGAGCTAACACTGTGTGGGTAAGATCTAAGTTTCAGCATTGGATCGGCCCAACCTCATAGTCACACATCCCTAATTGTTACTAGAGCGATTCAGCATGCCAACAAACCATTTTTTTTAAGGAAAATGTTACCGTACTTTTTTATTTCGAGTGAGTTGTATTCGTATGGTATTGAACACGGACTCTTCTCGACAAGGCTCCCTCGTGTTCGAGTCATCGTCGTTTTGTTAATGTCAAGAACCGAGTGATAACTTCACTGTGCCCTTCTTTTGCTCCAAACGACGAGGATAAGACTGAAAATATCCGACCGACGAGATTTTAGAAAAGCTTCAGCATAATACGTCGTATTCACATTAGGCAGTAGAGCCCTGTTTCCATTGGTGTGCTTGTTCGCTTGCTCCTCCACCAAAATCAACGCTTTCCCTCGTACGTCACTGGTGGCGTCATATACTACCCAAACATCATGTGTCACTCTAAACAGTCGAGAATCCTGGTCGGCGTCATATATGCTTGTCGGCGTCCCGACCAGAAGTGAACTGAAGAGGCCAAACGTTGACCGCTTTTCTTGGTAGAAGAGTCCGCGTCACTGTGTTCACACGAAATCTCAGTTTCCGAGAATATATATATATATATGTTCACACGAAATCTCAGTTTCCGAGAATTATATATAAACACATACATATATATGCGATAGGAATATTTATGATTTAAACTGTTAAAAATGACAGGTTTAATGTAGAACCCATTAAATTTAATTTAACGTATGGATTGGATTTTATAGGATGCGCTTTCTTTTCACACGAGAAAGTCAAGCCAAATCATCTTCGGGTCTCCTGCAGTGAAGGAAAAAGAAGGCCATGCACCTGCTGTATGGCATGTGCCCGTGATCGAATCCCTCAATTATCACAAAAGTCTCACCCCCGAAGTCCTCACTTCAAATTGAGGAGGGCGAGTCCTTAGATTGGTGGTCCCCCTGTTTGCCCCTTATTCTCTTGGAAAATTGCAATTTTGCAGACACCATCCACGAGTAAAACTCGTTCAATTAGTTTCCAAAATGATTAAAAAGAGTCATTCCGTGTTAGGATTTTTTCCCCCACATTTACATCAAACTATAAAAACAATAAATGATGTGATAAATTATTAATAAGTGTTGGAAGATCTTAGAATTGATTCTAATTGTAATTGATTCTATTAGATATTCCATTAATACGGTAAATAGGAAATCTCCGATAGATGTATATTGATGTATATTTCTTTTCCTAGTTTACTTTTTTCAGCTATACATTATAAATGTACAATGTACTAGCATACAGAGATATACAAGAAAACACTTCCTATCTAATAAAGACTTGTCATTAGCACCGGGTTTTCTTATGGTGCCTCAACCCTCTATGGTACTAGCACCGGTGGAATTTTCCCATCCAGAGACGGAATTACAAGCTTCATCTGAGGCAGTTCCTCTCTCAGTGGACACAACAGAAGTGGCTGCTAACTTATTTGTGGCTCCTGCACATTTGGTTGACCAACCTCGTCGTTCTGAAAGACAGAGTCGTCCCCCTACGTGGACGAAAGATTATATCTGTTCTACTGCCAACTCTTCAGGTACACACTATCCCGTTTCCTCATATGTTTCCTTCAAACGGTTATCAGCAGATCATATGTGTTGTATTAGTTGAATTTCCGAAGAGCATGAGCCATCTTCATTCAATGAGGCAACAAAAGATCCCAAGTGGCGGCATGCAATGGATTCCGAACTTACTGCCCTCATGGAGAATCATACTTGGGATGTTGTTCCCTTGCCACCGGATCGAAAACCGATCGGATGTAAATGGGTTTACAAGATCAAGTTCAAATCAGATGGTTCTATAGAACGCTACAAGGCTAGGTTGGTAGCCAAAGGCTTTACACAAAGAGAAGGTTTTGATTACCATGAGACGTTTTCTCCAGTCGCGAAGGAAGTTACTGTCCGGTCTTTTTTATCCATTGCAGCAATACGCAATTGGCCCTTACATTAGATGGATGTAAACAATGCTTTTCTTCATGGTGATTTGGATGAAGAAATCTACATGGACCTTCCTCAAGGATTACGCAGACAGGGGGAGTATCGGGTATGTCGTCTTTGCAAATCCTTGTATGGATTAAAACAGGCATCTAGACAATGGTATGCCAAGTTTACTGCTGCATTAACCTCTGCAGGTTTCCAACATTCTAAGCATGATTATGCTTTATTTACACGAAATGTGGGAAAATCATCAATTTATTTGTTGATATATGTTGATGACATTTTGATTATGGGGAATAATGATTCTCATGTTGCGAGATTCAAGGAATATTTACATTCCACTTTTCACATCAAGGATTTGGGACCTCCCAAATATTTTCTTGGCATTGAAATCGCCAGGTTTGATAAAGGAATTTCTCTCAGTCAGAGAAAATTTGTCTTGGAAATCATTTACGAAAGCGGGGTTATCGGGTTGCAAGCCGGCGGTAATTCCTATTGAACAGAATGCCAAGTTGACAACACATGAGTATGATCTCAATTCTTCTTCATCAAATAACGATTCATTGCTTAGGGATCCATCAGGATATCAGCAACTTGTTGGAAAGTTGATATATCTTACCATGACGAGACTTGATATATGTTATGCCGTACAAATACTCAGTCAACTCATGCATATGCCAAAAGAGTCACATATGAATGCAGCTTTGAAGGTTGTAAGATACTTGAAGGGATGCCCAGGGCTCGGTATATTTTTATCTCGTGAGTGTGATATGGGGATGACAACATTTTGTGACACTGATTACACAACTTGCCCGATGACTAGGCGATCTATCACTGGTTTTTGTATTAAATTAGGAAAGTCATTGATTTCATGGAAGACAAAGAAGCAATCTACTGTATCATTGTCATCAGCTAAGTCAGAATATCGAGCCATGGCGAAAACAACTTGTGAAATAGTCTGGATACGAGGACTTCTATCAGATTTGGGAATACAAGTCAGTGGACCAAGTAAGTTGTTCTGTGATAATGATACTGCACTTAAGTTAGCAGCAAATCCAGTTTTTCATGAAAGAACGAAACATATAGAGGTTGACTGTCACTTCACTTGAGACAAGATCAAAGAGGGAGTTCTCATAACAAAAGGCATCGGAACAGTGGATCAACCTGTAGATATTTTCACAAAGCCACTATGCCAAAGACAACACAAGTTTCTATTGAGCAAGCTAGGTGTTCTCGACATATATAGGCCACCAGCTTGAGGGGGAGTCTTGGAAGATCTTAGAATTGATTCTAATTGTAATTGATTCTATTAGATATTCCGTTAATACAGTAAATAAGAAATCTCCGATAGATGTATATTGATGTATATTTCCTTTCCTAGTTTACTTTTTCAGCTATACATTATAAATGTACAATGTACTAGCATACAGAGATATACAAGAAAACACTTCTTACTAATATTCTGTCAATAAGATGTAAGCAACCAAGGCATTCTAACTGATCCTGCAACAATCATTTCAATTGGACATTCCTCATCTACACTTTAAACTTCAGAGCCAAATACAAAACCAAAACGGGGTTTGACATTGGGTGTTGAATAAGCGGGACCCATGTAATAACAAAAGCACCCTTAGAAGGGGAAAAGGCCTAGTGGGATGAAATGGGGTGAAATTAGTATTTTTCACTTCACTGGGGGGCGAAAATAATAGAAAAGGAAAAGGCCATGGTCGAGGGTTGTATAAATAATACATAACCGAAACGGAGAAGGACCAAGAGCAGCGAAGTGACTAAAGAGTGAAATTAAGACATACTCGCTCATCTCGCCAGCTGCTGCCATCACTTGCCCGGCAGACATGGCGAAGCGGAGCTGCTCCTGCATTTTCTATGCTGCAGCGTTTCTGTGGGCACTCCTGCTCAGCCCAGCCATTTGCTATGCCAGGAAGCACAACACTCTGTTCGTGTTCGGAGACTCCCTCTTCGATCCCGGCAACAACCAGTATGTGAATGCCACTCCCGGCGGCCGAGGTGGTGGCGGCATGGCCACTTCCCTGCCTTATGGAGAGACCTACTTCAAGCACGCCACCGGCCGACTCTCTGACGGTCACCTCGTCCCCGATTTCATTGGTAGTGAAAACAAACACTTCTCACCATGCCATTTTTCTCCAACAAAATGACAGTATCATAGTCCATAGAAGGTAGTAGCATCGTCAATCTGAGATGCTGTGCTTTCATGGAACATAAATTTTTAGCAGAATGTTACTTGGCATGTCTTATGTATGTACGATTTATTCTGCTGTCTTGTATGTGCAGCTGAGTTTGCTAAGCTGCCCATTCTTCCGCCATATTTGCAACCGGGTACCCAAAATTTGAACGATGGGGCTAACTTTGCGTCCGGTGGAGGCGCTGTTCTGCCCAGCGATCATCCCGGACGGTGAGTAAATTGTAATGCCGATTTACCATAGTCTTATGTAGTAGAAACATTTGTGAGTGCAGAGATACTTAGTTCACTGTAGAGTTGGTATTAATTTCGCATAAACTTGAATTCGAATCAGATTGATTTGGGAAAGCAACTGAGCTACTTCAAGGAAGTGGTGAAATCGCTGAAAGCCAAGTTGGGCGATGCCGGGGCCAAGAGGGTCCTCATGAGAGCCGTCTATCTGTTCAGCATCGGAGGGAACGACTACTTTCGCCTCTACAGCACTAAACCGAACGTCACTCAATCATACCGCCGCGAATACATATCGCTAGTCGTCGACAACATCACATCACCTCTCAAGGTAACCGCAACTCGCTGTTTAGCTCCATAGAGCAAATTAAGAGATGAACAAGCTAATACAGAGAATCAGAGAACTAATTTCTTGCTCTGATTCCATGTAAAACCAAGGGGCCAACTGATTGCCTGACGATTGCAATCTTTCTTAGCACTTAGCATGCTCTGATGGACGCTGTGATCCATCATATGCAGGAAATTTATGGGCTTGGAGGACGAAAGATCGCGTTCCAGAATGCAGGGCCTCTCGGCTGTTTGCCAGCCATGAGAGCCAGGAGCAACGGAACCGGCTGTGTGGAGGAACTGCAAGCCCATGCCAGACTTCACAACCGAGAGCTCGCGATAGCCCTCAGGAAGTTGAAGACCGACTTGCCGGGATTTGAGTATTCGATCTTTGATTACTACAACTCGCTCAAAGATCGGATCTTGAACCCTTCCAAATATGGTAGATGCCGAGACCCAATGTTCCATTGCATTATTACATTGCTCCTGGCTCAGGACTCTTTTGGACACTGAATTTCTTCTCTTTCCTTTGTGAAGGCTTCGAGGATGGGCAGGCGGTGTGTTGTGGCTCTGGACCTTACCGAGGATCGAGCTGCGGGGGTTCCCAGAAGTATGAGGTGTGCAGCGATCCAAGCAAGTACATTTGGTTCGACGGTGGGCACACAACAGAGGCCGCAAATTACCAGCTGGCGCAACTTATCTGGAGCGCGGCGGCACCCATCACAGGGCCTTCCAATGTGAGGCAACTATTCATGCATTAGTAAAAGGACGTCTTGGATGTCGCCGCCTTCAGTAGACTTGTTAGAGACCTAGATTAGCTTGGATTTATATATGTCTATTGCCATCTCCGGCTGTTGTGGATGATTTAGAGCACCTTATGTAATCAATGTTGCTTCTATGGTGTGGTTTATGCTGTATGGCTCTCTCTATTTTTAGCATCTTCTGATACCCATTTTTAAAGCTTGCCAAGCTGAGGAGCAATGAGACATAATATGGGACCTTAGTTCACAGAACATGCCCGGAGACTAAAGCATTCCAATGAAGTTAATCCCGGTTCGAATTTATTGGCAAAATGAAAAGAAAAATGTCTTGAAGTTCAAATCGGCCGCTGAATGTAGATGGTCTTTCTGCTTCTATATTTTGTTGTGATGAAGAACTAAAGGGTTAGGACATACGACACGCTTGATTCTGCAGACCAAAACTTCATTTATGGTTGCGAAACTGGTGAGATGCTGGTGCCAAGGAAGAGCATAACTGCCCGTATACATATCCAGTAATGGGAATTGGCCAAATTTAATGGACACTCCATGTATTTTATCCCTCTTATAGCTCCATTGGAAATCAACATATGAGCCAGTAATGGGCTGCTGTAATTGGCACCCAATTCATTTGCACGGTTAGAAAATGAGATTTCTCATGAAATATCTTATTAAACGGTGGACACTACCCCAGAAAACAGAGCAACTGAGCACCCTTCCTCTTCATATCAAACTCCATGGAATGTGAAAACTTGCCCAAAAGTGAAATTATTTTGGCATGCTTGTCAAAATGCTCTCTTGGAAACGGTCGAACACACCCTCCTCCTCTGTCCGTGGGTTGTTGGAGTATGGAATAGCTCCATTGGAAATCAAACATACTTGAGAAGTAGAGGTAGCAGATTGAGCTGCTAATTAAAGGTGTATAGTTTTAGCTGTCGTTGGGCTGCTGTATTGTATTAGGTGCACCTGATGGATTGCAGGTTGAAACCCTAGGGGTTCCAATTCATTTGCACGGTTACAGAAAATGAGATTTCTCATGTTAAAAACTTATCTTATTAAACGGTGCACATGACACCATCGCTTGAAGATTAAAGCCTCCCCTCCATCAGGCCTTTGGTCTCATACTGAGAGCCGGTTATCCGCCTATGATATAAATAAAATCTTCCGTTTTGAAAAAAAAAAAAAAAAAAACTTACGCATACTGAGAGCCGCTAAAATTTTTCTACTGTATTAGTATTGTTACCAAACACCACGGCAACCGTGTATGGCACTGCCATAGTAATTGGCTACAACACCAGTATCATCGGAAAGGAGGCCAGATCTAACTCACGCAAAAGGAGCAGCAAGCCAATGCCAGTTAGCTAATTGTCAATGGATTCCCCAACAGGAAGGGAGGGAGAGAGCGAGGGAGGGCGTGACAGAGGGAGAACTGGGGTGGAAGCAGCTGCGAGCGACCGTGATGGTGAAAAGTCCTGGCGATGGGCAATGGCAAGTACTGCAAAGGTGGTGATCATGTGTATGCTCACGAATAGAGGATATCCTCATGAAGTTGGGGTAATTTTTGTGATACGGATTAAGCGTTAACATTTCAAACCAAATCTAACTAAAATCGGACGAAATATAAAGCTAATCCAATCAAGAAGAAATTTACCAAGATGGGAGGTCCAATGGGTACATCAGTTGTCTTGCGGTCAATGGAGTAGAATCCGGTAGGGGGCCACAACATTAGATGCATCAATCAAAAGTGACGTCGTTGATGACATCATTTGGATGCGCATTCATTCTAACTAATCTCTGCCTCGTCGCTGCTTTCATCGCCGTTGCTTCCTTGCTTGTTTCGGGACCATTCTAGTCACCAAAATGTCAAAAATGTGTGAAGTAATTGATTTCCTTTAAGCAAATTTTTTTCTTTTCTTTCTTTCTATTTTAACCTCTGTTTCCATTCGAGACTGTAATCCTACACTCAAAAGTTAGGATCTATAGAGAGTGGATGCCTTTATGTAGAGTGCACATAAATCTACTTTACATAGTAAAACTCAATATGACCCGATAGACTCTTGCGTATGGGATTGATTTGATTTGGAAAAGGAATACAGTCCATACCAAAGAAATTTCTTCTGTAGAACTCAAGTCCATTGGATCGACTAATGTACATAGCCGTTGATTTTGCTGGTCGAACACGGTCCCAACATGTCAATCCCGCAAAGTCACCGATTGTGATGCACATCAGGTGGCTTCGTTGAAGAAAGGGAGGAAGGAAAGTAATCAAGGACTAAAGGGCAGGACATGGTACAGGCTTAATTTTGTTTATCAAAACTTCACTCCTCGGTATAATGAGATGTGGATGATTCGTTATTCCAAGAATAATTAATACCATCGAAGTATATTGTCCATTTATCCCTTACAAGATCTTGACTGGATATTGGAGCAAAAGGCAAAAGCATAAGCGCCTATACATTTATAACATCAAAAGGAAGTGGGCAAATTTATGCACATTCTCATGTATTTTGAGTCTCTCTAGTTAGAGATGTTGATCTCTCTCTATACTTCTCGTGGAATTCAATCAATGAATCGTACTTCTATAACGAGAGGTAGTAGATTGAAATACTGATTAGAGGAGTTAGCTTTAGCTATTGTTAGATAATTGCATTGTATCAAGTGCACTCATTGTATGTGAGTGCAATTCATGTGCACGGTTAAATCATAAGATTTCATATAAGACTTACCTCATCCTTATATGCAAATTTGGCTTATGTGCATTAGGAGCACTTAAGATATATATATATATATATATATATATATATATATATATATATATATATATATATATATATATATATACCTTTACCAAACAAACACTATGGCAGCCCAAACAATCAAAGTTGGTCATACGTAAATAAAGAAATAAATTTGGATACAGAAAACTCTCCCTCCCTCCCTCCCTATTTGATGGTTCTGTATGGCTCCACGGCTTTGATCGAGCAAATAGACACAAGCATTTTATTGTTTTCCTCTGAATTTTCTCGAGCAAGTAAATATTGTGGAGACGATATCGTGTGCATATTTTAACTATATAGGATGTTTTGGTAAAATTGGGATATTTTTAGTTTTTTGTCTTAATATAATTCAGTTTATTAGGTTATCGACAAGTGCGATTATTTGAAGAATCAAATTTACATCTCAAACCAAATCTAAATGACAGGTAAGCCAATTTTTCTCCAAATGCTCATATATACTTGAAGGGGCAAATCTTAGGGCCTACAAGCATTAAACCTCAATAAGAAATTTACCAAAAAAAAAATGGAGGTGCGCCATTCATGCACATCACTTATTAGTTTGCAGTCAATGGCACCAGAGCTCCCTTTCCTCCCCGCCAGAATCAGGTTGAGGGGCCCCCGACATTATGACGCAGCATCAAAAGTGACGTCGTTGCTGACGTTGTCTGAATGCACATTCATCTGTCCATCAGCAATTTCTGCCCGAGCTGCTTTCTGCTGCTGCTTTTATTGCCCTTCGCTTCCATGCTTTTGGGGACCACTCCAGTCAAAGAAAACGCGGGAAACCATCGATTCGCCGAAGCACCCTTCTCGTTTTATTTTTTTCTCTCTCTCTCTCTGTTCTTTTTAGCTTGGCTTAAATAGAAAACCTTTACAAAAAGTTGATCGCCGTATCTAATAATGGGTATGTCCCCGGAACTGTAATTTATGCCATCAAACCCTTTGATTCTGGCGAATCACTGCCGATGCATATGTCGGTGTTAGTAAAAAGTGCGATGCAAAGAACTTTGTACCACCCTCGAAATTCGATAACCATAATTTTGAGGTACAATTGATCAAATTTTCAATAGCTTTTCATTCAATGATGACATTGATTATTTCAAATTTAGATCTTTAGCATACAACAATCACAATAATCCACGTGAAAGCTCCGATCCACATGTCCTTTTCCTCGCTAGATTGCGACGTCTTCAAATAAGTTCTCGCCAAGTGGACACGGACATACCCATGTAGCTCTTCCGTCCTCCAACTGCAGAATTACCTTGTAGACCATGCCCTTTTCTATAAGTACCACTTGGTCCTCAATTCATACCAACCAGACCTTCTTTAGGTGCTGTAAAGTGACTGCCTCTAGCATTCGCCTCTCAAATGGCCATGCTTTGCATGGATAGCTTCAGCCCACTCTTCCTGTCACATCCCAAAACTATAAAGAATAGGGATGACACGACCGTCCTTCCACACGAAGGACGCAACCTCAAACACAACCAACAACCTGATATTCACACACATATCAGATAGACCAACAGATTGGTTGTAACATCAGAGTTTTTATAATCCACCAAAAAGAAATATACAATTAGAAATCAGACAATCCAACCACTAGCAAGGAAAGGCACCACTTCCTTCGGCCATACCCAAAAATAGAACTCCCCAAAAAGTTTCCCACCGACGGCGCACTCGCTTTATTCACCGCTAACCGAGGAACCTGAAAAGATTAAAGGAGGAGTGGAATGAGCAACGACAGCTCGGTGAGTAGTACATATCTTCTAAGCAGATCGAACAACCACTATGCATGCATACAAAGTAATACCAAACTTCATAATGCCAATTCAATATATAAAATACATATTGAATCATATAAGAGTCATTTCTTATCATCAGAGCTTTATACTAATATGGAAAACTCATTTAAATCGCCATCAAAAGTCAAGTATCAATGGTCAAATCCATTGAATAATCTCCATCAAAAATACATCAATGGTCTATCCATTGATTCATCTCATATCAAACACACGTCGATGGTCCATCCATCGACCAATCTTTTGCTCAATAACTAACTATGGTCACGACACAACACCTTGTGACAAGGCGACCAAGATTCTCCTCTTGGCAAGGTCTCCACCTACAAAGCCGATGGCTAGGCCCAGAAGGATATCCTAAACCTGGTATGCATACCCCAAAAACCCCTCATTGGGTTCACGGTCATATTGAGCATAAATGACCATTCTCCAATACCAGAAATCAAATAAATCAATATCTTAAATCAAACAAATAACATTTGCAGCATAGCCCATCATCCATTTCATATCTATTTCTCAAATCATCATAAACTTTTCCATCAATTGGTCGCAAAGCAATTTCATATATATTTCTCCATAAACTTTGTATAATACGATTTTCAAAACACTCATAATCAACCAAAGGGTAGTAAATGCTCGATCCGACTTTTATGCAATAAAAATGCTCTTTTCGATTCAATATATATGATTATATATATATATATATATATATCAAGACATGATTTTATAAAGCCAAAGAAGATATAGTACCACTCACCTCGTCGTCTATGACCAAACGACGAACGATACTCGTATTGTCGAACTCAAAGCCCTATCAAATAACCGGGGAATAATGTTAAAATCTAATAAAACTCTTATCTTAACTACGAAATTACTAACTTATGCCTTAACTCTAACAAAAGGACTTCTACGCGCAACAAATTGCAACACAGAGTTTAAGCGCAAAACTTGATCATGCCTTAACTTTCTCCTCCGAACCTGATCTGAACGAATTTATAGTCAATAGAGAGCTATTGACACATATTACAAGAATCCCAACTTCACCGTCCCAAAATCAAGCCTGAAAGGTGACAAAATACAGGCCCAAAGCTGCTAGACGCGTACTGTTTCACTGCGTGCGAGAAACTTTGAAATTTTGTTTCGGACAAACCACAAGCTCAAACCACGATCCGTAAAATCCCACAGCTCCACAACACCCTAAACTATCATTCCTACAAAAATACATGGCTCAACGACTCCAAAATTGGACTTCGCCACTTAATTTTCCAACAATTCCGAATTTGAGCCCTAAACTCATAAATAACTTCAATTGGACGAACGAGGGGCCTAATCTCTTACCGGGTGCTACGCTATGGAGTAGAGTCGGCTTGGCAATGCATATGTGGCGTGCACGTACCAAAACCTCTTTCCTTTCTTCCCCTTTCTCTTCTTCTTCTTCTTCTCCTTCTTTTCTTTTCTTTCTGGTGCCCGAACGTGGGCTTTCCTTCCTTTTTATCTCTTCCCTTTTCTTTTTGTTTTCTTTTTCTTTCTTTATTTTCTTCCTCTCTCTCTCTCTCTCTCTTCTCTTTTCCCTCTCTCCCGAAAACTCTCGATTCATCTCTCTCTACTGTAGCTTCTACCTTTTTCTTTTTCTTTGACTGGGTCAAAACCCATATTTTACATTCTCCCCTCCTTAAAAAATTTCGTCCTCGAAATTTGCATGTACTTCAATCATGAAACGAGTGAGGGTATTTGTGTCTTGCCTCATCCTCGAGTTCCCAAGTAGCCTCTCTCTCGGTGTGGTTTTGCCATTGTATTTTCACATAAGAAATAGTTCGTCACTGCAACACCTGATCCTTCTTATCAACAATGCGAATAGGTTGCTCCTCATATGTCAAGTTCTCCCGTAATCTCAATGGAGTAAAGTCTAGCACATGTTCAGGATTTGGCACATATTTCCGCAACAAAGAAACATGGAACACATTATGGACACTGATAGCGCCGGTGGCAAAGCCAATTTATAAGTGACTTCACCAATTTTCTCTAAGATCAAGAATGGTCCCATATATCTTGGACTTAACTTCCCACGTGTGTCGAATCTCATTACACCCTTCGTAGGAGAAACTTTTAAGAATACGTGATCCCCCACATTAAATTCTAACTTGCGTCTTTTTAGATCCGCATAACTTTTCTGACGACTTTGAGCCGTTCTGAGACGTTTTTGAACCAGCCTAACTTTCTTTTCTGACTGTTGAATGAACTCGGGACCAGTTAATCTTTTCTTACCAACATCGTCCCAACAAATAGGACTTTTGCATTTTCGGCCATATAAAGCTTCAAAGGGTGCCATCTTAATGCTAGAGTGATAACTGTTGTTATAAGAAAATTCTACCAAATGTAGATGTTCATCCCATAAAACCGTCGAAGTCAATGATGCATGATCTCAACATATCCTCTAATGTCTGGATCGTTCTCTCTGACTGTCCATCTGTTTGTGGATGAAAAGCTGTACTCAAGTTGAGTTTAGTGCCCAATGTTCCTTGCAAATTCTTCCAAAAGTTAGATATGAACCTAGGATCCCTATCAGAAACAATGCTTACTGGAACTTCATGAAGCTTCACTATTTCATTAACATATCGCTTTGCCATATCTTCCATTGAAAGGCCAAATCGATATGACAAAAAGTGAGTGGACTTAGTCAATCGATCAATTATCACCCATATAGCATTCTTACCACTTGGCGTCCTCGGTAGACCAACTACAAAGTCCATAGCAATATGCTCCCACTTCCATTTAGGTATCTCTAGAGGTTGCAACCTTTGTCCACCTGGTTTCTGATGCTCAATTTTCACTTGCTGGCAAACTAAACATTGATTGACAAATTTTGTAATATCCTTTTTCATGTTGATCCACCAAAAATTTTCTCTCAAGTCCCTATACATTTTAATGCTTCCCAGATGAATTGAAAATCTAGTGTTGTGAGCTTCTTGCAGGATCTCCTTTTTCAACTTTGAGTCCTCAGGAACACACAGTCGACCACGAAACCTCAAGGATCCATCTACGTGTAAACTAAAATCCGCTTGTTTTCCATCTTCTACACCTTCTCTAAATTTTTGTAATTGTGGATCTTCATTCTGTTTAGCCTTAATTCTGTCGATCAACATAGGTTGTACTTGAAGGTTAGCTAAGCGAGCACCAAGCCGATGTACCAATACCTCCAAGTCTAACTTCCTCATATCTTCAAGAATGGGTGTCGAGAAGTGAGTAAAGTTGCCATATTTCCAAAAGATTTACGACTCAAAGCATCCGCTACCACATTAGCCTTACCCGGATGGTAATTAATGGACAAGTCATAATCCTTCAAAAGTTCTAGCCATCTTCTTTGCCTCATGTTCAGTTCTTTTTGAGTAAAGATATACTTTAAACTCTTGTGATCGGTAAAGACTTCACATTTTTCACCATACAAATAGTGCCGCCATATCTTCAAGGCAAATACAACCGCCGCTAACTCCAAATCGTGAGTGGGGTAGTTCTCATGTAATTTCAATTGTCTAGAAGCGTAGGCAATAACTTTGCTATTTTGCATAAGGACACAACCCAAACCTTCTTTGGATGCATCACAGTAGATTATGAAGTCGCCACTTCCAGAAGGTAGAGTTAGAATAGGAGCCGAAACTAGCCGTCTCTTCAACTCTTGAAAATTGCGTTCACATTGGTCTAACCATTCAAATTTAACTTTCTTCTGAGTTAGTTGGGTAAGTGGACCAGCAATCTTTGAGAATCCCTCTACAAATCGCCTATAGTAGCCGGCTAGCCCAAGAAAACTTCTCACTTTTGTAACATTAGTTGGGCAATTCCACTTAACAACTGCTTCAACTTTCTTTGGATCCACTAATATGCCATCCTTCAAGATCACATGACCCAAGAATTATATATGATCAAGCCAGAAATCACACTTACTAAATTTGGCGTACAACTTCTTTTCATGTAAAGTCTGCAAAACAAACCTCAAGTGTTGTTCGTGTTCTTCTAAACTCTTTGAATACACTAGAATGTCATCAATGAACACAGCAATAAATTTGTCTAGATATTCCCTAAACACCCTGTTCATCAAGTCCATGAAGGAAGCAGGCGCATTTGTTAATCCAAAAGGCATGACGAGAAATTCATAATGGCCATACCTTGTTCTGAAAGCGGTTTTAGGCACATCATCTATCTTTATCTTCAACTAATGATACCCAGAACGAAGGTCGATCTTGGAAAATACTTGAGCTCCCTGAAGTTGATCAAATAAATCATCGATCCGGGGCAAAGGATATTTGTTTTTGACTATTACCTTGTTAAGCTCTCAGTAATCTATGCAAAGCCGCATACTACCATCCTTCTTTTTCACAAATAGAACAAGAGCTCCCCAAGGCGAAACACTAGGTCCGATGAAACCCTTATCCAAAAGCTCTTGCAGCTGTGTTTTCAATTCTTTCAATTCAGTGGGTGCCATTCGATATGGTGCCTTAGAGATTGGTGCTATACCGTGCATCAATTCAATACAAAACTCGATTTCTCTATCAAGAGGCAAGCCTGGTAGATCCTCAGGAAACACACTTGGAAACTCTCTAACAACAGGAACATCTTCCAACTTCACTACAGCCTTACTTATGTCTTTTACACAAGCTAAATAACCACAACAACCCTTTCTCAAAAGTTTCCTCGCTTGCAAGGCCGAGATCAACCTTGGAAAAGTGTTTTGATAATTTCTCGAAAAAGAGAATTCGGGTTGATTCGGAAGTCTAAATGTCACTTTCTTTGAAAAACAATCAACAGTAGCATGATAGGTAGATAACCAATCCATCCCTATAATAACATCGAAATCTCGAATATTTAACTCCACTAGATCCACAGGCATTTCAACATTATTAATCCGAATCAAACATCTCTTGAACACATGATGAGCAACTAAGAAATCGCCAGTAGGAGTATCAACACGCAATTCACATTCAAGAGGGTCAGGCAATACATCAAGCTTCTTTGCAAATTCAGTTGAAATGAAGGAATGCATAGCACCAGGATCAAATAACACATAAGCACATTATGAGGCAATAAAAATATTACCTGCAACAACTGCATTAGATGCTGCCGCATCCTCCTTCAACATCGCGAAAACTTTCCCATTTGTACCTTGTCTTTGTTGGTTCTCTTGGGGCCTACCAACCAAAGGGGTATTCCTCCGCATGGAACAATGGTGTGATAGGTGCCCTTATCGCCCACATAGATAACATGATCTATTGTCAATAGGAGGATTCCTTTGTGTAGGACAATCTCGCCGCATGTGTCCCGCTTTCCCACATAAGAAGCATACTCCAGTTTTCCTATGACACTCACCGCGATGATAACTTCCACATGTATTACAGGGGCCCTGGTTACTCGGAATTCTGAACTATCCTGGCCGACTGAAACCTCTTCGCCTTCCACTACCACTAGTATGGCTACCTTGTACATTTGTGGGCTTAAACCTTTTGGGCTGAGGCGCTCCTTGTGTGCCATGCTTCAGAATGCTTTGTTCCACATTGATTGTCGCTCTAGCACATCCTTATAAGTTGTTAACATGAAAGGTGCAAGTGCAGAATTAATTTCAGGTCGGAGCCCTCCTAGGAAATGGTCGGCCTTATCTTCCTCATTTACTACCAAGTGCTCCGCAAATCTACTCAACTGGTTAAAGCGAACTAAATACTCTAAAACTGTGGAGTCACCCTGAGATATATGTACAAAATCACCCTTCATCTTTGCCTGGAATGACTTTGGGAAGAATTGAGCATTGAACGCCTTTTTAAAGTCCTCCCAGGATATAATAACATCCCTACCTCCAAGACTTGGCTTCATCCCATCCCACCAAAACTCGCTTCACCTTCCGGGTATTGGATGGCAAATTTAACTTTCCGATCCTCGGGAACCTCTTCAGCTTCAAAGATCCCATCAATCTTTTTAATCCAACGCTCAACCGCGAGAGGATCAGCTTTTCCATCAAAAGTGGGTGGTTTTGCCTTTCTAAATTGAGCAAAAGTGCCTAAGCCAGTCGCTCCATCTCCAGTTAATTCTTTTGCTTGGCGATACCAATGGATCATTGCTTGTTCAAATTCAGTTGAACGGGTTGGCTCTTGATCATCTTCTCTGACTTCGCGCAAGTCAGGACTCCTATCAAAGTGGTCCTCAAGTCTCCTTCTCAACGACGCATCTCAAGAAGCTTGAGGCATGTCTCTAGCATCAGGGGTAGCGACTCGTTTGCCTTTGCTGCTCCTACAAAGCGAGGTAAGAGTCTCGGAGTCGGTACGCATGATCACCTGAATCCAAGAATGAAACTACACCTTAGAATCTAAAAGACTAACGCAAAAATAAAATCTATCACACAACCTCACAACGTCCCATAACAACATCCAAAAAGATCAAAACTTAGGCTCTGATACCAAAAGATGTCACACCCCAAAACTATAAAGAATAGGGATGACACAGCCGTTCTTCCACACGAAAGACGCAGCCTCAAACACAACAACAACCTGATATCAACTTATATATATAACCATATATATATACATATCAGATAAACCAACAGATTGGTTGCAACATCAGAGTTTCTATAATCCACCAAAAAGAAATATACAATTAGAACTCAGACAATCCAACCACTAGCAAGGAAAGTGCATCACTTCCTTCGACCATACCCAAAAATAGAACTCCCCAAAAAGTTTCCCACTGACGGCGAACTCGCTTTATTCACCGCTAACCGAGGAACCTGAAAAGATTAAAAGAGGAGTGGAATGAGCAATGGCAGCTCGGTGAGTAGTACATATATTCTAAGCAGATCGAACAACCACTATGCATGCATACAAAGTAATACCAAACTTCATAACGCCAATTCAATATATAAAATACATATTGAATCATATAAGAGTCATTTCTTATCATCAGAGCTTTATACTAATATGGAAAACTCATTTAAATCGCCATCAAAAGTCAAGTATCAATGGTCAAATCCATTGAATAATCTCCATAAAAAATACATCAATGGTCTATCCATTGATTAATCTCATATCAAACACACGTCGATGGTCCATCCATCGACCAATCTTTTGCTCAATAACTAACTATGGTCACGACACAACGCCTTGTGACAAGGCGACCAAGATTCTCCCCTTGGCAAGGTCTCCACCTACAAAGCCGATGGCTGGGCCCAGAAGGATATCCTAAACCTGGTATGCATACCCCAAAAACCCCTCATTGGGTTCACAGTCATATTGAGCATAAATGACCATTCTCCAATACCAGAAATCAAATCCAGAAATCAATATCTTAAATCAAACAAATAACATTTGCAGCATAGCCCATCATCCATTTCATATCTATTTCTCAAATCATCATAAACTTTTCCATCAATTGGTCGCAAAGCAATTTCATATATATTTCTCCACAAACTTTGTATAATACGATTTTCAAACACTCATAATCAACCAAAAGGTAGTAAATGCTCGATCCGACTTTTATGCAATAAAAATGCTCTTTTCGATTCAATATATATGTATATATATATATATATATATATATATATATATATATACATATGTATACATATATATATATATATTTCAAGACATGATTTTATAAAACCAAAGAAGATATAGTACCACTCATCTCGTCGTCTATGACCAATCGACGAACGATACTCGTATCGTCGAACTCAAGGCCCTATCAAATAATCGAGGAATAATGTTAAAATCTAATAAAACTCTTATCTTAACTACGAAATTACTAACTTATGCCTTAACTCTAACAAAAGGACTTCTACACGCTAACAAATCGCAACACAGAGTTTAAGCGTAAAACTTGATCATGTCTTAACTTTTTCCTCCGAACCCGATCCGAACGAATTTATAGTCAATAGAGAGCCCTTGACACATATTACAAGAATCCCAACTTCACCATCCCAAAATCAAGCCAAAATGTGACAAAATACAGGCCCAAAGCAGCTGGACGCGTACTATTCACTGCGTGCGGGAAATTTTGAAATTTTGTTTCGGACAAACTATAAACTCAAATCACGATCCGTAAAATCCCACAGCTCCACAACACCCTAAACTATCATTCCTAAAAAAATACACGGCTCAACGACTCCAAAATTGGACTTCGCCACTTAATTTTCCAACAATTCCGAATTTGAGCCCTAAACTCATAAATAACTTCAATTGGACGAACGAGGGGCCTAATCTCTTACCGGGTGCTATGCTATGGAGTAGAGTCGGCTTGGCAATGCATATGTGGCGTGCACGTACCAAAACCTCTTTCCTTTCTTCCCCTACCTCTTCTTCTTCTTCTTCTTCTCCTTCTTTTCTTTTCTTTCGGTGCCCGAACATGGGCTTTCCTTCCTTTTTATTCTCTTCCCTTTTCTTTTTGTTTTCTTTTTCTTTCTTTATTTTCTTTCTCTCTCTCTCTCTCTCTCTCTCTCTCTCTCTTCTCTTTTCCCTCTCTCCCGAAAACTCTCGATTCCTCTCTCTCTCTGCTGTAGCTTCTACCTTTTTTTTTTTTTTTTTTTGACTGGGTCAAAACCCATATTTTACACTTCCTCACACTGTCCTTCTGCACAATCCTCCTACTTCTGCCGAGCTGCCGAGCCGAGCTGCCGGAGAACCACGTGGCGTTCTTCATCTTCGGGGACTCGCTCCTGGATGCGGGGAACATCTACCTAAATGGCAGCGGCACCAATTACTTGCCCTATGGAGAGACCTTCTTCAAGCACCCGACGGGACGAGTCTGCGACGGACGGATCGTTCCCGACTTAATATGTAAGACTTGCTCTTGCTAATGTACTTCCCTTTTTCCCCCCTTGATTCTATTTTGCCGCACAACTAGTCCCGGTGAAGCTTCCAAAAAGAAAGATAATGTAGCTTGCGCTCATAATGCGAATGCGAATAATGTGATCCCTTATTTTCTATTGACAACAGCTGAATATGCAAAGCTTCCATACATCAAACCATACTTGGAGCCCGGGTTCACCGACTACACCAACGGGGTCAATTTCGCATCTGCCGGAGCCGGCGTTCTCCCGGAAACTCATCCCGGAACTGTAAGACATGCACTTTTCGCTGAGCTAGTCCGGTTTGATGTAAAGTTGTTCGCTTTTCTATCTTTCAGTCTTTTATCTCTGATGGATTGTCTAATTGGCTTTGATCAGCTGTACCTTAAGCTGCAACTGAACTATTTCGAGGAGGTAGTGAAGGGGCTGAAGCAACAATTAGGCGACGGCGATGCCCGCAAGCTGCTCTCAAAGGCAGTCTATCTGTTCAGGATTGGAGGGAACGATTACAATGCCATTCAGAATAATCCCAAAGCAGCTGCGTCTTTCAGGAAAATGTACATGACCATGGTCCTGGGCAATATCACAGTGGGGATCAAAGTATATGACTATCCTCTACTAACCTAGTTTCATTTCTTGAACTTGAAAAGAATTTGAGAACTAAAAAGGAAGCTACTTTTGTTGATGATGCTGCAGCAATTGTATGCACATGGAGGGAGGAAATTCGACTTCCAGAATGTCGGACCGATTGGATGCATGCCAGGCACTCGAGCCTCATCCAGGTCTGAGGGATGCTTGCACGACCCGACCGTAATAGCGAAGATGCACAACATAGCCCTGTCAAGAGTGCTGAAGAGGATCGAACAGGGGCTACCGGGATTCAAGTACGCCCTGTTCAATTACTACGCTTCCCTCACAATAAGAACTCTATACAGCTCGAAATTCGGTACGTCCCCAACCCCAAGTCCTCTAATTCAACCAGTCATCGATATTCAAGATGGTTGTTGTGGAACACCGATTCGAATCAAAGCAGGGTCATTTAGTACCATTCGCTTTTGATCACTGAATTGGACTCAGTTCATGTGTCTCATCTTCAGTGCAGAAATTTGCTGATGTTCTTGAAATGTCTGTGATGCTTTTGTTTGGTGTAGGGTTCAAGGTAGGGATGAGCACGTGCTGCGGGAGTGGTCTGTTCAATGGGCAATTCACATGCGGGAAAAATAATGGAACGACGAGTGGCTACACTCTGTGCAGCAACCCAAGCGAGTACGTGTGGTTCGATGCTGCTCATCCTACCGAGACGACCAACAGGCAACTCGCGTCTCTGTTGTGGGACGGACCGTCCCACACCGTGGGGCCTTATAATATGAAGATGCTCTTTGAAATGTCATAATAGTTGATTTCGTGTCCTATGTTATGTGTACACTTTTAGAGACTGGGTAATAAAATGAGTAGTTTATCTATGGTATTGCTGGTGCGAGACGTCTGCAAACTTGGGTCTATGCATTCTCATGCCGTCCCAATAAATCTGAGTCGAGGCGAGATATTAGGCAAAGGACCGCCCGGTTATTAACCAACTTTTACACATCATGGTCCGGTCGAGGGTGACGATGTATCAGCGTGCCATGTGCAGTAGTAACCATCAAATATCTTTCTCATAGCATTCGTCTTTTCCAAACCACAAGTCAAAGCTGAACTTCCTCTGTTTCACTGAACTTTTCTTTTCTTGTGTTCTCACGGTCACGATCACTTCAAATCGCGAGCGAATGTGGAACTTGCAGTTGACCAATTTCCTGCATTCCCACGTCGAACCAATTTATGCAAATTCTTAATACCGGCGAAACTTTGATTTCGATACACGTGCATTCATGTGGAACTCCCATGATACATGCCGGCATCCTTTCTGCAATCTCAGGAATCGATGCAAGTCACCTTGCGTAGCTGATCTACCGCTCACAAAACTCTCTTTCTGCACTAGGGTAATTGCAAGAACAAACCCGATCAGAAAGGAAAGATCTAAAGTGGGGTAATCTTCATCGGTCGACATAGGTGACAATTTTCACCGCTTCTTGCTAGAGTTTCCAACATTGAACCAGAGATCAGGCCAAGCCGGTACCTTGTTCGTGATTGAATTGGTGAAAAACTCGATTGAACCGGTTAGAGTTGGTCGAAAGAATCATGGAAGCCAGACCAAGAGTTTGCTTGAACCAGCCATTTGTGACAGGATCATTTCGAACTGCTTCTATCGTGGGATCGACTCAAAATAAATTCACCCGCCAAGACCTCCACTGCATGAGATCTGATTGTCGCGACCATTTGTTTATTTATTATCCGAAAAAAGATAAAATAAAATAAAATAAACTAAAATAAACTAAAACCTAATTAATTAAAAGGAAATTTTAGGCGTCAACACTGATGTCTCGGTGATCAATCTAGTCCACAGCGGCCCCAACCTACCCAAGAAATTCATGAAACATAATCGTACTTTAATGTCCTAGGTTCGCATCATCATGACATAGAATCGGCTTTAAGGAAAGGTGAGTTTGAACTTTTGCTTTTTTTGTCAATGGTTAGCATTCCTTTTCCTAGATGCCTACGCATTCAATAGATCCTTTGCCAATTATGAGCCCTGAAACCTAAAGCATGATCACCTTTAAAGCCATACCTGACCTCACATGCCACATTGTTTCTCAACTGCACAAATTCAAACATTTTCACCTACCACAGCACTGCACATATCTCCCTTACACCATGCTTCAAGTGGTTATTACGTTGTTTGTGCTGTGTGCAATCCTCCTCCTTCCGGCCACCTGCCTCGGCCGGTTGCCGGATAACCATGTTGCTCTCTTCATCTCTAGGGACTCACTGCTGGACGCCTGTAACAACCTTTACTTGAACACCAGTGGGAAGACAAACTACTTCCCTTACAGAGAGACCTTCTTCAAGCACCCGACGGGAAGAGTTTGTGTTGGCCAAATTGTCCCCGACTTCATTGGTAAAACAATGTCCTGGAAATGAATCTTCTTTCAATGAACCGGAAAGTTCAGTGTACTAGAGATATAAATGTACCTCCTCGACAAGCAGACATCTTATGTTGGATTCGTCTTTGTTTAAATGCAGCTGAATATGCAAAGCTGCCGTTGATCAGACCATTCTTGGAGCCGGCATTCAGTAACTACACCGGCGGGGTCAATTTTGCATAGGCCAGAGCAGGTGTCCTCCCAGAGACTTGTCCCGGGACAGTAAGATTCAGTCTCAGAGAGTGGAGAGAAGGTTCCTAGTATGCTAGTTTTCACATCTTCAGCAAATTTTAGCTTGAAGCTTAAGTGAAGTCTGAATCTGCTACGCTACTCGGAAAATAACAGTTTGAACCTGACTTATGCTAGGAAATGTTGGATATATTGTTAATATAATCCAAAAATAATATGTTCACATACAAGTCCAATAGGTAAAAGCACGGTTATTTGGGTCAATATGGGCCGGAGCCCAATAACTTTCATATATAAACTCTAGGGTTTCCCTACGCTGGAGGTAACACTGTTGAGCGTTCCAAACTTGACGTCTCTTGGTGTAATACTTCAAGCAACCGCTTCTTCTCTCTCAAACCCATAACCTCCAACAATCTTGAAGTATTATTATCATGTGTTGGATTTGAGTGAGAAAGGTGTCTTCTTGAAGATTCCGTCAAGACGAACTCACGGGTGTATTTTACTTTCGATTTCGACGGTGGTATTGGCTGAGATTTGAGTTTGAAGATTCGGGTGACCGAAATCTTTGATTCAAAAACCCAAAAATTATAGCCAATTTTAGAGGGTGAAACCACTTGGGCTTTGTTCTACTTGTCGATACGAACGTTTTGAGTGGTCAGTCGCGTCGATCGGAGATCGGACGGAGAAGTTACGGCACCGAAGTTTCCATCTGAATTTCTAGCGAATTTCGGGGGCGGAAATTTCCAGCGAGTTTCAGCGACAAGGGCAGTCCATCTTAAGGTTTTGGGCGCTCAGATCTGTTTTTAGGGTTTGTTTTGGCAAATTCCATCTTTGCGAGTAGTTTGATCAAGGTCAAGGGAGTTATTCGACTTTGTGGCTCTGAGGACTCTAAGGTGCACTCTTTCTAACACTTTGCTCTGATTAAAATGGCAAAGCTTAGTTCCTATGATATTATGAAGCTTCAATCGTTTGATGTTACTGAATTTCATGGCTGAAAATTACATGTTCAATTTGGCATGAAAGAACGTGACATATTCTATACCGTATTGAGCGATTTTGCATCTACCATTGAAGATGTTGATGAATATCGATGGAACAAAGATGAGGATTTTTGTAGAGATTATTTGTTGAACTCTCTAAATCCTAATCTGTCTATGACTTATAGTGAATATAAGACGGCGAAAGAGATATGGGATCACTTGAATGCTTAGTTCCAAAAACAAGAGGGGCTATCTAAAACTCTCCTAGGGGAGAAATTCTTTGATTTTAAATTCACTATGAATTCAAGCATCACCTCTCAGTTAGTTGAATTTGAGAACATGAGGAACAAGTTGAAAGATGATAACTCGATATGTCCGATAATCTCTTTGTTGGTCTTGTGTTAAGCAAAGCGCCAACCGAATGGAGTTCTTTCAAGGCGAAATGCACGGGCGAAGGTACAGATGGGACTTGATGAATTAAAGAGGTATATTCACATTGAGGATCAAAATATTACTATGAAGAGTTTGGAACAAGTAGGACAACAAAAGTCAGTTGCCAACTTTGTTTCACACTCCAATAAACCTCAGAAAAAGTTCAAGTCACCAAAGGTGAATCATCTTTATAGTTAGAGACCAAAAAGACTATCTTCCAAAAGAAAAAGAAGGGCAAGTGCCATAAGCGTGGAAAGTGGGGTCTTTGGGCAACAGAGTGTAAGTTACCAAAGAAGCCAAAGAATGACACACCACGAATGAGGCCAATATGCTTATTAGAGGATCGAGCCTCAAGCCTTCATTGGAATGATGAATAATGGAAAGGCTAGCGTCTCTTCTGAGTGGTGGTTGGACAGTGGCGCTACTTGTCATGCTACAAATGACAAGAACTTACTCACTGAGGTCACAGAAGTGAAAGACACTGTGGAAAATTGCAATGGTGGTGAGGCAAAGGTGACTCATGCTGGAATTGCAAATTTGGTGCTTTCTTTAGGTAAATTACTAACTCTGAAACATGTTAGAGTAGTACCTTTACTTAAAAAGAATTTGATATCTATGAGTTTACTTGATAAAGCTGGTATGTCTTTTTCAACTATGAATGGTAGAGTAACTTTATCTGTTAACTCATATTATTTTGGTTGTGCATTCATGGTTAATGGTATGTATAGGTTGAGTTTAGATGCGATAGCATAAACCATGTGAATTCTACTTTGATTGATCCAAAGTTGTTACACAATAGACTTGGACATGTGAATTACAGGGAAAATGCAACATCTAGCTAAAACTCATAACATTCCATTAGATACTTCTATTCGATTTGACAAGTGTGAAGTGTGTGCACAGGCTAAAATCACTAGAAAACCCTTTAAGTTGGTTTCTAAAAGTACACAACTTCTTGAGTTAATACATTCTGATATTTGTGACTTTAGAAATTACATTACTAAAGGTGGTCGGAAGTATCTAATAACATTCATAGACGATTTTTCTAGATATTGTCATGTCTATTTGTTGAAATCGAAAGATGAGGCATTTGAAAAGTTTAAGATTTTCAAGTCTAGAGTAGAAAATCAACTTAACTTGAAAATTAAGAGATTTAGGAGTGATAGAGGAGGAGAATATACTATGTCAAGGTTCAAGGAATTTTGTGCTTCAGAAGGTATAATACTTGAAACCATTGCTCCTTATTCACCCCAATCAAATGGTGTTGCCGAGCGTAAGAATAGAACGTTAACTGAAATGTTAAACTCTGTTACTTATAGCTGGCATGCCTTCCTCCTACTGGGGAGAAGAATTTTAACTGCTAATCACATCTTGAACAGGTTGCCGCACTCTAAGTTGTCTATGACACCTTATGAGATATGGCATAAGCACCCTTGTAGATATGATACTCTTAAGACTTGGGGCTGTATTGCTTATGTAAGCATACTAGATTCTAAGAAACCTAAGGTGGGATCTAGAACCATTACGTGTGTATATCTAGGTAGTGCAGAAGATAGTGCTGCAAATAGGTTTTTAGATCTATCTACTAACACAGTGATAGAATCTAGAGATGCAGTGTTCTTCGAAAACAAGTTTCTCAAAGATCAAGGCTTGAATGTTTTGGATCTGAGATATGATTTCAGAATCTCCGTAGAATCGAAGGCAGGCCCTTCGACACTAATTCCACACGGTTGGCTATTGAACCAATTCCGGTAAGAGTATCTACAAGAGAGAGAATTCCCAAAAGTTTTGGTGAGGATTTTGTTGCTTACCATCTTGAGGATGATCCATTCTCCTATCAGGAAGTAATGAGATCTAGGGAATCTCTATTGTGGGTAGAAGCCATAGATGATGAAATGAGCTCTCTGCTGCGGAACCACACTTGGCAGCTAGTAAACTTGCCAAAAGGGGCTAAAGTTATAGGTTGTAAATGGATGTTGAAGAAGAAACTGAATAGTGATGGATCAATAGCTAGATACAAAGCACGTTTAGTAGCTAAAGGCTATAAACAGCAGAGTGGAATAGACTATTTTGATGTTTATTCACCTGTGTGTCATCTATCAAATATAATAATTCTTCTTGCCTTGGCATCTATTGAACACTTTGTAGTGCATCAAATGAATGTAAAAAGAGCTTTCTTAAATGGGGAGTTAAATGAGGAAATTTACATGGAACAACCGGAAGGATATGTTATGAAAGGTCTTGAGAACAAAGTTTGTAAATTGAATAAATCATTGCATGGTCTTAAACAAGCACCTAAGATGTGACATCTTAAATTTGACAAAGTGGTAAAGAGTTATGGCTTTCAGTCTAGTTATTCAGATAAATGCCTTTACCATCGTTCTATGTCAAATAAGATAGTCATCATTTGCTTGTATGTTGATGACATGTTAATTCTTGGTTCCGATCATTCGTAGTGAGTGACGTGAAAGCTACTTTAGTTAAAGAATTTGACATGAAAGATCTTGGTATTGCTAATACCATTCTTGGTATGAAAGTAAGTTTTAAACGGCAAGTTATCTCCCTTAACCAGACTCATTATATTGAGCAGCTACTTTCTACTTGGGGACACGATAAGTGTAAACCGAGTGAGACACCATGTGATTATAATAACAGACTGAGTCCTAATGAAGGGACCAGCGTTGATCAGTTAAAATACTCGAAACTGCTTGGTAGTCTTATGTATGCTATGAGTTGCACTAGACCTGACATAGCCTTTACAGTTGGTATACTAAGTCGTTTTACTAGTAATCCTAGTAAAGAGCATTGGGATGCCCTTGATAGGCTGACGAGATACCTTAAACGTACTAAAGATTATGCTCTCTATTATTCTAGTTATCCTCCAACTGTGGATGGATATTCTGATGCCTCATGGTGTTCAGATATTGGAAGTAGTAAGTCCACTAGTGGATATGTATTCACTTTGGGTGGAGCTGCTATTACTTGGAAATCCAAACGACAGACTTGTATTGCATTGTCGTCTATGGAATCAGAACTTTTTGCTTTAGCCTCAGCCGGCGAAGAGGCATAGTGGATAAAGAATCTGATTATGGATATTCCTTTGACTCGACTAAAGATTAATTCTTTGAGCCTATTATGTGATAATCAAGCAGCTGTCCAAGTTGTCAATAATACTCTCTTTAATTCAAAGAGAAGACATGTGAGACTGAGACATGCGTTGTTGAATTATCTGAGAGAACAAAGGGGTTATCACCTTGATCGATGTGAGATCGAAGGATAACATAGCCGATACTCTCACCAAAGGTATGCCTAAAGATCGATTATTCAAAACAGTAGGGGAATTGGGGTTAAAGACTATATAGGCAAGTCTTAACTACCATTTACTTACTTTCTAAGTGTGTGTTTTGAATTATCGAATCTTCCTTTATTGGCTACAATGATAAGCACAGTATATATGTTTTATCGATGTTCACAGTTGCTGATTAATTTGAAAAGGGTGAGTTGTCTCATTCCAAACTTGATGAAAATGACTTTAACCTAATTCAAATGTTCTATTGGGAAAACTTGTGTCATTCCAAACTTGATGATACAATTCAACTAAGTTGGACTATCCTTTTTGGTTACATGATCTCATTCCAAACTTGATGCTAGATTATTTGACTTTAAGGAATCGAATCGTGACATTCCAAATTGAAACATAGAAATAATTGTTTACTTAAGAAGCCTGCTGATCTTGTTCTTAATTGAAACTTGATATTACATGACTAGGTTATTGTAGGTGACTTGACTATTGGTCATGTTCTTTGAAACTAGACAATAGTTACTCTCCTACAAATAAACTTAAGTTGATGGCTCTTTGTAAATACATTGTTTAAGTCTTGTTCATAATATATGAAACTAGATTGATGCTTATGACATGATATTATGATGCTTTATGACATCAATATATGTTCTTCTCTGCTTGATGGAATGTTGCTAAGTTTTATTCAAATGATTGAATTCATGATAATATGAAATTCATATTTGACATTCTACGAGGGATGGTAGAGATGGAGGAGAGCTTAATGAGTGGGATCCCGACCAAGATGACCTACTTGATGAATGAATATATATCATTTTGAGCATGTGGGGACTTGACAGTTTACTTGCATTTTGCTATTTCTATTTTGTGAACATTATTATGCATATATTAGTTGTGAACTGAGTTTAAGATTTATTTTGGGGATTTGAATGAGTTTAGATTGAATCTAAAACTCCTGGTACTTGTTTTTTGATTTGTTGCTCTCAGAACAGATTCATGCTAAGAATGACTCACTTATTTAGATTGCAAATGATGATTAAGTTTAGTACTTTACTGCTGAAAACTCTTTGATAGATCCGAGTTAATTGTCTTGGACTGAATGTGGATGATTCATGTTTGTTTGAACATTACACTGACTACCTTATTGGATTGTGATGTATGGTGAACATAGGAGGAGATTGTTGGATATATTGTTAATATAATCCAAAAATAATATGTTCACAACAAGCCCAATAGGTAAAAGCACGGTTATTTGGGTCAATATGGGCCGGAGCCCAATAACTTTCATATATAAACTTTAGGGTTTCCCTACGCTGGAGGTAACTCTGTTGAGCATTCCAAATTTGACGTCTCTTGGTGTAATACTTTAAGCAACCGCTTCTTCTCTCTCAAACCCATAATCTCCAACAGGAAATTCATAGCATACTTCAACAACCATTGAATGCAGTAGAATTATCCTGCTTGCAATACCAAAAGAAAAAAGGGGGGAAAAAAGAGAGAGATTTATCCCGCTTGATACAGATGTCTAGGTGGTGTCAATGAATTTTATGCCTAACGGAGTTGGAAGCTCACCATCGAAGATCCATTTGGCACTTCCTTTATGCGTCTGTCACATCATTTTGTATTCGGTAATGGATGATTTAGACGGTCTGTTCTTGGAGCAACCTTAGCTCTTAAAACCAGAATATCTGCTAAGTCAAGGGGAGGAAATAAGAATGTTTTGTTTGATCGACTGAGTGAGAATTCACAATTGAAACAAACAATGTTGAAATCATTTGGCTGGTAGGAAACGAGGCGGAATTAGTTCTGATTCATTGATGGGAAACAGATACACCCGAAGCTACAACTGAGCTATTTCAAGGAGGTGGCGAAGCGGCTGAGGCAACAGCTCGGCGATGAGGATGCGCAAAAGTTGCTGTCGAATGCGGTCTACTTGTTCAGCATGGGAGGCAACGACTACATGGTCCTCAAAACCGACCCCAAATCATCTGTCCTCACTGCTGCTTACAAGATGACATTCATGACAATGGTGCTGGGCAATTTCACCACTGTGATTAAAGTAGGGAGCTCCGACTCTGCAATATCAAGTTCTCTTAAAGTACACAGATTGAGCAATTAAGGGCGCATTTGGTTTCCATTCTGTTTCGGAAAACAATTTTTGAACAGAAATAGTTTTTTCTATTTCTGTTCCCGGGAACAATTTCTAAGCAAAAGAACACTTTGATAACCGCACAAAATTTATATTCTCGGGATAGAAATACGTTTGACAAAATTCTTAGATTTTTTTATTTCTTTTAATTTTTTAATTCTTTTATTATTTTTTCATATTTTTTCTTTTTCTCTTTGGCCGGTCGCCGGCCACCAACCAGCTGGGCGACATCCAGCGAGCTCGCCAAAGCCTCCCCAAGCCAAGGCGAGGCCTGGCGAGGCTCGGCCTCCCCAACCGGTGGAAGGTCAGCTAACTGGAAACGCTGATACATGTTCGTCCCATGAAACAAATTATTAATGGAGGAAGTATATGCACTAGGAGGGAGGAAGTTTGCTTTCCAGAACGTCAGGCCGATCGGGTGCATGCCGGCCACCCGAGCATCTCGGGGATCGACGGCTGCCTTCACGACCTGTCCGTGCTAGCAAAGATGCACAACATCGCTCTGTCAAGGCTGCTGAGGAAACTGGCCTATCAGCACGACTACTACACCTCCGTTACTCTGCGAACTCTGTGCAGCTCGAAATTCGGTAAATCATCGTCCACCCTTTTGAAATCTTCACTTCCATCATCAACGTAGCACAATTTTCTTGATCGTGCCATTTTCTAGGTCGGTCTTAATTTCTTGCGGCGTTCTTGTTATTGGTGGTAGGATTCAAGTAATGGAAGTGCGCGTGCTGTGGGAGCGGGCCGTACAACGGGAACTTCATTTGTGGATGCGGCAAGAACAGGACGGCGAAGTACAATCTTTGCGGCCATCTGAGCGAGTTCGTGCGGTTCGATCCTGGTCGTCCGACCTAGAGTGCTAATAGGCAACTGGCCGGTTTGCTCTGGAACGGGCCAGCCCGTGTCGTCGGGCCCTATAACTTGAAGATGTTCTTCGATGGGTCTTCATGAATTGGATTCCACCTATTAGAGTTGGATCGAAGAAAGGCTTGCGTCTCTTGATAGTGACACGCGAACGACGTTATGGAGACCACAAAATCTAATGTACTAGTGAATTTGAGTGGTGATGCGTTAGGCAACTGGCCCTAAAATAATACATCTTGTTCTCATTTTGACCCACGTTTTTCTCGCGCGTTGCATGCTTTTACGATGCAAAATAACTACTTTGGTTCTAGAAACACCGCCATTTTATTAAGGGTGAGTATGATTCCGAAATAAAATCGGGAACCTAAGAACCACACTAATGAGAAGTAGTCCGGTTCCAAGTTCTAAAATATGCAATTGATAGGTTCCAAGTTCCAGGTGAAATTGGGAACCTGAAACCTAGAATTTCACCCCCAAATATGTTTTTGTAATTCTCTTGTTCTATATCTTCGCATAATCCTACGACATTTTATGGCGTCCAATGATGAATGTTGGAAACCCTACCGATATTCATGACTAAGACTTTTATTTTTTTAATATTTCATAATATCAGTTAATTGTAGCAAATTATGGACATTAAAGGTGATGATTCACCGCAATAATTCAATTAAGAGTACGGGATGAACCTAGGTAGACCCTAGAACCTATGATAAGGCAAGTTTGAAGTGCCTGGATGTGCAGGATAATTTCTAGGTTTCAAAAATTAAAAAATCTGTTCCAATTGGTAGGTTCCAAATAGAACTTGAATTGAATCTAGAATCACTCAACCATAGTTTTATTGCATCTTTTGGGTAATATATGCATCTTTATGTCGTGCTATAATTTTTTGACATGTTCTTTTTCTTCTTAAGGTATCACATAGTGTTATAACACTTTGGTTGATATGCGACAAGCTCTTGCTAACCCACGACGTAATTTGGTCACGAATGATGATATTAGAACCTACGTTCCGAGGCCCAATTGGGGAGTACGCTACCTAATTCGCGAAATAAAAACAAGATAAATCATGTATGGTTGGACCTAATTCCGCGGGTGACTGGACATTTATATTAATTTGTTTCAACTATTCTAAGCAAGGAGACTATCCCATTAGGTGCGTGTTGTGACGGCCTACGTAGCTTCGGAGGCAGCGTTGACTTCTCATTTTGCATATATGTCTAGACTAGGAGCATGACACGAGACAAGCTTTTCAATGGAAAAAGGTTTATTATGCACCATTTGCTTTATTTTTCCCGTGAAAGTAGATCAATCGAGCCACCCAATTTCTTTCCTATCAAAATCGGAGTTCGAGATTTGAGTTCCATTTATTTCGAAGAAAATATTTCTCTCATTTTCTGATGTTTGGTTTGCTTAGGAAAATGATTATATGGAAAATATTTTCCTAGTCAATAAAAAATCAATACTTAAATTCAAGAAAACGATTTTCTCTCAGAGAAAATGAAAAATATTTTTTAAAATATAATTAGGATCATCGCTTGGACTTAGAACTCTATATTTAGACACGAGAACCCCAACATTGATTCCCGAATCTCAGGGTTCAAGACCAAGTCTCCGGTGCTCAGGCCCAAGTCTATCAAGCCGGGGCCCGAGCCTCCAACACCCACACCTGTGTCCTTTGAAGTCAAGTCCAAAGCTTTGGTGCCCGCACTCTAGCCCAGCACCCGAACTGAGGTCTATGAAAGCAGTATTTAGGTTTTTAACACTCAAGCTTTGGTCCTCGATACTCAGCTTGGATTTTACAAAAGGCCGTGCTCGGGTCCTTAGCACTTAGGCTTAGATCATTAGTTAATAAAAAATTCGTTCTTATGAAAATATTTAAAAAAAAAAAATTGAATATTTAACTTTTTTTCTTTTTTTCTTTTTCCTTCTTCTTTGGCTTATTGTCATTGCCAATGACCTACCACAAGCAAGGAATGAAGCTCACCCAAGGCTAGTGAGGCTCGAGTTGAAAGCTCACTGACTTAGCGAAGCTTGAGCTCCTGGAATTTGGTAGATGGAGCCTTGCTCAAGGCTGGCTCAACTTCGCCCATCAAAATCTGCCGAGCATGTCAACATGGTCGATGACTAAATGGCAGAAAGAAGGAAAAATAAAATAAAATAATTTTAAATATAAAATATTTTGGTAACTTTTGTCAAGAAAATCAAATTAAATTTTCCATACCAAATGACGTAAAAATATTTTCTAGTCCATTTTCACGTTCAGCCAAATATTGAAAAATATTGCCATTCTTCCTTAAAAAAGGCTTCTCGATCTCACATTTTTTATGAAATAAATCAAACCTAAAAATATTTACAGATTCAACTACACGCCTTAAACAAGCATAGGATTCAAAACCGCCGAAAGTATTCATCGAATCCCTTTCGAGGGGCCTCTCCGTGTCCTTAAGTTGATGGAGACGAAAACAGGGGACTCTGTTTTTGTGAACTGGAAGCAATGATCCAATGGCGATGGTCACGTTTCACCTTCGTGCGATCGTTGTCCCTGACCAGTACGATGCCAGTATGTGGCCATGTAATTTCCGAGATTTTTCCAGGATTTGATGGCTGCAAATTTTTTTGGGGACGTTCCTGTTCTCGTAAGCTGAAGACAGGACATCAGTTTCAGGGGGCCAGGCGAAAATTCAGTGCTCCCTTGGAAAAACAGTCACTTTTTTCTTTTTTTAAAAGGAGAAAAAAATGGACGAGTAGTGTATCGCTAATTATTATTTTGTTGTATTTACTACATAAAACGTCATTTCTCACTGTGCCTTTCGAAAACGACACTCATCTAGTCCTCAATAGAAAATGTCAATCATCACGAGAGCTCTTTTGTTCAACAGTCTCTTTTTCTTTTTTTAAAAGGAGAAAAAAATGGACGAGTAGTGTATCGCTAATTATTATTTTGTTGTATTTACTACAAAAAACGTCATTTCTCACTGTGCCTTTCGAAAACGACACTCATCTAGTCCTCGATAGAAAATGTCAATCATCACGAGAGCTCTT
The DNA here is from genome assembly GCA_014182565.1 of Eucalyptus marginata. Taxonomy (NCBI): domain Eukaryota; kingdom Viridiplantae; phylum Streptophyta; class Magnoliopsida; order Myrtales; family Myrtaceae; genus Eucalyptus; species Eucalyptus marginata. The sequence goes on from CM024593.1 coordinate 29,751,074, forward strand.
TTGTTCAACAGTCTCTTTTTCTTTTTTTAAAAGGAGAAAAAAATGGACGAGTAGTGTATCGCTGATTATTATTTTGTTGTATTTCCTACATGAAACGTCATTTCTCATTGTGCCTTTCGAAAACGGCACTCATCTAGTCCTCGCTAGAAAATGTCAATCATCGCGAGAGCTCTTTTGTTCAACTCGAGTTCACTCCTGTAGACACTTCTCAATCACATTGTCTAAGGTTTGTCATAATTTAAAAAATATACGTTCTTTCTCTATGACATTGCTTATTTCAATTATATGTTTAAATCCGTGCGAAAAAAATTGAAAATAAATTTGGTATATTTCCTCTGCTTAAGGATGGGGAAAATATGGTTCGACCTTTGCCGGCCAAAAAAATAAAACAATAACCCGACCCTCGACATCCTTTGATCATACAAGAAAAAACATCAAATGGTACTGGGAACGATGCTTGCGAATGACGGCTCGTGATGGTGCGAGGCCTCACCATCAACTCGAGCGTGTCCGATGAATTTCTTCCGCTATTGGCGTGAGAATCGGATTTTACGCGAAAGTTCGCATGAATTCGGACCATTGACTATATTCTTTTCTAATTGTGTGAAGTGAATATAGGGAATTGGGTCCATGGATCGGATGCGACCGATGAAGGTCAAGCCGAAGACGACCCGATGACGGAGCCACCCTTGCTCGGCCAAACGTGAGGTACGGGAAGTAGTTAGAATTGGTCGAAAGACTTCTTTAACGGTGGCTAAGAGACGGATGATAAAATTTCGATAGAAATTGATTTCTGGAAGGGGAATAAATTTTTTTTATTTATATTTTTCGATGAGTTTCTAAATAAAAATTTGTGTTTGATAGCGACACAAAGTTTATGTTCTTAAAATAGAATTTTACAAAATTTCTCCCTCTCAGGGGCGACAGATGGCGGCCAGCAGATGATGGGCAGCGACAGTGATGACAGATAGTGGGTGGGTGGTCGATTAGTAGAAGGACGAGCGATGAAAATGGTTTTTATTTTTTATTTCAATTTTAGAAATAGAGAAGTAAAAAAATTTTACTTCTAATTTCTGTTCCAAATCTATTTCTGGAATATAAGCGCACATGACAAAATTTTTGGAACAAAAAATCAATTTTTGGCAAGAATATTGATTTCTTAATTTATATTCCCTGGACAAGTTTTAAGTTGTTAAACGTGTTTGATAACGACCGAAATTTTCTGTTTCTAGAATAGAAATTCGTTTAATAACAGAACAAAATTTCTAATTCTAAGGGGGTGGCAGGCTTGGCGGCCGACGTCTAGCGTTTGGTGGCGAGCAACAGGCAGCCGGCATCCAGTGTTTGGCATCTAGCATCTAGCGACAGGAGGCTGGCAACTAGCATCCTATGGCGAGCAACAACGGCCTAAGGTGACGAGTGGGCAGTAAGCAGTGACAAGAGTAAATAATAAGAAGACTTTTCATTTCTCATTTTTGTTTCAGAAATAAGAAAAACTAAAAATTCTAGTTTCTAATTTATGCTTCAAATTTATTTCTAAAATAGAGATTTGTTCTAGAAATAAAAAAATGAAATTTCGTTATCAAATGAATTTTTATTGCAAACCTATTTCTGGGAACAAAAAAACATAGAAAAAAAAAAAATTTGTCATGCGCGCCCTAAAAATCTATTCTAAAAATAGAAAAATAAAATAATTTTACCAAACGAATTTCTATTCCAGAAACAAATCTAGAATAAAAAAATAATTTCTGAAATAGAAATTTTTATTTATTAGTTATTTTTATTTTTTTGTGCTGGAGGAACCGTTTTGGCCGACAGCCGCTACGTAAACCCCCAGGTGACGCTAGCGAAACTACCACCCCGGCGCCACGCGTCAATCACCTAATAGCCCGCCAGCCCCCTTGCAACTTTCGTTGCAAGGGCTTCGAACTCCTGACCTTCCCTCAAAGGACTGAAGCCTACCCAGCGGAGCCACCACGGCCGGTGGTTGAAATAGAAATTTTGATTTGTCTTGCATCCCCTAAATAATTGGATCTTACTTGCTCTTGATGCTACAAGTGGTCCTTAAACTTTGATTTAATGTGCATGTCACCCCAAAATTTTCATTTTATGCAATATGATCTCTAACTTTTTGTCCAATGTACAATGTCATCCATAAACCTTTGATTTGTTCAATATAGTCTCTAAACTAATAGTAAATGTTAAATTAAATCCTTAAATTATGTGAAAAATATTTAAAAATTCAGGCACCACATCAAATTTTGAACTAAAATTATGTGGACTAATTGAGAGACAAGATTGTATATTGAGCCAAATTCAAGGACTCTTATTAAAAAAAATTAAAATTCTTGAATAACATTATATATTTGATCAAGCTTCCAACGACCATTTGCGTCCTTTTCGCCCTCGATTAAAGATGGTTCGGAATGGGTGGGCGAGCGAAGTCGCTTCCCCTTGAAAGCAGAGTGAGTGGCCGTGGCTTGAATACAGCAAACAAAACGGGGAAGTAGGTCATTAGCCGGCCACCTCATTTGAGCTCTCAATCCACATGGTTTGGTGAGCGGCGAGAGAGACCAAAACCTTTCTGCGGTCTCTTTCTAACGCGACAGCGACAGCATCCCCCCATCCAATATTCGATCGATGGACGACAATGACGAGGACGATGATGATGGTGGTGGTGGTGGTGGTGGTGGCGGCAGGCGAAGGCCAAGGTCATTGTAACTTCCATTTTGCGTGTGCAGACTTCCATCTTGCGTGTGCATTTCATTGATTGTGCTCCACACCCTTATCCTGTGAAGTTAACCGTCGCCTTATTCCTCCCTCTCCATCCCCCAATTTATGGCTTTCCCACTCCCAATTGTCAATCACCAAGGAAAGGAAGGTGACCCCAATTTATTGACATCATCCATGATTGGGATATAGTCGTTAGTTGTTGTGGGTTGGATGGAGTGTAACTCATACTGATCCCATAAATCTTATGCAGAAAATTCTTAATTTTGGGCGGGCTATTAATAAGGACTTGTGGTCATGCACTAAGCATCTCGCGTAATCGATTAACTCTAGCTATAGTATGTTGCTAGAAAAGTTCCTCCAAGCACATGAGGTGATGGATCTCACATTGGAATCACGTCACATTTTTCTTAGATGGAATCATTTGAGTTAGGATTTTCTCTTAAGAGTATCTCAAGAGTATTTGTCAAGCAACCAATTTAAAAAAACGGTACAATTTCCAAAATATCGGCAATTTTAGTGCCTTGAAAATTTAATTTTCCCAAAAAAATTTGCTTATCAAATGCGCCCAAGCAATCGTTGATGCCACTTTAACATATAGCAAACCATTTACCTAACTGTCGGTATAAAATGTATTTATATATTGAATCTGAACAGACAAGGAGTGAAGTCTTTGACTTGGAAAAGGCATGCTAAGTTTCCTAGCGACCACGAAGCTTTTAACTTTCTGCCACGTTCACAAACTTCAGTGGGGACTTGATCTTCGTGCGTCTCGCCTCAATAGACAAATCCATGATTGACGATGACTGATTTCTCCGTTGTCTGAACACATGCGGGCTTCGGTCTCTTTCAAACACCAAAAACAATTCAAGGGAAAAGGAATTAATTACTTTTTTAATTGACTTGTCGCTAGACTGTAAAATGGGCAAGTCAGGTCGAAAATAGTCTAATCAAAATTGACGCGTTTATTCTTTTTAGATACCTAATCCGCTAAAAATACGTTTACAAGTAACCCAATCTCAAAAAAGCTTGTACACAAATTAAGATAAAAACGTAGAATGAGTGAGTGCGAGATTAAGTGAGGACGGAAAAAAGTAGAGAGTCATAAGGTGGATCAAGTCTAAATAATTACAAACTCATTTAATACCCGTATTATTTTAGGCTTTGTCATTCTAAACCATTTATAATCAATTTACTGAATATAATTAACTTACCTACCAACTCAACACATCAAATATGAATTAAAAAATACATCTATGATCCATTTTAACAGGTTTACTTATAATCATTCCCTCTATTTGTCTCCACCAAACCGTGAAAAGACTTTTAGACAAATAACTTAACCCTCCTCTCAATCATCCTCGATGCCTTCACATCTCCACTCATCGTTTTTCACATGTCAAAGGGTATTAATTTTCTATGTTTATTTCAAATTCTTCCTTCTCCTAAGGTAGATTTCACCAATTCATTATTAATTTTTTTATCTTGACTGAAGTTACATGTGAAGAAATTAGAGAGACATTAAGCATGACGCAATTTAATGCCACAAACCCTAGACTATGCCACTACAACACCGAGAACCCCTAAACTATGCTCAATATGATATCAATAATCTTAATTTATTTTTCTAATACCAAGACCTCCAAAATTGTATCGACATGGCAAAAGTACTTTCACAATATTTGCTTGAAGTGAGATCCATGTGAACAACTATTGAGCCATCGCATGAGATTTTATACGGTCAACTTGGATGAAATTGATGATGAAATGTTTTTGTTCTTGTTACGAGTACAAGTTTGGGATATTGGTAACTCAAAAAATAATTTGGGTTATTGGTGTCACGGTGATCGGAGTTTATGATTTTTTGTGGTAAACGAAAAGTACAATTGTCAGACTAATATGAGTCGGGGTATTGAAATCGCAGAAGAAGAAGAAGATGAAGCTTAGGCTGTTGATGTCATGTTGCGCAAAACTTATGGTATTTTTGTGGAGTTTTAGGGATTTTGGCTACCGACAAAAAAGTATGAGGTGCTTCGGTCGTTATTTAGGGTTATTTGCGGCATTTCTCCTACTATTTATTATTAGTTTTTTTTTTATGTTAAGCACTTTTTTGTCATTACCTACTGCCACTAGGATCAAGATTTTTAACGTGGGTGATTTAAAAAATGCAAGTGCTTAGAGAATAAGACCCCCTTTTTCGCTTTTTCATGAAGGAACTCCTAGCGCAAAAACGTGGAAGTGGAGTTCAGTGAAAGCACTCTGACGTAGGGGTGAGCGGTTCCCGATTCCTACAGTGTTCCGCTTGGAACCCTGGAACCTACCGGGCATGTGTTCCTCATTTTGGAACCCGAACCTACCCGTCGTAACCAAGAACCTAGAACCTACCTTGTCACAGGTTCCGGGGTTGGTTCCAAGTTCCAACAGGTTCTTTTTTTTGTTTTTGTTTTTCATTTTCTATTAAAAAAATCCTTCTATTGGAACTTACCGAATGATTAATTAGCCGAGCTATATTCCCTTTATTTGTGGCATTGACTACAAGTTCTTCACGATCTTGAAGAGCTGCACAATGTCTTATCATGTTTAGAAGACAACCGACATAATGCAGATCATGATTTCAATGCTAATCAATGAACTTGATGAGCCAAAGACAAAGCTTTGGGAGGGAAAATCATGAAGAAACACACTTCCTAAATCCACAGGCACTATGTGTCCTCAGCAAGCGATGAGTACATGGGATCAATTAAAATGTGAAAATAGTGATGGAGATCTTGGACACATTTCGCTTTAGAAGAGCACAAATATGATAGGCAATACTCTACTTGTGTAACAGAGCACACCATGTCATACATTTATTATTGACACTAGAACTATCCAAGTGAACACATTTCGCTGTACTTGTCTCTTTTTATCATGTCCTCCATTTCCAAGAATAAATGAAAAGCATAATGACAAATACAGCATTTCCGTCCAACTAAAGCATAACATGCAAATAATGAGGTACTTTTCACAAGAAAGTACCATTTCTCCTTCCTGAATATTTCTTCGAGCAAAGAGTCCCCATCCATGTATACCAGATTTACCAAAACATATCCGCTGCTTTTCTATCCTCTGAAACAGTAATTTAATATTAGCCATTATGAAAGACACATCAAGAAAAATGCGATGATAAAAATTGGAGGAGCAAACGTACTTGTAAGAGGTGAAGCCGTTCCTTTAATGAAGTAAAAATTGTAGAATCATTTTGTTTCTGCAAAAGAAAAGAAGAAATCTGTAAAACACTACTATGACCATCAATCTGTAAAGTAGAGAAAAAGGTCTCCAACTAGAAGGGGTTGTTATAGTAGAAAAATTACTTCCAAATTTTGCATGTTAATCACTTCTTGAAGAGAATGATGCGTTGGCCCCGTTGGACGATGAGACACTGGTTCTTCATTTTCTCGAGAAGTGAATGAGCACACATCACAACTCAAATAGACCATGTAATTACCGGCAAACAATTGAAATGATGATCATGACAGTAAAATTTAGAGCTACGTGGATACAATACCATTTTGTTAGATCTTGTAAAGACCCGACATCTTGCAGATGAGAGTGGTTCAATTTCATCATTCTTGACGGTTAAGGACTCGGGAAGTTCTTTCCTAGATGATATTAGCCTTGAACCTTTGAAGTTCCCCTGCTGGTTTTGTACCAAGTTTCTAGCAGAGAACACCCCTAAGGGGGTATGAACAACCACAGCCGAATCTGGGTTTGGGACCCGGGCGTAAGCCAAAGCATGTAACCTTAATGTTCAAAATGTACACAATGAACCGGAAAGGAGCAAAGAATGTGCCTTCTTGACCGACAACCACACATGAATGAAATTTCTAGATGGTCAAGGAGCTCAACAATTTTTAAATAATGCACGGTTCAGTACACTTTAGCCACCTTAATATCAACTAAGTACTATTAAGACATGAAACAGAAGTAAAAATGTTCAAATATGAGAAACCAAATTAGACCAACGGTGTTCGATTAATCGCGAGTTCACCCACCATCACGATTCATCTAATACAGCAGCAGATTATGTAACTGAACAGGCCATAGAAAAAAGGTTCAAACAAATGCCATTTAGTCTTTTCAATTAGAATTAGCTCTGCAAAAATAGAACATATACTGACAACCTCCTAAATTTGTCTGTTGACACTTTAATGGTGACTACATATTCTTAACTTCAAATTGCAACGGGAAGTGTCCTATAACCCGAGAGGGAACTCAAAGATAGGAGAAACAACACTATCTCATAAATTGTTAATCAAAATGACATTGCATAAACATTGATTAACTATTCGCTACATCAATGTACTATGTTAATGACCATGACATAGTTATAATCAACCTCTTGGTTTTCGAACCTTCTGCATAATCATCCAAGTGAAATCATATTTTTCCAAGACAAGGCAGCATGCACCATATAGTTTTTAGTCAATGGATCACAATTGTTAAATCTTCTAGGCAATAGACTTAACAAAATGGCTCTGCACATGAGATTGAAACAGAGAATTAAAACATGTAGACAAGGGGAATCAATCTAACCTATGATCGGCGCAATATATCAACTTCTTTGTTATTTGACTCCCACTCTTCTCCGGGTAAAGTGTAACGAAAACAAATATATAGAATCAGTGTAAACTTACATGAGTATCTATCTAACATATCCTTCCTTGAAATCCAACGGCAAAGAAAATAGAAAGAAAGCAAGAGCAAGTGTCGAATAGATTAAAAATCCAGCTCAAGAAATTCTACCGATGTTAGTTCGATAAAAGTCATGAAAATAATAAATATCTATATAAGGACTTACTTCCATGCTGTGTCCTGCTCTTGTAGTTGCAGCACACATAATATGAAAATAAGTAGGACATTTGCTGCGTTGAGTGCAAGAACCATGAGTCTGCTTACATATTACACAACTCTGCACCACAAGCAAAGAAAAGCATTTGAAAAGAAGCACCGAGCATCTAGAAGTTAATGCAAATAAACTAAGCAAGTAGACAACAAACAAAATCAACACATGAAACTCAAATACTCAACCGAACAAGTAAGCTGCTATAAAGCTATTATGAAATCAGGTTCTCCTCTATTGCTAAACGCTTTTATCATTCCCACAATAAGTACAATCCACCACATCAAAGAAATGGCAATCTTCAAAACTGTAAATCTAAATAAGTATGGATTACCTGCAAAAAAGAAGTTCAAGGAATTCTAAGTATTCTAGTGGCCGGTTCCATTTTCTCATGATTCAGAAAACCAACTTCAGGGCGAAACCACGCGCATGTGACATGAACCCGGGTAGCTCGATATCCGTTGGCTTCAAAGCACCCCCTAGAGACCAGCATTTAAGCCGGTCGAATAATTTCAAGCAAGAAAATACTAACTCACACAAAAGCCCGGCGAAATCCCGACGCTCGCCGGAAGCCCGCGCGGATCGAGGACTAGAGAAAGACGACAACGAGAGAAAATCCACGAGAAAACGGAGGAATCGGCCGCGACACTCGCATTCCACAAGGATTCACTCCACACTCAGCTCCCGCCAACAAGAAAACGGCCGGCATTGTCGCCGAATCGAAGCGCGAAAAACCGCTACTGTCCAGCCGTGATCGCCCGAGACCACCATCCTTTCTCCCCGCTCCACTCGAAATTAATTCCAGACCGGATCGAATCAGCACCACCGTCGGCGGGATAGCGGGATCGCGGGCGAGGCGACGGTGCATCAACCGGGTGGTGGTCCTCCTCCTCCCGTCCCTCCTACTCGACGCAGCCAAGGGTCAGAGCACCACGAATCGCAGATCCAAGAGGATGGAGATGGTCAGCAGATTATATATGAGGCACGATGCGGACCGGGATGGCGAGCTTCCAACGAATCGTGGGGAAGCGAAGAGGGAAAATGGGGAGAGGGCTTCTAGTGTCGGCGCGAGCGAGCAGGGGGTCACTCGGAGACGCGGCGGCCGGCAGAACTGCAGAGCACTGAGAGCAGGGATGCGGCGAGGGAATCTCAGGTGGCGTCGAACAGAGGTGGACTGGAGAACGGGCGAAGAGACGAGAGAACTGTGAATGTGGAAGGCTGAAAGCGTCGTATGTCAAAGTTTGACATAGCAAAATGCAAATGGCGACCGCCAACCTGAAGAACCCAACTCAAGTGCCCATGAATCATAATCTCCAAGTTAAACCATCTAAATTAGCTTATTCTTACAAGCATATCGAGACAAAGACTTGGGAAGAGCGTCGTCGACTGGTGAGCAGCGTCAAGAGCCGACTGGGCTAGCGGTGTTGGGGGCGGCTGGTCGAGCGGTGTCGGGGGGGAGCAGCGTCGAGGGCGACCGAGCGAGCGAGTTGGGGGCGGTTGCGCGAGTGGCGAGCGGCCTCCACCGAGAGGACGAGCGGCGTCCACTGGCGGCGTTGACGGCGAGCGGCTGAGTAGCGAGGCAAGCGAGGGGTGACGGCGTCGAGGGAGCACGAGGCAAGGGTGAGAGGAGTGGGGGCGGGGCGTCCGCCGGCGCCCGGCGTCGGCGACGGGGTAGAGACAGAGAACAGAGGGTCTGGTTCGGTTCTCCGATTCCCGGTTCTACCGGAACCGTGCTCACCCCTTGCAAGAGGAAGGAAGGAAGAAGAAGAAGAAGAAGAAGAAGAAGAAGAAGAAGAAGAAGAAGAAGAAGAGGAGGAGGAGGAGATGAATGGGGGTTTCGGCCGAGAGAGGGGGAAAGAGAAGAGAGAGAGAGAAGAAAAGAAAAAGTAGGGGTAAGGGGACAAGAAGTGACGTGAGGAGGAAAAAGAAGAGAAAAGAAAGAGAGAAAAAAAAAAAGAAAGGGGAAGGAGGGAAAATCGAGGGGGAAATCACGTGGGGGAAAGGGGGAAGGGGAGGTTTAGGGTTTTTTTGAATTTGACCGGTTCGGTTCCGGTTCCGGTTCCGGTTTCAGAACCGGAACCGAACCGAGAACCGCCGGTTCCTAGAAAAAGGAACCGGGAACCGGAACCGGCCTATTCAGAACCGGGAACCGAACCGGACCTCCTCCGGTTCGGTTCCGGTTCCCGGTTCTACCCGAACCACGCTCACCCCTACTCGACGTGCTCAATAATTAAAAAGTCCTTAATTAGTAAATTAAGCATGACATGTTGCTTGCAGTTAATTAATTTAATTTATTTAAATTGTTGTATTTAATTACACAAAACTCGATTACTCGATTTCTCTATGCTAGAAAACTCATGATTATTCTGAAATATCTGTATATACCTTATGGTAATATGAAGTCACGAAAAATTGAAGAGAAAATGACAAATCAATTCTATGTATGAATAGACTATTTATAAGGACATCTATTTCCTCGAAAGTTGCCAGGCAGATCACGCACTCGTCATTGCCGAACTCCCATGCATCGCCACAATACTTCATGACCATCATCGATAGGGCTGCCATTTCAACCTGTTGCTGTGGCATGTCGATGCCAGGATCAAAGTGAGCCCGATTGCGCCAACGAAAGCAATAGGCATAGCCCACCGCGATGAGGAGGAGCACGGCGTCTGCACATGCTAGCGACAACGCATACAAGGTGAAGGGTGTGAAGCATAGACCGACCGCGGCACGGTGGGGAGGGCGAGGCGGAGGCGCCAGAGCGACCGTGGGATAGGGAGAGAGGGCCATGATGTGCCCATCTCTTCTTCGAATTGGAAGACAAATTGGGGTGCACTTTTAAGCCATGGCTCAACAAGAGATTCGACAGCTAATAAAGGGTGGGACAATGTTGGGTTTCCTCCACTTGTTTTGATCTTTTCGGGAAACTAAGATCTAAATTACTAGCGTTTGGACGGCAACATTCCCCTTGCAACAAATGCCAAAATATGCATGTAAAATACCCGTTAATATCATTTCAATCTCCATCCCTATCCTGAAAAATCCAATAATACCCACGAATTATATGAATGATGGCCCTATAAATATTCTTAAGCGATAGAGACAACCGTAATTTCATTGAGTAATTAAATTGCACGAGCCTTTTCGTAGATACTGCATTTGCATTGAAGCTTCTTCACCCTTCGTTCCCAACGACATATATGTCAAATCACAGCTTGTTTTCCTTTATCATTTTTTTCCTCTTTTGCTCGCATATCGATAATGAGCCTTTTTTAAGTAGTTGGGAACACGAAGTTTGTTCCCTCCGAGGGTTTTGGGAAAGAAAAAAAGACTCGAGTTACAAGTTAATGCACACAAGTTTATAAGTATCACTAGAATAATAATCAGCACACCATCAATTTTTCGATTTTTAAATTTTCAATATTTGTAGCACTCTCTATAAATCCCAATTTATCTAAGTATTTTCAATGTTGAGCTTGTCTTTCCATCAAATTTCCTATATTGACAAATGCCTGCAAGATATTTTCCATCCGGGGTTCAGCTCTTGAAACAGAGGCTTCAGCCCTCGTAGGATGGGAACCCCCAGTTCGTACCATGATTTTCCTGCAGTTTTCCAAGCATTCGCCTCAGGAACAATTAGTGACTCGATGTCATCGGTCAAATAGAAATAATAAAAGAAGGTTACTAGAATTTCATAAGTAACATAAACATGTTACTGACACACACGCGAAATAACATCACACTAGTCACCAAGGATCTACGAGTGAAATTTATCACCCGTTATTCGCAATTAGTTAACTATTCTTGGTTAGTATGCTATGGTGTGCATCATTCTATCCTCATTTCCATATGAGGCTCCTTATCACTCCATATAAACCTTTGAGCTCTGATACCAACACCGGCTATGGCACCCCATTTCACGGCCCCCGATCCGTTAGGGTCGCCACAGTCTACTTGCCTCTCTCTTGTCCTAATAAAATAAATCTTTCTAATACCATATAGTTTTAAAATAGATCCATAAGTCCTGGGGGTTTACAATTTTAAACGGTCCCTACGCAGCGTATGAAAGTATAGCGGAAGCGACATCACATCTCCCCTCTCCGAAAGCTGAAATGATGCTGTTGGAAGATATGCAAATTATTCTTGTAATCAATTAGATATTAGATTGATTTGTATAAATATTACATTGCCTTTCTTGTATATACACTCGTATTATAAACAGAGAAGTCATGTACATTTCAATATATCGAATACAAGAAAATCTTCCACTTGTTCTTCTTCTCTTCTACATTCGTTTCTTGCTTGCCTTCAATTCCTGACATGGTATCAGAGCTAAGGCTTTAAGCTCCATCTTCCGCAATCGATTGCTTTCGAAGCCGCAAGACGGATCAAAGTCTTGATCAACGAAAGAATCAAATTCTGAAGAAAGAAGAAACAGAATTTTACCATGAATCCGTGAGAATCTGCTCGGAACATCTCGCCCCTCCTCCCACGGGTGAAGCCACGCCAACAGAAGAGACACAAGGTCACAACGCCCCTGCAATACCTACAATTTCCACAACCCAGCAACCAATCCAGACTCAATGGCAGATATTACCGGCTCAGGCGAATATGGGGCAGCCCATTCCGGGCCATCCTTACCAATGGGTACCTTATCCATGGTACGTCGGGCAAGGCCCGAATCCATCATTGCCGGGGGTAACGAGTTACCAGAGCAACGTTCAACCTAACGGGAGTCTACCAGCCGCAAGCGGGGCAAACTCAGCCGCCGAGGCAGAACGAACAAGCGGGTCTGGAGAAGCGGGTTCCGGAACAAACCCTCATCCGGGATTTTTCAATGCGGGTCTTGGGACCGGATTCAATGGGTCGGGTACAAGGAAGAATCCCTACCCGAACATGTCACCCGGATTCTTACCGTTTCCAATTGCGGCCATCACCGGCCGACCGGAGCCAGGCGATCCCTTGCACGTATCAACTGCCGACGGTCCAGAATTGCGACTGATCAGCCTGCAACTAACCGGGCCAGAAAAATACAACAAATGGTCGCAAGACTTCCGGCGAGCCCTGGTGACCAAAGATAAAGACGGTTTTCTTGACGGAACGATACCCATTCCGTCGGATGAGAGGCGGCAAGGCTTCGGCGAAAGTGCAATCACACGATCCGCACATGGATCGGCAAGCGCGTCTCACCGGACGTCGCAGCAGGCCTCCCACCGACGGAAGATTCAAAAACCATGTGGGACAACATAAAAGAAATGTATGGGAAGCTCGATAGAGCAAAAATTTTTTGTCTCATGCAGGAACTCACGGATCTCAAGCAAGGAAATCTATCCGTCACAAAGAATATACACAAACCGTCATCGCCCGGAACGAGCTCGAGGCTACGTAAGAGAAACTCGAGGGAACCCCGTAAAACCCTCGGGCATACGGATCCATGAAGGAGAGGGAGAAATCCACTCGATTTCTTTTGATATTGAACGAAACGTATCTAACCTTTCGTTCGCAGATCCTGGCGATGGACCCCGTGCCGCCTCTCGGCCGGATTTTCTAGTTGGCCGTCCAAGAAGAGAGCCAAAGGCTCACAGCACCGGAGACGGCACGAGGGAGCGAGTCTGTCGCTCTCGCCCTTCGCGGAGAACGCCGCGGACGAGAATCGGGGGCAAGAACCCTAGCCCGCGAGAGAGAAATTCGTGAGGGGCTAGGGTTCGGAAATGGAGAAAGGGCCCTTAAAAGAGAAGGAATCAACGGCGGGGATGCAATCCGGCGATCTGACGGCTCGGATTTCTCGCGAAGATCCGACGGTCTCGATTTCACGCGGAGATCCGATGGTCTCGATTACCCGCGGAGATCTAACGGTCTTGATTTCACGCGGAGATCTGACGGTCCGCAAGGAGTTGATCCATACGCTGCATCGGACGGTGGAGATTATTCCATGATCAAATCATCCGACGGCCGATTTATTTCATAATCAATTAGGAATTTTGGTCAAAATTCCAGGGGCGAGGTAAATTATACCGTGAACATTGCAAACGTCCACATCATACCATAGATAATTGCTGGAAATTACATGGAAAGCCAGGAGAAAAAGGCAAAAAGAAAGAATATTCTGCAGCTTACCAGGTAACTGGACCTACTGGATCAAGCACTGACCGACCGATTACTTATGGGCAATATCAGCAATTGATGTAGGCATTGCAGAAAACAGATATTGGAAATAAGGGAGCAAGTTTTTCAGGTATATCCCATTGCCTGATTAATTCAATTTCAAAAAGGGCATGGATAGTTGACTCGGGAGCTAGTGATCATATCATTTGTGATATAAAGTTTTTTTTCCAAATGCATAGGCAATTGGCCACGCCTATTTCGTGCAGCTTCCAAATGGGAGTATTACTCATGTCACATTGACAAAGGGACTGTTCAACTTAGTCCTCAAATCATCCTGAAAAATGTCCTTTATGTTCCACGCTTTCAATTCAATCTCATTTCCGTATCCAAAGTCTGCAAGGAAAATTCCCCGTCAAATCCTATTCAATGCTGACACATGTTTTTTCAGGCCCTTTCGGGAAACCGATGGGCTTGGGTAGTCTTTTCGAAGGTTTATATTTCTGGACCAAAGTATTCCAAGTCATCTAGATTTGAATTCAATTCCTTTCAATAAATTGTCATTGTGTAACGCCATTGCCAATGATAAAGACTTTCTTTTACATTCGAGAATGGGACATAGTATTTTCTTTCCTTATTCTAAATGTCCTATTTGTCCACTTGCAAAACAGTCTCGCACATCTTTCCCTTTGCATACAACGCGTTCCACCACTATCTTTTCTTTAATTCATGTGGATGTCTGGGGACCCTATCACACACCACATCGTGATGGTTCACGATATTTTCTAACAATTGTAGATGATCACTCCCGGGCCACATGGGTGTTCTTGATGCAATCAAAGGCACAGGTTCCATCTCAATTGAAAACGTTCATCACTCTGACTAAAAATCAGTTTGGGAAGTCGATACAGCAAATACGAACTGATAATGGGAAGGAATTTTTTAGTCACGATTGCAGATCACTTTTCTCGCTTCATGGCATTTTACATGAAAGCTCCTGTATCTATACTCCACAACAGAATGGAGTGGTAGAACGCAAACACCGTCATTTGCTGGAGGTTGCTCGAGCTTTGAAGTTTCAAGGATCTATTCCGGCAATATATTGGGGAGATTGTGTTCTCACTGCAGCCTATCTCATCAACCGTATGCCTACTCGAATATTAGCTGGTAAATCACCCTTCGAATTACTTTATAAGAAAAAACCAGCAATAGATCATCTACGAGTTTTCGGTTGTCTTTGCTATACTGCAACTGTGGGGCCTCGAGAAAAAATGAGTCCACGTGCCAGGAGGTGTATTTTCATGGGTTATCCTACCCTTCAAAAGGGTATTATGTTCTAGATCCATCTACAGGAGAATTTTTTGTAAGCAGGGATATCATTTTTCACGAAACTATCTTCCCATTTCGTGAATCTCCAGAGGATTTGGATGTCTCCACCAGTCCACAACGCTCCTCCATTGAGGAGAATGTATCCCCTGAATATTTTGTTGCAGTATCACCAGGCCAAGATATTCCATCTTCTTCCAGTGATCAATCAATCACGCCAGGAACATTGGCCAATGACCATGTTATTCCAATGAACGTTGAAGATGATTCGGCAATCACACAGTGCGGAACTTTCTCCACTTCCACCACCAATGGATCACCCACGACGTTCGGGCGAGCTACGAAACCGCCCACATGGACAAAGGACTATGTCTCGTGCCTTACTTAACGGACCAGGTATTCACTATCCAATATCTTCTTATGTCTCCTTTGACAAACTTTCGTCGGAGCATCGATGTTGCATTAGTCGTATATCAGATGAGAAAGAACCATCTAGTTATGATGAGGCATGCCATGATCCACGTTGGCAAAAGGCCATGGAAGCAGAATTACAGGCCTTAACTGATAACCACACTTGGGAGATAGTTCCCTTGCCAACAAACAGGAAGTCCATAGGGTGTAAATGGGTCTATAAAGTTAAGTATAGAGCTGATGGATCAATCGAACGATACAAAGCTCGATTAGTGGCGAAGGGATATACGCAACGAGAAGGTTTCGACTATCACGAAACTTTTTCTCCTGTTGCTAAAGATGTCACCGTCCGCTCTTTCTTGTCAGTTGCAGCCATTCATGATTGGCCGTTGCATCAAATGGACGTTCATAACGCCTTTCTTCATGGTGATCTAGATGAAGAAATTTACATGGATATTCCTCAGGGATTACGGAGACAGGGGGAGAATAGAGTATGTCGTCTCCGCAAATCCCTTTATGGGCTGAAACAAGCTTCCAGACAGTGGTATGCTAAATTTGCTAATGCTCTCACCAAAGGCAAACTTCAAACAATCCAAGTATGATTATGCTTTGTTTACATGGACCAGAGGTACGTCATCTATTTACTTGATGATATATGTAGATGATATTCTTATTATGGGAAATGATGAAGTTGCAATAAAAAGCCTGAAGAAATATCTGCACACTACATTTCATATAAAAGATCTGGGAGCGCCAAAATATTTTCTTGGGATTGAGATCGCTCGATCTCATCAAGGAATTTCACTCAGTCAGAGGAAGTTTGTGTTGGAAATTATATCAGAGGCTGGTTTATCAGGATGTAGGCCATCCGTCATCCCAATCGAGCAGAATATCGGGTTAACTACGCGGATCACACCGAAGGAAGTTCTCGGGATGATCCCATATTGCAGATCCGACAAGTTATCAGCTCGTTGGAAAACTTATTTATCTCGACTATGACCAGGCCGGATATATCATATGCAGTGCAAAATCTTAGTCAATTTATGCACAAACCAAAGGAATCTCATATGAATGCCGCTCTAAAAGTGGTGAAGTATTTGAAGGGATGTCCAGACTCGGGATACTTACTGTCTAGAAGATGCAACATGGAAATGACAGCATACCGCGATGCACTATGCAACATGTCCTATGAGTCGAAGATCTATAACTGGGTTTTGCATTAAGTTGGGAGATTCTCTTCTTTCATGGAAAACCAAGAAGCAAGCGACGGTTTCTCTATCCTCGCCTGAAGCGAATATCGAGCTATGGCAAAGACCACGTGTGAAATTGTGTGGATAAGAGGTCTACTTGGTGATCTTGGAATACAGCTAAAGGGGCCAACGAGATTATTCTGTGACAATGAATCAGCCCTGAAACTTGCAGCGAATCCCGTAATGCACGAAAGGACCAAGCATATAGAAGTGGATTGTCATTTCACTCGAGAGAAGATTCAAGAAGGAACAGTCGAGACAAGAGGGATTGAAACTACTGAACAACCTGCAGATGTATTTACCAAAGCCCTATGTCAAAAACAACATGCATATCTACTGAGCAAGCTAGGCGTCTTGGACATCTACAAGCCACCAGCTTGAGGGGGAGTGTTGGAAGATATGCAAATTATTCTTGTAATCAATTAGATATTAGATTGATTTGTATAAATATTACATTGCCTTTCTTGTATATACACTCTGTATTATAAACAGAGAAGTCATGTACATTTCAATATATCGAATACAAGAAAATCTTCCACTTGTTCTTCTTCTCTTCTACATTCGTTTCTTGCTTGCCTTCAATTCTTGACAGATGCACACTTTCTAGACAATTCTTTTTTTTTTTCATATATAAGATAAGCCGGACACTTTTATTTACATAAGTCTGATAGATAACACCGGTCGGTACAACAAAAGAAAACTGCCGTGGACTTTCTAAAATCGGCTATACATCATAAGATAACCCGACCTCCCTTTGTTTTTCCTTCCCATTTAGCCCAAAACAAAAGTCTATAAGACGGTGCCGGCGGTCCAAAAAGTGTCACCTGCTACTCGTCACACACACGATCACACCTAGCCCGGTCCATCGGCTGGTGGAGGCGGCAGCATCCCCAACATCACTCCATCACGTCGGACGTGTACCGACAAAAACTCCTGGACTACTGGGCCATTAGGTAACCCAACATCATACATGACTAAAACTCGAACTCGGATGAAGACCAATCCTCGAGCACCAACACAGATGTGCTCCGAACACGAGCACTCAACATTGACTGGGACGCCATAAAAAGTACCACGAGTGACAGGCGACAGAGGCATCTTTTAATCTGAAATGTTAGTCCCCAAACGGGGTGAGTACAACCACTAAGCAGTAAAAGATTCATCAAGCTATATCAAGCATTACCATTAATATCCAGATTCAAGTATGGTAGACAAAAACAAGTAATTAAAGAATAGGTATGTATCGAAATCATGAAATCCTTTAATGTAATGGCAAATGTAGTCTTAATGTGTAGTGCAACCTATCCAGGATGAACAAATCTCAATCATAGGGCCAATCTGTAATAACATGTCCCATTCCTTGCCATACACTCAGTCTCATATCCAGACTATACACACATGTAGTAAAATCATTCATTTTATCATTCAAAAGATTCATTCCCCGGAGGACCAATGTTTGCGTCCCTCCGGCATTCTCCGTACCCATCCAGGGCATCACGAAAGCCTCCCGGCATTCAGCCACTTAGGGCCACCGGCATCCGGAGCGAATCACGCCTCCAAGCATCTCGTACCCCATCCGGCATCACGAGAAACCTCGGGGCCTCCCATGAAAATGGTTACCCCGGCCATCCGGATTTACGTACCCGACTAGCATACTACCGGGCATCCCGAAGCTCCCGGGGAAAAAACCTCTGGCATTCAGCCACACAGGCCACCGGGCATCCACAAGGCATCGACTCATTCGATCCTTTGGGCATCCCGACTCCTGGGGCATCGTTAACCCGAGGGTTCAACGGTAACAATTTAGCAATTTAATTTACAAAACACTTTCAAATGCTAAAACAAGATGTCTCATGGACCCTCTAACACATTTCAATATTGTACAAATATCCATAGCCAATACCATCATATCACATAGCCATTCGAAACACATTCACCTTCGGACACTTTGTGAAAAATTCGGGAACAGAATAGCCCGATTTTTTTACAATGCACAATTCTGGTAAAAATTTTGAAATAAATACTAAATGGACTCAGAAAATTATGAAATTTTGACACGTTATCAATGAGACCTAAAGGAACAAATTTCATGAAGAACACCAAGTCAAATTCCATACTTATTAAGAGTAAAAATTTCGGTATTTCTTACTAAAGTTTCTGTAAAATTTCCAGATTTAGTATTTCCATAAAAAAAAATCATTTCATCAATTAAATCTTGTCCATTTACCCTAAACATTTGATATGTTATACCTACAGATGTACTCTCCAACTTTCATTAAGAAATCAAAGTCAAATTTTGGCTAGAAAATTACAGAAAAATCAAAAAGTCACCGAGGGACACTGTCCTTTACAAAACAGTCCACTAATCTAACGAGAATTTTTCCTACTCCTTGAATTTCGACCTCCAACATCCACAATCAAATGTTTACAAGTGTATTACACTATAACACAACCTTATCATTTCCAAAATCCTCCATAGTCAGATCTTTAAATTCTTGTTCCATCTCAAAATTCGAAATCCACAATGCATGCCCTGTTTTTACCTAGTTTTCTTGATCTAGCTTCATCTTACATGTCCAAAATCCAACATGCAGCTCTAAAATTTCACCCTTCTCACATCTACCAACTCTTCGCTAGATAAATTGAAGAACTTCTACTTGCCTTAAACCTTTCTACTCGATTGTTGGCCAAAAACAAGGGTTCGGGGATCGCGGCTTGGTCCAACCGGCGATGGGGATCGGCGGCGTCGACGGCGGCAGCACGGACATGGCGGAAGGCGATCCTCCTCTTCCTCCCTCGCGGCTCACACTCGTACACCCGCTCACCCTCTCTTTTGGTCTCTCACTCCACCCTCTCTCCCTCTCTCACTTGCTTGGTTCACTCCCTTTCTCTCTCTGCCCTTCAATTCCGAAACCCCCTCCCCTTTTTGTTCTTTGATTAATAATTAATCACCTTTTTGCATGTAGAAATTTTGATGATTGAAGCTGCAATGGACAAGCGTTTTCAAAGAATGAACAAGTGGAGGCAATCAAAGACAAGTGTTGAATGGCATCCCCCCCTTCTTGGTCCGCTCGACATTCTTGGGGGTTCTTTGGGCTTGCTTGGGCCCGAAATTTTGGGCCCAAAAGTCCTTAAAATAAAAGCCCAAAAATCTTTTTTTTTTTTATTAAACGATTGGTTCCCGCCAAAATTAATTTAATATCCCCATAATCAATTTGCTTCATATACAAGGATATAATCGAAATTCTTGCGTGCCGTCCAACATCCTCAAAAATTTTATTCTTTAAATTTCAGCACGCATATTCCTTACGAGAGACCGAATTCCATCCTTTCGGTTCAAAAATAAAATATTAATCAATCATAGTCCAAAGATTTTCTCTTGTTGCATGGTTGATCAATCCATTGCTTAACATACTATGCCAATCCGACAAATACAGATGACTGCCCTTCATTTATGCCATTGCTATAGTTCGATAACACTTTTATCGATTGGTCATGACCGTCACCTGTTCGAGGATCGTCTAAATTTTTGGATGCCACATTTTAAAAAATAAAATAAAATAGGACATGTATTAATTCGGTCCTAAATAGAAAAATTATTTTTAAAGTATAGCGTCATGACTGAATTGATTTTTTTTTCATACACAAACAAATTTACAAAGATGGAGGGTGCTACAACACATTACAAAGTGGTTTAACTTTGTAATTTATTACACCGGTCTTAGAATTCTGACAATTATCCAAGAAACATAGACAATAATAGAGAAATTTTCTTTTGGCTGTTATTTAGTCACATCTTCTGTTTGTTTTGCGAAATACAAATAATTTGAAAAGTATTTTCTTAAAAATAATTAAATAAATGATTTTTTTTTTTCATTATATACAAAAATATTTAGACATAAATTATTATCAGTAATAATAATAATTTTCATTATTTAACTATTTCAAATGATAAAAATGATTATCTTTCAAATATATTTTTTAAATTATTTATTTTTCGCAAATCCTCCGAGAGTTGTAACACAAACGGCTAATAGAGATCGATTCCGTCGCCCCGTGTTCACCTCTGCAAATGTTTTCCTAACTCTCATGCCGGATCGAAGGGACTTCTGCAAATCATCAATCTGGAATCGCTCCGCATCCCCCGACATCCTCGTCCCTCCTATGACATGGCCACTTTTCCAAGCCGCCACTTCCCTCTCCCACCATTTTCGCGCCCTTCTGCGAGCATGCGCTCGGCGATCTTCTCTCGGCCCTGCGAAGAAGCTCCACGCCTTGGCGCTCACCACTGGGCTCGCCGCATCTCCAAGCTCTTTCCTTTGCAATACCCTTCTGCATGTGTACGCCTCCTGCGGCGAGCTCGAATGCGCCCGCAAACTGTTCGACGGAATTCCTGACTCGCACAAGGACACCGTCGATTGGACCGTGCTGATGGGCTCCCTCGCCCGTCATCGCGTGCCCTTTGAGGGGCTGCGGTTGTTCGTGGAGATGGGAAATGCGGGCGCGAGACCGGACGACGTGACCATGGTTTGCCTGTTCAATGCCTGCGCTCGGTTGATCAATGCGGATGTGGGGATGCAGGGACATGGGTGGTTGGTGAAGATGGGGTTTGAGTCTAGTACCAAGGCATGTAATGCCCTCATGGATGTGTATGTGAAGAGCGGGCTGATGAGCGAAGCGAGGCGGGTGTTTTTTGGGATGAAGGAGCGGACTGTGGTGTCTTGGACTGTGTTTTTAGATGGCGTGATTAGGTGGGAAGGCGTATTAAGTGGGAGGGGCGTGTTTGATCAGATGCCTGAGAAAAATGAGGTCGCGAGTACTGTCATGCTTGTGGGCTATGTGGAAAGTGGATATACCCGGGAAGCTTTTAGCCTTTTACATGAAGCAATTTTTGGTTGGTGTATGAGATTAAATAGCGTCACACTTTGTTCTCTCCTATCCGCTTCGGCTCAGTCAGGAGATGTGATGATGGGGAAGTGGGTTCATGTTTGTGCTTTGAAGATGATGGGTAAGCATATGGATGTCATGGTGGGGACAACGCTACTTGACATGTATGCCAAATGTGG
Source organism: Eucalyptus marginata (assembly GCA_014182565.1). NCBI lineage: Eukaryota > Viridiplantae > Streptophyta > Magnoliopsida > Myrtales > Myrtaceae > Eucalyptus > Eucalyptus marginata. The sequence continues at coordinate 29,772,844 of CM024593.1, forward strand.
TAGGATTAATACTGCATTGAAAGTTTTCGAGTACTTGCCTGTTAGGAATGCAGTCACATGGAATGCAATAATTAGCGGATTGGCAATGCACGGGCTGGGTAAAGTTGCAGTTGGCATGTTTCCTCAGATGCTCAAAGAAGCAAAGCCGGATGACCTGACCTTTACGTCTCTGTTGAACGCTTGCAGCCACTCTGGCCTCCTTGATGAGGGCCGTCGCTTTTTCCACGATCTTCAATTTGTTTATGGCATAAGACCTAAAGTTGAACATTATGCATGCATGGTGGATCTTCTAGGTCGGGCTGGTGAGATAGAGGAAGCAGAGATGGCGATAAAGACAATGCCTGTCCCTCCGAATGAAGTGGTTTTAGGATCTCTTTTGGGTTCTTGTCATGTCCAAGGCAAACTCCAGCTTGCCGAACGTATTTTGAATCAGCTGGTTCAGTTGGATCCTCAAAATACAGAATACCATGTATTGCTATCTAATATGTATGCTCTGGAAGGAAAGTTGGAGAAAGCCAACTCGCTTAGGCATATTCTTAGGAGGGGGGCCACGAGGAAGGTGCCTGGAATAAGCTTTATCCATAGTGATGGCAAGTTTCATCAGTTCTCTGCTGGAGATAAGTCACATCCACGAACAAGAGAAATATATGTTATGCTGGATGAAATGATACGGAGATTGCGTTTGGCCGGTTACAGTCCGAATACTAGCTTACAACTATTAACTGGTTCCAATCATGTGTTCAATGAGGAAGAGAAGGAGCAGGCACTGTTCTCACACAGTGAGAAGTTGGCAGTGTGCTTTGGGCTTATAAGCACCAGGGCTCGAACACCTTTGTACATAATGAAAAATCTAAGAATATGTCAAGATTGTCATGCCACTATAAAGATTGTCTCAGACATATATGAAAGGGAAATTGTTATAAGAGACCGAAGTCGGTTTCACCACTTCAAGCATGGCTCCTGTTCTTGCTCTGACTATTGGTGAATGCTGACTGCTTCAACTGAAAACTTTCTGAGTTTGTTAGATCTTGAACCTCAGTCATAGATTCTCATTCATGACCAACTTTAATTCCAATGGTAGGTCAACTGCACTAATAGCGATGCTTGGTGCTTGGATTTCCTACAGTTGGTTTCTCAAATTGCAGGAAACAAATTCCTGCTGGGCTAGAGGTTCCAAAATCATTGGCCTGTCAAAGAAAGGTAGGGCTGCCATTTACATTGAAAAGCCCTGCCTCAGCCCAAAACTTCTGGTTTTGCTCCATAATTATGAATTTGCAGATTTTGTTCACGTCTCAAATTAGATATAACATGCCAATACAATATAGCTTACGATTTTGAAAGTTAAGCTATTTGGCTTGTCCTAATTAGTGAAAAGTGAAGAAATTCTTGAAGATTGAGAGACTGACAGCAATGCCTACATCTGACTATTGCTACATGGAGCTTCAGGGGTGCTCTCACACGTCAGCCATATTTTGCTATATCCGTATGAAGGCAACATGTAAGTGGACTGATGAAGTTCAGTTAGCGAAAATGCAATGATCCTGGCATGTAAGAAAGATTCTTCAGGCTGTCTGTCCGGTGTGGGGCACTGCGCTCAACTTTCACTTTAGGCATGCTCACTGCCCTGCAAGTAAGCTGCCATTAACTTTGTGCTTCAGGTTCTCTACCAGCCTCGTCAATACCTGATCAAAAATACGGGTCTTCATAAGGTATTGCTCAGAGATCTCTTAAATTCTTGCAGAAAGCAACTACAAATTAAAAACACTGATGGTGAACTTTAGGTGGCTTTAATTTTCTCATTGATTCTGCGACACTTTGGAGGACATCTGCTGGAACCAGAGCAAGCATTGGAGGTAGGACAAAGCTCATGCTCATCTCTAGCTGACCTTTGAGTCGGTTCCTTGTTCCGTGTCTATCTGGATAAAGTGCTCCTTTTACACCGAGTGCAAAATGAGACGGCTGAAGAATGCTGTCCAGCCCTTGGAGCTCCCACCGTGTCTGTAGAAGAATGGTTCTGGAGTCATCATAAAGGTAAGGAAAAGAAATGGACCACGCAAGATTTGTTGAACTTTAGTCCTTACGATATCAAGTTCAAGAACTTTAGAAACATCTTGAGGAATTTGTGGCGGATAATCTCTCCCCCTTGATTTGCATCTCAATCTCATGTCTATTACAGGCTGGACGGTCAGGAATAGGAATTGTATGGGCAGCATCAGAATTCTCCACTCTTCCTGGATAACAATAAACTTGAGATTTTGGACAGGAGAAGAGTGTTCCGTCTGGCAAAGAAATTTGGAAAAAGAAAAAGGAATACCATTTGCAAGGTAAATAGTGATGGCATTTGAGACCTGACTAGATTTGTAAAGCAAGCAAACTCAGTTAATAGCATGATCTTACAGATATAGCTATATGCCTCTAATATATGAAGATGAAGAAGTCATGCCTCCTTTTTTGTGATTGAAAGCCACAAGAGTCAATTGGATTGATTAGCCCAATTTTCAAGCCTCCATTCAAATAAGATTCACTGGTTAGTTGCGCCCATAATTTATCGAAGTGATCATGAGCACTAACCTAGAGGTATTTACAGTGTTTATGATTCCCCACTGTTAAAAATTCAGGATGCCCTTCTCTCTCACAAATTCATTTTCTTACTTTGGTATCATCGAATGCAGCCATATAGAGTCAACCTTGTAAAACATAGATGGGCCTCTTCAAGATAAACCATAAAGAAGCATGAGCTTCTGGCAGCAGGAGTTGTTGAATTGTCTGCCAAGTGCGACTACTGCTTCAGAGCAGCCTGAGAACAGGGGTTCCAAGCTTATATGGAGTCAGCCTACGGTAACTTATCTTTTCCGTCACTCACTGCAAGAAATTTACAACTAGTATCAAGTATGGTACTCGGATTGCATCTGAGGTTTTAAGTTTTGCTGGAAAATTTTGTGATTGCATTCTGTTTGTGTGTCCTAATGAACAGCACTTTGAGAAATATAACTGTCATGTGAACGGCAATGTCACAAATTTCCCAGACCAGACATTACGATTCTTTGACGGCCACGAGGTACAGTGCGTTCTAGAATATGCCCAACATCTTCTCCCTGGTAAAGTTCAAGAATCACCATAAACATGAAAAGTTCATAAGACTGTAGAATCATGTAGAGCGAGACCCGAGTTCAGCTCATCATAGAGACGAGAGCTGAACACCAATAAATGTAACTTCGGCTGCGCGTCTATAAGGAAATGCGGTGTAAGAAATCAAACAGAGAGTGAAGAGGTTGTGCCCATTAGTCTTAACTCCACAAGAAGCCACATGTTCATCAATTTCTAGACAGCGATCAAACGCCCAAGAACTAACTTAGACAGCAACGGTGGAATCAACACAAAAACAGAGTGGTAACAATACAAGAGGGAAAAACCTCGTTGAGCTGTTGGCTCCTTCGATTATCAGGGAAGATCGCTTGGAACACTCTGGGCTTGCCTTCCAGATACCGATCGAACGAAGCCTGCACGCAGTCAACGCAAAGTCACCCAAAAAGCAGTAACCCCCAAATAGCCCAACAGAGAGAGAGAGAGAGAGAGAGAGAGAGACCCCAGGAGATTCGTAAAGCGGTCGGTGGCGATCCTGGACGTGTAAGTGGAAGCCTCGTTCCCCGCCGCCGTCTCCCCACGGTGGCTCGCAGCGTGGCAAAAAAAAATTTGTTCCCGGAACAATTTTTAAGCTTTTGAAGGAGCTCGATAATTGTCTAAAATTTCTATTCTCGGGTTAGAAATGCGTTTGGTAACATTCTTAAATTTTTTTTCGTTTCTTTCAATTTTTTTAATTTTTTTCTTTTTTTTCTTTTTTTTTTCCTTTTCTCTTCTTCTTCTTCCTTTTTGTGGCCGGTCTCTGGCCATGGCGATGGTTGGCGCTGTGTTGGTGAGCTCGACGGAGCCTTGTGTGGGGCGACGCCAACCTGTCAATGGCTCGGCCTTGGCCTACCCTCGCCTAGCTCTTGCCTAGCCATGGCGAAGCTTGAGCCAACAAGCCTCCCTATGGCTTGGTGTCATCAAGGGTTCATGATGCTCCAGCTAGGTCAACGACCCTCGTCTGGCTAGTCGTAGGCCATGGCTAAGGCCGACGATTGACCAAAAGGAAGAAGAAGAAAAACAAAAGTAAAGAGAAGAGAAAAGAAGAAAAAATTAGACTTGATTCTAGAAATTGTTCCTGAAAAAAAGAAGTAATTTTTTCTACTTTCGATTCTGTTCCAAATTAATTCCCGAGAGCAAAAAATATGAATTTTTATTTTCTAGAATAAAAAATTTACTAAATGAATTTATGTTCTTTTTTTTTTTTTGTTCTAGTTGTTCTCAAAGAGTGCTGCCAAACAGGGCCTGCATGTACCCACTTCAGACGCAAATAATCCCATCGGCTATAATAGGGCCCCGGTCGTGCAAACTAGTCCATACTGCACTCCACCACCAAAACCACCGACTCGCTGCTACATGTTTTATCGTGCTAATTGCTGATGTCTCCATCGCCTTAGGACCCATCATGATCCAAGGGATTTGATGAACCCGTTGTACGCAATAATGTTTCTTCATTAAAAAGGCAGTCAGCTAACACTTATCGAACTTGGGAGGTACGGATCATCTGAGTTTGAGGTGTCAATTAATTGTGATCGCAAATCCTTGTCCAAGAGTCTATTGAATGTATTGTACATAGTGTGCGTGCTAAATTCGGATCGGTTGATATATGGTAACCGGCACTGCCGTTGTTTTCATCCGTGTAAAATAGAGAATGAAGGGGCTTCCATCTTTCAGGAAGAATGGTTTTCTAAGGTCGCAGCGGGAGTCTGCGATCAGAAGCGCAGCCGATGGATCATCCCTTCGCGGCAGAACCAAAAACCATGTTGTGACATATTTCACCGAAACTACCCTCACTGTTGATTGTACGCTCCAAATCGCATAGGGTAATGCTGCTTTTGGTCCAACCTAGCATCCTTAGATCGTGGTCATGTAAGAATAATTGTGGACCATGTGATATTATTAATTAAAAGTTTAATAAATATTTAAGTGATAAAGTTATAAAAAGTTGCAACTCTCGTGAAGATGAAAAGGAGCAATTGCCATGAGAAGTTACAATTTCTATGAAGAGATGTAACTCTTATGAAAATGTGCGATTGTCATAAAGATATAATGTGTTTTGATGAAATGCACCTATTAATAGCTTGTATTATGATCCTCTCTCCCCTTGAGACAACGAAAGGTTGCATCCTATTATCCATCAAATAAAATACATTGAGATAAACGTGAGTTAAGAGAGAGAAATCAAATTTCTCCATTTGTTTCTATTTCTTCAACAATAATTCTTTTCAAGATATGGATAAGGGTATGTCTTCATATTTATTATTATAATATGTCTCGAGTTTGAGTCCGTGAACGAAACCGAACCTAAGATAAATTAAAGGAAAGTGGATATTTGGATTTCAATTTGTTGATTTATAGAGACCAAGCCATGAATTTGTAGATTACGGAAACAAAGCTACGTTGGAATCCAGTTCAAGAAGTCTGACTTTGTGTCAGAAAAGGAAATAAAATCAAGGCTATCCTAGTGGGCTTCCGAAACTCGCTCAAACAACAACGGATAAGAGAAAGAATAAAAGGAAATAAAAAATATGATATTATTTGATGCAGAAGTCGGCTTAGAATCTAAGTGCATATATATATATCACGTTCTCGTGAGATGCGGTGTGGATCACAAAAAGTCTTGAAGCGCCGCGTGAGTGCTTCGTGTTCCACGTTGTTGATGCAAGCAATCTTGAAGCACCAAATATCGAGTGCTTGAAAGTGGGTGGTTGTTTTTTTTTTTTTTTTTTTTCGTGCAATTACATTTGAGAAGAATTAGTGTTTGTAGCCAATTAAATCTTGAATAAGATTTGTATGTAATTCCTTCGTAAGATTGAGAGATTATTTCTTGAGGAATTACGGGGCTAAACATCATGTGCATTATTGGATATAATTGGGGCTTGGGAAACACCGAGAAAGTGTTTGAGTAATTTGAGTGTGTAATCTCCTTGTATCGCTTGATCTATAGTGAAATTCATCGCTGCTCTTTCCGTGGACGTAGATCTCTACGATTGAACTACGTAAATCTGGTGTCTGATTTATTTTTTTGTTTTGTCTATTTATTATTCAATCGCTCGTTTTGCACAACATTTATTATCGTGAGTAACTCATGAAGGTCTAAGATTATTTGATATTGAATATCCGCATCTGTATGTGGGATTTTGTGCGTAGATTTATACGACAGCCTTACAGCGGGCGATTCGTCCTCAACCTATATCAACTGGCATCCTCATTTCCTCATACGGATCTCCACCGCTTGAGCAACGACCGTTCTTCTTCACATCACTGGCGAAGTCAGAAGGCCCATCTTGAATTCTTCAACCGAGAGACACAAAGTTCAGGTACATCAAATACGACGTTTCCACATCTAATCCTCCAATGGCCGCTACTTATATTAGCCTTGATATCTGCAGGTACTGGAATCCTTCTATCGTATATCATGCTTTCGGAAACAATTCGAACGCAGAAGGATGTCTCAGCAGTCGCTTTGCCGATGGAGGACAAGGGACAAGGGACAAAAGTAGCTCACAGCATTTTTAACAGTCGCATGAGCAGGAATCTGCCCGCAGGCATACCGAGCCCATCCAGGTTTCGGACTTGAACGAGGAAAATAAGTGAGGCTGGGCAAGCAATTACGTTCTTGGACACCTTGGGCGCACCCAAATTCTATCAACTTTATATGTAATAATCGCAAATCTTTTCAATCTCGATGGGCCTAAGTAATGAATTATTTCGATTAACCAAACTTCAGGCACGACCCGTCACCTATGTTTCATACCTGCCCCCATAAACCCACAGCAACTAATTTGATATCCTCTCACCATGGAGCTCGACTTGAACAAGGCTCTACTCCTTTCAGATTTGTCAATTCTCGCCCTCTCCTTCCCATGTCAAGCTGCCGTGTAGGATCACCAATATTCAAATCAGCGATTTCCGATCAAGATTGATGAATGAATTATATTGATAGATCATCAAAAAGTTTAAAACTAAATTGACCAAAGTAAAATATTTAGGATTGAATTAGCACAAATATAATATGCCTATGGTTTTTTAAAGTATTTTGCCCCCATTTTTTCATCTAGTGAGGCAGTCCATTTAAGATGAATTAGTAAATCTACACGTCACATCACTTGGCCGAGGTTTCTGTCATTCTCAACTTAGGACATTTTATATATATATATATATATATATATATATATATATATATATATGTATGTATGTATGTATGTATGTATGTATATGTATATGTATGCATCTTTTTTCTATAAAAAAAAAACATTGAAAAAATGTATTGAAAAGAAGAACCGGATATCGCTGCGTGGACGGCATCAAGTTGCGAGGCCCTTGGAGAGTAGGAACACGGACGCTCTGTGGGTGAACGGCTTGTCGGAGGCGCCTAAGCCGCCGGTCCAAAGACTGGGGACTTTATAGGGAGGAACAAGAGGAGGAGGAGGAGGAAGCAGAGGAAGCCAGAAAAATTCACAAGCTATTCGCTCTAGGAGGATGTTAAAAGATCCAGTGACGCTAATAAGGCCGAAGGCACGAAGGAAATAAAAGAAAGACCGTCACCGCCCATGTTTTGCACGTGTTTTGCACGTGTTTTCTAAGTTAAATTGTCATTTGTCTATCATTACCTCCATGACTTGTACGTGTTTTGCACGTGTTTTCTAAGTTAAATATAGTTGGATTATGTACAATTAATGAGTTGGATTATGATTTTTGATAGTGCTCTATACTTATATATATGCATAGTGGTTGCTTGATCTGCTTAAAAAATATGTACTACTCACTGAGCTAGTAGTTGCTCACCCCTCTATTTCCAAACATTTTCAGGTCCTTTGGTTAGCGGTGCTATCGATGGGGACCTTTGGAAGTAGACTTTGGGTATGGTTTGAGATTGCATCCTTCGGGTGGAAGAACGGCCGAGTTACCCCATCCTTGTATTGCAGAGGCATATCCATATACACTCAGAACCAGGCACACTCAGGATCGGAATTTATTTACCTATTATAATCCGGCCATCGGGGGTAGCCATCGGGGCTTATAACCAATAAAGATCGGGGAAGTGCCGCTTGCGACCGTCACGAGTTCTGCTCGGGCTGTCGTGGGGCCGCTTCGGCCCTCGGGGGTAGCCATCAGGGGGTTCGCCGGAGCGCCTCCTGCGGTCGGGGGGTTCGCCGAAGCGCCTGCTGCGGTCGGGGGGTTCGCCGGAGCGACCGTGAAGGAGAACAGACCGATTTCTCTCGTTGTGGCAGTAAGGAGGACAGTGGCGAACAAGAGCACAGTAACGGTAGCCATTAGGGATGTGTTTGAGGATTGTGTTTGAGGATTGTGTTGGGATCGTCTACCCTTAAATAGAGGTGCATTAGCCATTAGGGATTGGGCAGTCGCAGACCAGAGGGGGGGTAGGCCAGAACGGGCCAGATCAGTGATCTGGCCCGTTCGGCCTCTCTCGTCCCGCAGGCCGGCAGCCCAGAACTAGTCTGGGTCGTGGGCCTGCGGGAAGCCCTTTTTGCAGACGGGCCCAATCTGCATTCAATTAAAGGCCCGACACGAAGGAAATAAAAGAAAGATCCGGTGATGCTAATAAGGCTGAAGGCACGAAGGAAATAAAAGAAAGACCGTCATCGCCCATGTTTTGCACGTGTTTTGCACGTGTTTTCTAAGTTAAATTGTCATTTGTCTATCATTACCTCCATGACTTGCACATGTTTTGCACGTGTTTTCTAAGTTAAATATAGTTCGATTATGTACAATTAATGAGTTGGATTATGATTTTTGATAGTGCTCTATACTTATATATATGCATAGTGGTTGCTTGATCTGCTTAAAAAATATGTACTACTCACTAAGCTAGTAGTTGCTCACCCCTCTATTTCCAAACATTTTCAGGTCCTTTGGTTAGCGGCTAGTAGGTTAAAGAGTGCTATCGATGGGGACCTTTGGAAGTAGACTTTGGGTATGGTTTGAGGCTGCGTCCTTCGGGTGGAAGAACGGCCGAGTTACCCCATCCTTGTATTGCAGAGGCATATCCATATACACACACTCAGAACCAGACACACTTAGGATCGGAATTTATTTACCTATTATAATCCGGCCGTCGGGGGTAGCCATCGGGGCTTATAACCAATAAAGATCGGGGAAGTGCCGCTTGCGACCGTCACGAGATCCGCTCGGGCTGTCGTGGGGCCGCTTCGGCCCTCGTGGGTAGCCATCAGGGGGTTCGCCGGAGCACCTCCTGTGGTCGGGGGGTTCGCCGGAGCGGCCATGAAGGAGAACATACCGATTTCTCTCGTTGTGGCAGTAAGGAGGACAGTGGCGAACAGGAGCATAGTAACGGTAGTCATTAGGGATGTGTTTGAGGATTGTGTTGGTATCGTCTACCCTTAAATAGAGGTGCATTAGCCATTAGGGACTGGGCAGTCACAGACCAGAGGGGGGGCAGGCCAGAACGGGCCCGATCAGTGATCCGGCCCGTTTGGCCTCTCTCGTCCCGCAAGCCGGCAGCCCAGAACTTGTCTGGGTCGTGGGCCTACGGGAAGCCCTTTTTGCAAACGGGCCCAACCTGTATTCAATTAAATGCCCGACATGAAGGAAATAAAAGAAAGATCCGGTGACGCTAATAAGGCCGAACGCACGAAGGAAATAAAAGAAAGACCGTCATCGCCCATGTTTTGCACGTGTTTTCTAAGTTAAATTGTCATTTGTCTGTCATTACCTCCATGACTTGCACATGTTTTGCACGTGTTTTCTAAGTTAAATATAGTTCGATTATGTACAATTAATGAGTTGGATTATGATTTTTGATAGTGCTCTATACTTATATATATGCATAGTGGTTGCTTGATCTGCTTAAAAAATATGTACTACTCACTGAGCTAGTAGTTGCTCACCCCTCTATTTCCAAACATTTTCAAGTCCTTTGGTTAGCAGCTAGTAGGTCAAAGAGTGCTATCGATGGGGACCTTTGGAAGTAGACTTTGGGTATGGTTTGAGGCTGCGTCCTTCGGGTGGAAGAACGGCCGAGTTACCCCATTCTTGTATTGCAAAGGCATATCCATATACACACACTCATAACCAGACACACTCAGGATCGGAATTTATTTACCTATTATAATCCGGCCGTCGGGGGTAGCCATCGGGGCTTATAACCAATAAAGATCGGGGACGTGCCGCTTGCGACCGTCACGAGGTCCGCTTGGGCTGTCGTGGGGCCGCTTCGGCCCTCGGGGGTAGCCATCAGGGGGTTCGCTGGAGCGCCTCCTGCGGTCGAGGGGTTCGCCGAAGCGCCTCCTACGGTCGGGTGGTTCGCCAGAGCGGCCGTGAAGGAGAACGGACCGATTTCTCTCGTTGTGGCAGTAAGGAGGACAGTGGCGAACAGGAGCACAGTAATGGTAGCCATTAGGGATGTGTTTGAGGATTGTGTTTGAGGATTGTGTTGGGATCGTCTACCCTTAAATAGAGGTGCATTAGCTATTAGGGATTGGGCGTCGCGGCACTGCAGGGGGTAGGCTAGAGCGGATCGGCCCGTTCGGCCTCTGTCGTCCCACAGGCCGGCAGCCCAGAACTGGTCTGGGTCGTGGGCCTGCGGGAAGCCCTTTTTGCAGACGGGCCCAACCTGCATTCAATTAAAGGCCCGACACGAAGGAAATAAAAGAAAGATCTGGTGACGCTAATAAGGCCGAAGGCACGAAGGAAATAAAAGAAAGACCGTCATCGCCCATGTTTTGCATGTGTTTTCTAAGTTAAATTGACATTTGTCTATCATTACCTCCATGACTTGCACGTGTTTTGCACGTGTTTTCTAAGTTAAATATAGTTGGATTATGTACAATTAATGAGTTGGATTATGATTTTTGATAGTGCTCTATTCTTATATATATGCATAGTGGTGCTTGATCTGCTTAAAAAATATGTACTACTCACTGAGCTAGTAGTTGCTCACCCCTCTATTTTCAAACATTTTGAAGTCCTTTGGTTAGCAGCTAGTAGGTCAAAGAGTGCTATCGATGGGGACCTTTGGAAGTAGACTTTGGGTATGGTTTGAGGCTGCATCCTTCGGGTGGAAGAACGGCCGAGTTACCCCATCCTTGTAGTGCAGAGGCATATTCATATACACACACTCAGAACCAGACACACTCAGGATCGGAATTTATTTACCTATTATAATCCGGCCGTCGGGGGTAGCCATCGGGGCTTATAACTAATAAAGATCGGGGAAGTGCCGCTTGCAACCATCACGAGGTCCGCTCGGGCTATCGTGGGGCCGCTTCGGCCCTCGGGGGTAGCCATCAGGGGGTTTGCCGGAGCGCCTCCTGCGGTCGGGGGGTTCGCTGGAGCGGCTCTGAAGGAGAACGGACCGATTTCTCTCGTTGTGGCAGTAAGGAGGACAGTGGCGAACAGAAGCATAGTAACGGTAGACATTAGGGATGTGTTTGAGGATTGTGTTTGAGGATTGTGTTGGGATCGTCTACCCTTAAATAGAGGTGCATTAGCCATTAGGGATTGGGCAGTCGCAGACCAGAGGGGGGGTAGGCTAGAACGGGCCAGATCAGTGATCTGGCCCGTTCGGCCTCTGTCGTCCCACAGGCCGGTAGCCCAAAACTGGTCTGGGTCGTGGGCCTGCGGGAAACCCTTTTTGCAGACGGGCCCAACCTGCATTCAATTAAAGGCCCGACACGAAGGAAATAAAAGAAAGATCCGGTGACGCTAATAAGGCCGAAGGCACGAAGGAAATAAAAGAAAGACTGTCATCGCCCATGTTTTGCACGTGTTTTCTAAGTTAAATTGTCATTTGTCTATCATTACCTCTATGACTTGCACGTGTTTTGCACGTGTTTTCTAAGTTAAATATAGTTCGATTATGTACAATTAATGAGTTGGATTATGATTTTTGGTAGTGCTCTATACTTATATATATGCATAGTGGTTGCTTGATCTGCTTAAAAAATATGTACTACTCACTGAGCTAGTAGTTGCTCACCCCTCTATTTCCAAACATTTTCAAGTCCTTTGGTTAGCAGCTAGTAGGTCAAAGAGTGCTATCGATGGGGACCTTTGGAAGTGGACTTTGGGTATGGTTTGAGGCTGCATCCTTCGGGTGGAAGAACGGCCGAGTTACCCCATCCTTGTATTGCAGAGGCATATCCATATACACACACTCAGAACCAGACACACTCAGGATCGGAATTTATTTACCTATTATAATCTGGCCGTCGGGGGTAGCCATCGGGGCTTATAACCAATAAAGATCGGGGAAGTGCCGCTTGCGACCGTCACGAGGTCCGCTCGAGCTGTCGTGGGGCCGCTTCGGCCCTCGGGGGTAGCTATCAGGGGGTTCGCCGAAGCGCCTCTTGCGGTTGAGGGGTTCGTCGAAGTGCCTCCTTCGGTCGGGGGGTTCGCCGGAGCGGCCGTGAAGGAGAACGGACCGATTTCTCTCGTTGTGGCAGTAAGGAGGACAGTGGCGAACAGGAGCACAGTAACAATAGCCATTAGGGATGTGTTTGAGGTTGTGTTTGAGGATTGTGTTGGGATCGTCTACCCTTAAATAGAGGTGCATTAGCCATTAGGGACTGGGCAGTCGTAGACCAGAGGGGGTACGCCGAACGGGCCAGATCAGTGATTTGGCCCGTTCGGCCTCTCTCGTCCCGCAGGCCGGCAGCCCAGAATTGGTCTGGGTCGTGGACCCGCGGGAAGCCCTTTTTGCATACGGGCCCAACCTGCATTCAATTAAAGGCCCGACACGAAGGAAATAAAAGAAAGATCCGGTGACTCTAATAAGGCCGAAGGCCCGAAGGAAATAAAAGAAAGACCGTCATCGCCCATGTTTTACACGTGTTTTGCACGTGTTTTCTAAGTTAAATTGTCATTTGTCTATCATTACCTCCATGACTTGCACGTGTTTTGCACGTGTTTTCTAAGTTAAATATAGTTCGATTATGTACAATTAATGAGTTGGATTATGATTTTTGATAGTGCTCTATACTTATATATATGCATAGTGGTTGCTTGATCTGCTTAAAAAATATGTACTACTCACTGAGCTAGTAGTTGCTCACCCCTCTATTTCCAAATATTTTCAGGTCCTTTGGTTAGCAGCTAGTAGGTCAAAGAGTGCTATCGATGGAGACCTTTGGAAGTAGACTTTGGGTATGGTTTGAGGTTGCGTCCTTCGGGTGGAAGAACGGCCGAGTTACCCCATCCTTGTATTGCAGAGGCATATCCATATACACACACTCAGAACCAGACACACTCAGGATCGGAATTTATTTACCTATTATAATCCAGCCGTCGGGGTAGCCATCGGGGCTTATAACCAATAAAGATCGGGGAAGTGCCGCTTGCGACCGTCACGAGGTTCGCTCGGGCTGTCGTGGGGCCGCTTCGGCCCTCGTGGGTAGCCATCGGGGTTCGCCGAGCGCCTCCTGCGGTCGGGGTTCGCCGAAGCGCCTCCTAAGGTCGAGGGGTTTGCCAGAGCCGCCGTGAAGGAGAACGGACCGATTTCTCTCGTTGTGGCAGTAAGGAGGACAGTGGCGAACAGGAGCACAGTAACGGTAGCCATTAGGGATGTGTTTGAGGATTGTGTTTGAGGATTGTGTTGGGATCGTTTACCCTTAAATAGAGGTGCATTAGCCATTAGGGACTGGGCAGTCGCAGACCAGAGGGGGGGCAGGCCAGAACGGGCCAGATCAGTGATCTGGCCCGTTCGGCCTCTCTCGTCCCGTAGGCCAGCAGCCTAGAACTGGTTTGGGTCGTTGGCCTACGGGAAGCCCTTTTTGCAGACAGGCCCAACCTGCATTCAATTAATGGCCCGACACGAAGGAAATAAAAGGAAGATCCGGTGACACTAATAAGGCCGAAGGCACGAAGGAAATATAAGAGAGACCGTCATCGCCCATGTTTTGCACGTGTTTTGCACGTGTTTTCTAAGTTAAATTGTCATTTGTCTATCATTACCTCCATGACTTGCATGTGTTTTGCACGTGTTTTCTAAGTTAAATATAGTTGGATTATGATTTTTGATAGTGCTCTATACTTATATATATGCATAGTGGTGCTTGATCTCGCTTAAAAAATATGTACTACTCACCGAGCTAGTAGTTGCTCACCCCTCTATTTCTAAACATTTTCGGGTCCTTTGGTTGCGGCTAGTAGGTCAAAGAGTGCTATCGATGGGGACCTTTGGAAGTAGACTTTGGGTATGGTTTGAGGCTACGTCCTTCGGGTGGAAGAACGGCCGAGTTACCCCATCCTTGTAGTGCAGAGGCATATCCATATACACACACTCAGAACTAGACACACTCAGGATCGGAATTTATTTACCTATTATAATTCGGCCGTCGGGGGTAGCCATCGGGGCTTATAACCAATAAAGATCGGGGAAGTGCCGCTTGCGACCGTCACGAGGTCCGCTCGGGCTGTCGTGGGGCCGCTTCGGCCCTCGTGGGTAGCCATCAGGGGGTTCGCCGGAGCGCTTCCTGCGGTCGAGGGGTTCGCCGGAGCGGCCGTGAAGGAGAACGGACCGATTTCTCTCGTTGTGGCAGTAAGGAGGATAGTGGCGAACAGGAGCACAGTAACGGTAGCCATTAGGGATGTGTTTGAGGATTGTGTTGGGATCGTCTACCCTTAAATAGAGGTGCATTAGCCATTAGGGACGGGGCGCCGCAGACCGGAGGAGGGGCAGCGAACGGGCCGGATCACCGATCCGGCCCGTTCGGCTCTCTCGGGTCCCCGCAGCCGGCAGCCAGAGCCCGTAACCGTGCAGGTCGTGGGCTGCGCAGGAAGCCCTTTTTGCAAATGGGCCCAACTTGCATTCAATTAAAGGCCCGACCATCTGGTCGAGCCTTGCCTTCTTCGGGCGGGCCGATCAGCCCGGCCCCCCCCCAATCGGACCGAACCCGGTCCGGTCGATCCGTGCCGATCGGGCCGAACCCGGGTCGGGTCGAGACCGAACCCGACCCGGTCCGGCTCGAAATTTTTGTTATTATTATATTTTTTTAAATTAAAAATTAACTTTAAAAAAATTCGAAAATCCAAAAAATGTAGAGTTGGGTTGGAAATTTCCATGTTTTGCCTTTTTAGTATAATTAGGCTTTTATTTGCTTATATATTGATTATGTCGCGAGTTTAATTTACATGTTTCATTATGTTTGCAATCGTTTAGTTGCATATGTTAATCTTGTCGCAATTAGGATCTTGGTAGCTGTGGTTATTACTTGTACTTATATATGCTTATCTACCCTTTCTCCAGGTACTAATCTTTTGTTCGCACTTTCTTGGTTACATAAACTACATATCATCAGATCATTGCTTTTTTTTTTTTTTTTTTTTAAGCGTTTGTCATTGGAAAAAGATAATTCAATAAGAACCCACAATACGAGATTAGACTTCTAAAATCCTAAAAACTTCACATGAATGATTCTCATATGATAAAATTGTAAAAACTAAATTTATTTTTCTTTCGTTGGAATTGCTCTCATAATGAAATATCTTTCACCTAAAGTTATTCTTTGATTTTATTAAAGAGGACAAGGGTTATGTGCCAACTCCAGACAATGGATATCTTATGCAATAAGGAATTGAACTTCTTTGGTCCAAACAACATTGATTTTAGGTTGAGTCGGAATTAATCAACAACAAGGCAAAAAAAAAGTTACAAGACCAGTCTCAAACTTTGTTGGAATTTAATCAACAACACAAATTAAGGATAGTAAGATGTGGAGTTGGAATTTAATCAACGACAACACACTAGGATAGTAAGATACAATACTGGAATTTAATCAACGACAATGTACCAAGATACAGAAATACATCGAAATCTAATTAACGATGAGAATCTAAAAGCTATAGCTAGGAAAATTAAAGTGTAGTACATGAAAAGCAAAGATAAAAAGATAACATTTTGATTGATTTATCATATGGCTTCTAGTTGGATGACTGGTGGTATGATAACTGTTTGGTAGTTATGTCTTCTCTAGTACCTGCTATTGGCTTTGTCCATGATCCTTTATTCTCATAGATCACTTTACCCATACTTCATATAATTATCCTATTCGTGCTTTGAGGATTACGCAACTGTCGATGCCATTCCATGACTGAGGCTCCAAATAGCAATTGCTTTTTTACAACGTGCACCTTTGATGCTAACTACCTTAGTGCCCTAAGTAATATTCAAAGTGTCTCCATTGAAAAAGTTGTTGCTAAAGTTCATACGAGCAGCTACCAATCATCCGTCATCATATTTCAACAACTGAGCACATGACATTTCTTTATCTCATCATCAATCACCGAATATCTACCCTATGTACGTTGATAATCGGGCATACATCGACATCACCCATCCATTATGCACATAACTGTAACTTATTTCTGAAGAGCTACAGCCGAGGTAAATCTCAACTTTAATATCAGCTATATAGTTCACAATTTCACGAAAGATCCTGTATTTATGAGAGGACATGTAACATTTTCAATTAAGATAAATATTTGTCACATGTATTTCCTTGTTTATATAAGTGACCCAATTTGTCATGCGATTGATAAATCTCTTTGTTTGTAGCTATACTTTTATCTTTTAACAATCTTAGCCCATGGACCCGCATCGCCGAATGGACACTTCGATGTATTCGATTCTTAGGTGAGCATTTTTCTGGCTTGGCAGTGATCGACCCATGTGGCCACGATGAATAGTGGAAGCAAAATTGACATTGGTGAACAGAGCTTAACATAGAAGATGTCGAGTCCAATTGAAGAAATCGTACAGGACAGGGGTGGGACTGTGCATCGATAAATATAGGTTCTTTCTATGTATTTTGTCGTTGGAGTGCAAGAGAGATCATTGAGAAAGTGTATAGATGAAGTCCCTATTACCTTTTACGAGCTAAGGGCATGAGCATAGAGGCTCGGTTATCTAAAGGTTCTTGGAACACTCTACAAGCCTCATAAATCGTTTGAGCCCTAGTTTTATAATTGTTGCCAGGTTTGGATAAAAGTTCAAAGGCTGTGATTGAGAAGTCATGGGAAATCGGGTGGATAGGTTATTTGCATATGGACAGTTCTAGTAAAATTGTTGACTCTGGAGAAATAAGCTTAAGGTTCTTCATGGGATCCAAGTACCACATAGACAGATATATGCTATTAGATGGTTATTTTTTTTCCACCAAAAAACATCATATGATAGAAAGTACGGGTTATACCTATTCCCTAATGTAGTCTCGTTATGTAAATGAACCAATTAGTCCTTTCCTCTCCTAATACCTGGAAAGTAAGCACACATCCTAGAGATTTCATTTATCTCTTGTGGAAGTGATTATGATTAGGTTTACTCATAATGGCATCCAATGACTTTAACCCTAATTTAGGATTAGCTAGCCAATTACAGAGTGTCTCTACTGGAGTACATGCACATATATGGAAAATCAAAGTTTCACATCTTAAAAATTTATCAAATCACTGTACAACTTGATTAATTAATCGATAGCTGTCCAATATGAGATATAGATGGATGCCTTTTTGTTGTTTAATCACATTAATACAAAAGACTTGTCCTTTTGCGAAATTGGCATTTTGCATTAAGCCATTTGTTTTGCATTACCAAGACTTACCCTGTCTGAAGCATAGATAACTGCTTTTCTTTAATCACGTTTTTATCAGTTAGATTAACGTGACTTACTACCTAAATAGTTTTTGTTTGTAGCTAATTCCGAAGTGTTTGTTCTTATGCTCTTCCAGCCTTTCATCAATCTCATGGGCCTTTTTCCCATCACCCTACTTTGTTTTGTGCTCAAACGCAAGACTGATGGCAAGTGTATCTCCAATCGATAGAATCTTTTAGGAGGAAATTCTATCCAAATCTAACTTTTATTTACACTTTCCCTTGAAAATTTGAAACATATGTGTTTCTTGTGGGTGATATCCATAAATGTAACTTACCCATCAGAAGATTGAGCAGGAGGAAATCATGACCTCTTTTTATAACAAAAGAAGGCGGAGAATATTCAATATGATAATTATTAATTGCAAGTTATATTAAAAAAAACTAATTAAGTTTTATTTCTTCCGCTTGGCAAAGAACATTTGATGTGAAACTTTAATTAACTGCAGATTGCAAAACTGGTGGTTAAGGGTGCGAATGATAAACATTTTGGCTAGAAATTGATTTTGGAAGAGAAATAGATTTTTCTATTTCTATTTCTAGATGAGTTTCTAAGCGAAAATACTGTTTGATAACGACACAAAATTTCTTCCTTTCGGACCGGCGGACAACGGACGGTGGTTGACGGCGACAGATGGACCACCGTTCATAGTAAGGACGAACGATGAGAAGAACTTTTATTTCTTATTTACGTTCCAAAAATAGAAAAGTTGAAAATTTTTACTTCTAATTTCTATTCCAAACCTATTTCTGAAACAAAAATCTATTTCAAAAATAGAAAAATGGAATAATTTTATCAAACGGATTTCTATTTAAAACAATTTTTCTATTCCGGACTTGTTTTGGAATAGAAATTGTAGTTTGTCATGCACCCCCTAAGAGTCCCAACTTGATAGTTTGTGTCATAACATCTGACAAAAATTTTACGAAACTAATAGGGGTGGACACACATTGCGATAGGAACACCCCCACCTCCATCCTAGCCTAACTAGCCCTCATTACCGTCGAATCTGTCAATTGACGAATGGGGCAGATTGGAGCCCTTCGATCGATCCGATTATATGATTGAGAAATCTCTATGTTTATAGCTATACTATTACCTTTTACCGATTTTCTACAAAATTTTTGTTACGTGTGGAATAATGAACGGCCTATAATTATTTGAAATTGCCGCGGAAACGGACGGGATCTTTCTAGCATCACCTTACTACGAAGACTTTGTTGTGGGCTACGACTAGCGCAGCCCTTGGGCCTGCATCGCTTGTGAATGGCACTCACGATGTCCTCGTTTCTTGGATAAGCATTTATCTGGCTCGGCAGTGATCGACCCATGTGTCCTGGATGAATAGTAGTAGCAAAATTGACATCGGTGAAGAGGGGTCAACAAAGAAGATGTCCAGTCCAATTAAAGATATCATACACATCCGGGGTGGACCCGCCTTTGTCCATGCGATCCCAAACTTTATGGACCGTGCATCGATAAATACAGGGTCTTTAGATGCATACTGTCGTTGGGATGCAAGAGAGATCATCGAGATCCCATGGGGACCAAGTTACTATATTTACGAGCTGAAAGCATGAGAGCAGAGGCTTGGTTACCTGAAAGCCTATAGAAAACCCCGCAAGCGTCATGAATAGTCCAAGTGGTCTGCACAGGTGGCTCTGACTAGAGCAGCTTGTACACGGTTATTGGAATTCAAACAAATGAACTCCAATTTCTGGCTTACCAATCTCTAGATTTGCAATAGGCAAATTGTTTCCCATTTTATCCAGTTCACTGGGTCAAGTTACAAAGATAATCTAATTCGTTTGGTTAAAAGTTCTTAGGCTTTGATTGAGAAGTCATGGTGAATCAGGTGGATAGGCTATTTGCATATGGAGAGTACTAGTGAAATTGTGGACTCTGGATAAATCGGCTTACAGTTCTTCATGGGAACCAAGAACCACAGAGAGATATATCTTATCATATGGTTAATTATTTCCACCAAAACATCATATAATAGAAAACATGGGTTATGCATATTCTCTAATGTAGTTTCATTTTGCAAATGAACCAATTAGTCCTTTCCTTTCCTAATCCCTAGAAAGTAAGCACACTTCCTGGAGATTTTCATTTATCTCTTGTAGAAGTGATTATAATTAGGTTACTTATAATTGCATCTTATCACAATGACTTTAACCCTAATTCATGACTAGTTAGCCAGCGACACAATTTATCTATTGGAGAGCATGCATAGATAGGGAGGCAGTGGGGAGTAAGCTACACAATTTATCACTAGAATAATAATCAGCACACCATCAATTTTTTGATTTTTAAATTTTCAATATTTGTAGCACTCTCTATAAATCCCAATTTATCTAAATATTTTCAATGTTGAGCTTGTCTTTCCATCAAATTTCCTATATTGGCAAATGCCTGCAGGATATCTTCCATCCGGGGTTCAGCTCTTGAAGCAGAGGCTTCAGCCCTCGTAGGATGGGAACCCCCAGTTCGTACCATGATTTTCCTGCAGTTTTTCAAGCATTCGCCTCAGGAACAATTAGTGACTCGATGTCACTGGTCAAATAGAAATAATAAAAGAAGGTTACTAGAATTTCATAAGTAACATAAACATGTTACTGACACACACGCGAAATAACATCACACTAGTCACCAAGGATCTACGAGTGAAATTTATCGCCCGTTATTCGCAATTAGTTAACTATTCTTGGTTAGCATCCTATGGTATGCATCATTCTATCCTCATTTCCATCTGAGGCTCCTTATCACTCCATATAAACCTTTGAGCTCTGATACCAACACCGGCTATGGCACCCCATTTCACGGCCCCCGATCCGTTAGGGTCGCCACAGTCTACTTGCCTCTCTCTTGTCCTAATAAAATAAATCTTTCTAATACCATAGAGTTTTAAAATAGATCCATAAGTCCTAGGGGTTTACAATTTTAAACGGTCCCTGCACAGCATATGAAAGTATAGCGGAAGCGACATCACATCTCCCCTCTCCGAAAGCTGAAATGATGCACACTTTCTAGACAATTTTTTTTTTTCATATATAAGATAAGCCGGACACTTTTATTTACATAAGTTTGATAGATAACACCGGTTGGTACAACAAAAGAAAACTGCCGTGGACTTTCTAAACCCGGCTATACATCATAAGATAACCCGACCTCCCTTTGTTTTTCCTTCCCATTTAGCCCAAAACAAAAGTCTATCAGACGGTGCCGGCGGTCCAAAAAGTGTCACCTGCTACTCGTCACACACACGATCACACCTAGCTCGATCCATCGGCTGGTGGAGGCGGCAGCATCCCCAACATCACTCCATCACGTCGGACGTGTACCAACAAAAACTCCTGGACTACTGGGCCATCAGGTAACCCAACATCATACATGACTAAAACTCGAACTTGGATAAAGACCAATCCTCGAGCACCAACACAGATGTGCTCCGAACACGAGCACTCAACATTGACTGGGACGCCGTAAAAAGTACCACGAGTGACAGGCGACAGAGGCATCTTTTAATCTGAAATGTTAGTTCCCAAACGGGGTGAGTACAACCACTCAACAATAAAAGATTCATCAAGCTATATCAAGCATTACCATTAATATCCAGATTCAAGTATGGTAGACAAAAACAAGTAATTAAAGAATAGGTATGTATCGAAATCATGAAATCCTTTAATGTAATGGCAAATGTAGTCTTAATGTGTAGTGCAACCTATCCAGGATGAACAAATCTCAATCATAGGGCCAATCTGTAATAATGTGTCCCATTCCTTGCCATACACTCAGTCTCATATCCAGACTATACACACATGTAGTAAAATCATTCATTTTATCATTCAAAAGATTCATTCCCAGAGGACCAATGTTTGCGTCCCTCCGGCATTCGTACCCATCCAGGCATCACGAAAGCCTCCGGCATTCAGCCACTTAGGGCCACCGGGCATCTGGAGCGAATCACGCCTCCAAGCATCTAGTACCCCACCTGGCATCACAAGGAACCTCGGGGGCCTCCCATGAAAATGGTTACCCCGGCCATCCGGATTTACGTACCGACTAGCATACTACCGGGCATCCCGAAGCTCCCGGGGAAAAAACCTCTGGCATTCAGCCACACAGGGCCACCAGGCATCCACAAGGCATCAACTCATTCGATCCTTTGGGCATCCCGACTCCCAGGGCATTGTTAACCCGAGAGTTCAATGGTAACAACTTAGCATTTTAATTTACAAAACACTTTCAAATGCTAAAACAAGACGTCTCATGGACCCTCTAACACATTTCAATATTGTACAAATATCCATAGCCAATACCATCATATCACATAGCCATTCGAAACACATTCACCTTTGGACACTTTGTAAAAAATTCGGGAACAGAATAGCCCGATTTTTTTACAATGCACAGTTCTGGTAAAAATTTTGAAATAAATACTAAATGGACTCAGAAATTTATGAAATTTTGACATGTTATCAATGAGACCTAAAGGAACAAATTTCATGAAGAACACCAAGTCAAATTCCATACGTATCGAGAGTAAAAATTTCGGTATTTCTTGCTAAAGTTTCTGTAAAATTTCCAGATTTAGCATTTCCATAAAAAAAAAATCATTTCATCAATTAAATCTTGTCCATTTACCCTAAATTTTTGATATGTTATACCTACAGATGTACTCTCCAACTTTCATTAAGAAATCAAAGTCAAATTTTGGCTAGAAAATTACAGAAAAATCAAAAAGTCACCGAGGGTCACACTGTCCTTTACAAAACAGTCCACTAATCTAACGAGCATTTTTCCTACTCCTTGAATTTCGACCTCCAACATCCGCAATCAAATGTATACACGTGTATTACACTATAACACAGCCTTATCACTTCCAAAAATCCTCCATAGTCAGATCTTTAAATTCTTGTTCCATCTCAAAATTCGAAATCCACAATGCATGCCCTGTTTTTAACTAGTTTTCTTGATCTAGCTTCATCTTACATGTCCAAAATCCAACATGCAGCTCTAAAATTTCACCTTTCTCACATCTACCAACTCTTCGCTAAATAATAACAGTAAGCAAAACATAGATTGAAGAACTTCTACTTGCCTTAAACCTTTCTACTCGATTGCTGGCCAAAAACAGGGGTTCGGGGATCACGGCTTTGTCCAACCGGCGATGGGGATCGGCGGCGTCGACGGCGGCAGCACGGACACAGCGGAAGGCGATCCTCCTCTTCCTCCCTCGCGGCTCACACCCAGTACGCCTGCTCACCCTCTCTTTCGGTCTCTCACTCGACCCTCTCTCCCTCTCTCACTTGTTCGGTTCACTCCCTTTCTCTCTCTGCCCTTCAATTCCGAAACCCCCTCCCCTTTTTGTTCTTTGATTAATAATTAATCACCTTTTTGCATGTAGAAATTTTGATGATTGAAGCTGGAATGGACAAGCGGCTTCAAAGAATGAACAAGTGGAGGCAATCAAAGACAAGTGTTGAATGGCATCCCCCCTTCTTGGTCCGGTCGACATTCTTGGGGGTTCTTTGGGCTTGTTTGGGCCCAAAAGTCCTTAAAATAAAAGCCCAAAAATCTTTTTTTTTTTATTAAACGATTGGTTCCCACCAAAATTAATTTAATATCCCCATAATCAATTTGCTTCATATACAAGGATATAATCGAAATTCTTGCGTGCCGTCCAACATCCTCAAAAATTTTATTCTTTAAATTTCAGCACGCATATTCCTTACGAGAGACCGAATTCCATCCTTTCGGTTCAAAAATAAAATATTAATCAATCATAGTCCAAAGATTTTCTCTTGTTGCGTGGTTGATCAATCCATTGCTTAACATACTATGCCAATCCGACAAATACAGATGACTGCCCGTCATTTATGACATTGCTATAGTTCGATAACACTTTTATTGATTGGTCATGACCGTCACCTGTTCGATGATCGTCTAAATTTTTGGATGCCACATTTTAAAAAATAAAATAAAATAGGACATGTATTAATTCGGTCCTAAATAGAAAAATTATTTTTAAAGTATAGCGTCATGACTAAACTGATTTTTTTTCATACACAAACAAATTTACAAAGATGGAGGGTGCTACAACACATTACAAAGTAGTTTAACTTTGTAATTTATTACACCGGTCTTAGAATTCTGACAATTACCCAAGAAACATAAACAATAATAAAGAAATTTTCTTTTGGCTGTTATTTAGTCACATCTTCTGTTTGTTTTGCGAAATACAAATAATTTGAAAAGTATTTTCTTAAAATAATTAAATAAATGATTTTTTTCATTATATACAAAAATATTTAGACATAAATTATTATCAGTAATAATAATAATTTTCATTATTTAACTATTTCAAATGATAAAAATGATTATCTTTCAAATATATTTTTTAAATTATTTATTTTTCGCAAATCCTCCGAGAGTTGTAACACAAACGGCTAATAGAGATCGATTCCGTCGCCCCGTGTTCACCTCTGCAAATGTTTTCCTAACTCTCATGCCGGATCGAAGGGACTTCTGCAAATCATCAATCTGGAATCGCTCCGCATCCCCCGACATCCTCGTCCCTCCTATGACATGGCCACTTTTCCAAGCCGCCACTTCCCTCTCCCACCATTTTCGCGCCCTTCTGCGAGCATGCGCTCGGCGATCTTCTCTCGGCCCTGCGAAGAAGCTCCACGCCTTGGCGCTCACCACTGGGCTCGCCGCATCTCCAAGCTCTTTCCTTTGCAATACCCTTCTGCATGTGTACGCCTCCTGCGGCGAGCTCGAATGCGCCCGCAAACTGTTCGACGGAATTCCTGACTCGCACAAGGACACCGTCGATTGGACCGTGCTGATGGGCTCCCTCGCCCGTCATCGCGTGCCCTTTGAGACGCTGCGGTTGTTCGTGGAGATGGGAAATGCGGGCGCGAGACCGGACGACGTGACCATGGTTTGCCTGTTCAATGCCTGCGCTCGGTTGATCAATGCGGATGTGGGGATGCAGGGACATGGGTGGTTGGTGAAGATGGGGTTTGAGTCTAGTACCAAGGCATGTAATGCCCTCATGGATGTGTATGTGAAGAGCGGGCTGATGAGCGAAGCGAGGCGGGTGTTTTTGGGATGAAGGAGCGGACTGTGGTGTCTTGGACTGTGTTTTTAGATGGCGTGATTAGGTGGGAAGGCGTATTAAGTGGGAGGGGCGTGTTTGATCAGATGCCTGAGAAAAATGAGGTCGCGAGTACTGTCATGCTTGTGGGATATGTGGAAAGTGGATATACCCGGGAAGCTTTTAGCCTTTTACATGAAGCAATTTTTGGTTGGTGTATGAGATTAAATAGCGTCACACTTTGTTCTCTCCTATCCGCTTCGGCTCAGTCAGGAGATGTGATGATGGGGAAGTGGGTTCATGTTTATGCTTTGAAGACGATGGGTAAGCATATGGATGTCATGGTGGGGACAACGCTACTTGACATGTATGCCAAATCTGGTAGGATTAATACTGCATTGAAAGTTTTCGAGTACTTGCCTGTTAGGAATGCGGTCACATGGAATGCAATAATTAGTGGATTGGCAATGCACGGGCTGGGTAAAGTTGCAGTGGGTATGTTTCCTCAGATGCTCAAAGAAGCAAAGCCGGATGACCTGACCTTTACGTCTCTGTTGAACGCTTGCAGCCACTCTGGCCTCCTTGATGAGGGCCGTCGCTTTTTCCACGATCTTCAATTTGTATATGGCATAAGACCTAAAGTTGAACATTATGCATGCATGGTGGATCTTCTAGGTCGGGCTGGTGAGATAGAGGAAGCAGAGATGGCGATAAAGACAATGCCTGTCCCTCTGAATGAAGTGGTTTTAGGATCTCTTTTGGGTTCTTGTCATGTCCATGGCAAACTCCAGCTTGCCGAACGTATTTTGAACCAGCTGGTTCAGTTGGATCCTCAAAATACAGAATACCATGTATTGCTATCTAATATGTATGCTCTGGAAGGAAAGTTGGAGAAAGCCAACTCGCTTAGGCATATTCTTAGGAGGGGGGCCGCGAGGAAGGTGCCTGGAATAAGCTTTATCCATACTGATGGCAAGTTTCATCAGTTCTCTGCTGGAGATAAGTCACACCCACGAACAAGAGAAATATATGTTATGTTGGATGAAATGATACGGAGATTGTGTTTGGCCGGTTACAGTCCGAATACTAGCTTACAACTATTAACTGGTTCCGATCATGTGTTCAATGAGGAAGAGAAGGAGCAGGCACTGTTCTCACACAGTGAGAAGTTGGCAGTGTGCTTTGGGCTTATAAGCACCAGGGCTCGAACACCTTTGTACATAATGAAAAATCTAAGAATATGTCAAGATTGTCATGCCGCTATAAAGATTGTCTCAGACATATATGAAAGGGAAATTGTTATAAGAGACCGAAGTCGGTTTCACCACTTCAAGCATGGCTCCTGTTCTTGCTCTGACTATTGGTGAATGCTGACCGCTTCAACTGAAAACTTTCCGAGTTTGTTAGATCTTGAACCTCAGTCATAGATTCGCATTAATGACCAACTTTAATTCCAATGGTAGGTCAACTACACTAATAGCGATGCTTGGTGCTTGGATTTCCTACAGTTGGTTTCTCAAATTGCAGGAAACAAATTCCTGCTGGGCTAGAGGTTAAAAAATCATTGGCCTGTCAAAGAAAAGTAGGGCTGCCATTTACATTGAAAAGCCCTGCCTCAGCCCGAAACTTCTGGTTTTGCTCCATAATTATGAATTTGCAGATCTTGTTCACGTCTCAAATTAGATAACATGCCAATACAATATAGCTTACAATTTTGAAAGTTAAGCTATTTGGCTTGTCCTAATTAGTGAAAAGTGAAGAAATTCTTGAAGATTGAGAGACTGACAGCAATGCCTACATCTGACTATTGCTACATGGAGCTTCAGGGGTGCTCTCACATGTCAGCCATATTTTGCTATATCCGTATGAAGGCAACATGTAAGTGGACTGATGAAGTTCAGTTAGCGAAAATGCAATGATCCTGGCATGTAAGAAAGATTCTTCAGGCTGTCTGTCCGGTGTGGGGCACTGCGCTCAACTTTCACTTTAGGCATGCTCACTGCCCTGTCATGGTTGGACTAAAGCAGCTTTCTCGGTTGCTCTCGTTTGAATTTGCTATAATCTGCAAGTAAGCTGCCATTAACTTTGTGCTTCATGTTCTCTACCAGCCTCGTCAATACCTGATCAAAAATATGGGTCTTCATAAGGTATTGCTCAGAGATCTCTTAAATTCTTGCAGAAAGCAACTACAATAAAAAAACACTGATGGTGAACTTTAGGTGGCTTTAATTTTCTCACTGATTCTGCAACACTTTGGAGGACATCTGCTGGAACCAGAGCAAGCATTGGAGGTAGGACAAAGCTCATGCTCATCTCTAGCTGACCTTTGAGTCGGTTCCTTGTTCCGTGTCTATCTGGATAAAGTGCTCCTTTTACACTGAGTGCAAAATGAGATGGCTGAAGAATGCTGTCCAGCCCTTGGAGCTCCCACCGTGTCTGTAGAAGAATGGTTCTGGAGTCATCACAAGGAAAAGAAATGGACCACGCAAGATTTGTTGAACTTTAGTCCTTACAATATCAAGTTCAAGAACTTTAGAAACATCTTGAGGAATTTGTGGCGGATAATCTCTCCCCCTTGATTTGCATCTCAATCTCATGTCTATTACAGGCCGGACGGTCAGGAATAGGAATTGTAAGGGCAGCATCTGAATTCTCCACTCTTCCTGGATAACAATAAACTTGAGATTTTGGACAGGAGAAGAGTGTTCCGTCTGACAAAGAAATATGGAAAAAGAAAAAGGAATACCATCTGCAAGGTAAATAGTGATGGCATTTGAGACCTGACTAGATTTTTAAAGCAAGCAAACTCAGTTAATAGCGTGATCTTACAGATAAAGCTATATGCCTCTAATATATGAAGATGAAGAAGTCATGCCTCCTTTTTTGTGATTGAAAGCCACAAGTCAATTGGATTGATTAGCCCAATTTTCTAGCCTCCATTCAAATAAGATTCACCGGTTAGTTGCGCCATAATTTATCGAAGTGATCATGAGCACTAACCTAGAGGTATTCACAGTGTTTATGATTCCCCACTGTTAAAAATTCAGGACGCCCTTCTTGCTCACAAATTCATTTTCTTACTTTGGTATCATCGAATGCAGCCATATAGAGTCAACCTTGTAAAACATAGATGGGCCTCTTCAAGATAAACCATAAAGAAGCATGAGCTTCTGGCAGCGGGAGTTGTTGAATTGTCTGCCAAGTGTGACTACTGCTTCAGAGCAGCCTGAGAACAGGGGCTCCAAGCCTACATGGAGTCAGCCTACGGTAACTTATCTTTTCCGTTACTCACTGCAAGAAATTTACAACTAGTATCAAGTATGGTACTCAGATTGCATCTGAGGTTTTAAGTTTTGCTGGAAAATTTTGTGATTGCATTCTGTTTGTGTGTCTTAATGAACAGCACTTTGAGCAATATAGCTGTCATGTGAACGGCAATGTCGCAATTTTCCCAGACCAGACATTACGATTCTTTGACGGCCACGAGGTACAGTGCGTTCTAGAATATGCCCAACATCTTCTCCCTGGTAAAGTTCAAGAATCACCATAAACATGAAAAGTTCATAAGACTGTAGAATCATGTACTGCGAGACCCGAGTTCAGCTCATCACAGAGACGAGAGCTGAACGCCAATAAATGTAACTTCGGCTGCGCGTCTGTAAGGAAATGCGGTGTGAGAAATCAAACAGAGAGTGAAGAGGTTGTGCCCATTACTCTTAACTCCGCAAGAAGCCACGTGTTCATCAATTTCTAGACAGCGATCGAACGCCCAAGAACTAACTTAGACAGCAACGGTGGAATCAACAAGAAACAGAGTGGTAACAATTCAAGAGGGGAAAAACCTCGTTGAGCTGTTGGCTCCTTCGATTATCAGGGAAGATGGCTTGGAACACTCTGGGCTTGTCTTCCAGATACCGATCGAACGAAGCCTGCACGCAGTCAACGCAAAGTCACCCAAAAAGCAGTAACCCCCAAATAGCCCAACAGAGATAGAGAGAGAGAGAGAGAGAGAGAGAGACCCCAGGAGATTCGTAAAGCGGAATGTCGGTGGCGATCCTGGACGTGTAAGTGGAAGCCTCGTTCCCCGCCGCCGTCCCCCCAGGGTGGCTCGCGGCGTGGCACCGCAAGAACCGGCGCTGCTGCTTCGGCCACCCCCACTTGCTCCTCCCGCTCGTCCAGCAAGGGAGCAGCGGCTGCCGGCACGGCGCCAAGTAAGCTCCTCCAAGCTCGCTTATTGCCATCTCCTCCTCCTCCTCCTCGTACTTTCCCTGGCGAAAGGTACTGCAGGATCAGAGAGGTGACGCTGACGATGTAGAGATAAGCAAATCCGACGTAGGGTCTTTATCGTCGGCGCGGTGTACACGCGGCGCTTCCTCAGTGAGCGCCACTCATCTCTAGACCCCACTCATCTTCCTCTTCTTCTACTTCCTCCCTTTTTTTTTCCATTTCCTTTCATGGGTCCTCCTCGGATTTCGTGGCCATGGTTGATTGGGACAGACAGAGACGGAGAGAGACAGGTGGTCGTCAATGGGCCCTACCCAAAAATGGCATGCGAGCTTTGGACCGAACCAGCATGTGGCTGAAATCTACTGGCTCGTGTTTGTTAAGGAAAGCAACATCATTTAGGTCGAGCGGCCTCGCAAACACGAGAGAGAAAAGAGCCAGCTCCAGACCGGGCCAAAACTCGACACCCGACGGTTCACATCACATGCCCGGAAATGACCCTCCGCCGAGCTTAGCGATGGATGCCTAATTCGGAAAGGCCGAGGGCCAGCTGGACGGTGCATAATGGATGATCAATTTCCGGTCCGGTCCGGTCCGGTCCGGTCCCATCCAGGAACCATGAACTGGACCTAAAGGATTGGTTCCTAGGTGGTCTAATGGGAGATGAAAGTGAAATCAAAATGCAACCCTTCGCACATATTCTTGTCTAGACATTGAGAATTGAAACTACTTTCCGATGATAAGTCTATGAATTTGACCATATCACAACTCCATTATGATACTAATTAGTCAATATTGTACTCCCTTTAAGAGTTTATACATTATGCATAGTGGTTAATTTATGAGCAGCTCACCCAAACACAAAGGATAAAGATGGAAAATAAAGTAGTTCCGAGAAGGACATGTGATAAGGGAAAGGAAAGAAATTTGCATGAGAAATAAAAAAAATAAAAAATCATTAATCCGATTCAAGCAGTTCGGTTCCTCTCCGGAACTGGGAACTGAATTGAAAATCATTGGTTCCAACTTTATGGAATAGAAAATTAGATTGGCGTCCTTGAAAACCGCCCAAAATCGGCCAATCTGGGCAATTCTCAATTTGGTCTCTTCGTGTTGCTCACTTCTACTGTGCATGTGTTCTTGGTTTTGAAGTAGATTTGGAGGCAGCAATACCAACTTTTGATTCATTGACAATAGAAGCTTGGACAGCCATGTGGTTGTGGATTCTTTGGCGAAGTCGGGTCACGTATGTTTCGTAGGTTGAGATCCCCAACCCTCTTGGCACAAGCCGTATCGAATCAAATTAAGAAACATCCCTAGGGAATGCAAAGGTGCGCACTGCAATATGTGGACCACATGTTACTTTACAAAATCTAATTTGAGAGCTTTAAGCTAAAGTCTCGAAAAGAAATTACTCAAATCGCGATACTTGGCGTAATTTAGACTTGATTGTTAGTCTATGTCTAGCTCTCAGATATAAGTCAATGATTGGGTTTAGGCATAGTTCTCTTATGAGAAAATGCCGGGAAAAGTACCAAAAAAGTTGTAAATCTATTGCATTAATATAAATTCATTCTTAAATATTTTAATTTAACCAATTTAATTTTAAACATTTTCGCATTAGCAGAATTCGACCAATTAGGTTGGAAATCGCCGAAGTGGACATTTGCACTTCTACGTGCCATGACTAGCGTTGACGTGGACAAATTTTATAAATTTTAAATATTTTTTAGAATTTTTTATTCTTTTTTTTTTTTCTTCTTTTCTTTTCTTTCTTTTTTTTTTTTTTGATAGACGAGGGCCGAAATCCTTGCATGTTAGCCGATGAGGACGCAGAGGCCCTCACCCGTGGCCGGCAAGGGTTCCAATGCCCTTGCCTAGTCTAGGGAAGGTTTTGACCCTTGCTTGGAAGCGCTGGCTTGACACCCTCGCCTGTGACCGGGGAGGGCACAAAGGCCCTCACCCAAACTAGCCTCTAGCCGAAGGCCTCAACAACCAAAGGGTGAAAGAAAAAAAGAAAGAAATGAAAAGAGGAAAAAAAGGGAAAAAATGTTTAAAAATTTTGAAAATATTAAAAATTATATAAAAATATTCACATTAGTGCTGGTCAACTACAGGAGTTCATGTTAGTAATTTACAGTCAAAATTAACTCAATGAATTGAATTTGTATCAATACGAAAATGTTTAAAATTAAATTGATCAAATTGAAAAGTTTAGAACTAAATTGATATCAATGCAATAAATTTACTACTTTTTTGGTACTTCTGCCCGAAATTGCCAAATACCCTCCTCACATTTAACCTCAAAATCATTTTCCATCCTCTGCTATAAAGCCACTGCTTTTCAGCCTCAGGTATAATCTCACGGCGAAATGACTCGATTGTCCTCCCTAAATAGAATGCCACCCAGTTCTCAACTCACCTGATACACATTTTAGCTTCCATTTCCAACTCCTCAACCCACCACACGCCCTAAAGCTTGCAGCCTCCTCCATACACCATGACCCACCGTCATGGCACCGCCGCTGTCGCCGCCCCGCTTTCACCCACCAATGCCTCTCTCTCTCTCTCTCTCTCTCTCTGTACTCTGTGCAACGTACTCCATGGACGACCCACATCGCGGCGGCTGGCAACCTCGATTGGAAGTAACAAGCCGCCCCGGGTGACGTCAATCAAGGGTGGCCGCAGAAAGGCCTGCAACCTCGATGGGTCATCGTTCATTTTGAACATAAGCACTTTGGAGGGCGTCTTCATCGTGTAAAAGCATGTCCTCAACGCCAAGTTTGGTTAATTCTAAGCTCTATATGCAAACAAAAAGGATATAATTTTGTGGACCGCAATCTTTCAAGCAAGACAATATTTTTCATGATGAATTTGATCATTCGCTTTTATTAAGCCTTAAAATTGTTTTAGTTACCTTATGTCAAATCTTCTAATTAAATTTCTCATTGCCTAAAGAAGAAAATGCGACTATTGAGCTATGAAAACATTACGCCGCTGTACAATCATAGCATGAACTTTTAGAGTAAATAATTACATAAATTAATCCGAAATAAAAACATAGATACAAGACGGAGCATGCATGGACGAAAGCCGAGTCCGAATGAGAGTGAATTGTTCTTGACATGCTCAGATGACAGGATTGAGAATGGCAGAGACCGAGCAAGATTATTCTGGAGACATTAAAGCATTTGTAGTATCGCCATGCTCGACATGCGAACTTCACGACTTTGCATTTTACACAATTTTTAACCAGAGAGAGAATCAAAATCAAACCGTCTTTGGTTTAAACGAGTCACCTAAAACCAATGATCCTCAAACAAACAGTTCTTGGAGAGCCAAAAAGGGTTAGGGTGTGTGACTCTCTGTATCTGCATCTTGAAGAGAGAGAGAGAGAGAGAGAGAGAGGCATCAGAAGGTGATGTCATTCGTCGAGTCGTTTTAAATGAATAGCTTCATACACAAACATGCAAATGGGGTTTGCTGGGCAAGGCCGATTCCATGCATTCCTCGCCTCCTCATTTCATAAACGCTCCCTCTTCCTCCTCCTCTTCTCTCAACGCATTCCTCATATTCATCTTCTCTGATCTCTCTCTCTCTCTTTCTCTCTCTCTCTCTCGCTCTCTCTGTCAGCTGTCATGAAGAGACCGCCATGCTGCGACAAGTCGAACGTGAAGAGAGGCCTTTGGACGCCAGAAGAAGATGCCAAGATACTCGCATACGTATCGACTTACGGGACTGGCAACTGGACTTTGGTCCCTGAGAAAGCTGGTCTTCTTTTCTGTTTCCAATCCTTTCATGAACAAGATCATTGTCCCTTCTCAGCTCGTTATTTCCATGTTTTGATAGAGCTCAGTCTTACTTTAGGTGTGCATGCGCGCGCACATGCAGGGTTAAACAGATGTGGAAAGAGCTGTAGGCTTCGGTGGACCAATTACCTGAGGCCTGACCTTAAGCATGATGGCTTTTCCCCTCAAGAAGAAGATCTCATCATCAACCT
Organism: Eucalyptus marginata; assembly: GCA_014182565.1. NCBI lineage: Eukaryota > Viridiplantae > Streptophyta > Magnoliopsida > Myrtales > Myrtaceae > Eucalyptus > Eucalyptus marginata. Next base: position 29,805,929 of record CM024593.1, read on the forward strand.
CCACAAAATCTTTGGCAGCAGGTCTCACTAGTTTGCTCATCATTTCTCTGTCGAATGCCGTTATTCTTTTGAATGTATAAAGCCGATAGAATATATAAGGAACGGAGTTTATCATGCATTTTCATTAGATTGAATGAATGATTCAAATCGCTGCTCATTTTCCTGTCGAGTTCCCCTCCGAATTTCACGGAGAAGACTCTTCCGTGGATGAGTGGATTAATGCAGACAGAGGGTTGTGGTTTTAAGTTCGTAGATCTTGAGTTTGGAAGGAAACGTTAATGAACTCAACAGCTGGTGGGGTAAATTTCATTATCAACCCATCTTTCTGTCATGAAAGGTTCGATGTGTGTAACTTAATTCCCATGCATGCAGCATTTACGTATTTTCTAAGTACTCCTCTCACGCTTTTATTGGTTACATGATATGGTCTTGTTGCAGATGGTCTCTAATTGCAAAACATCTGCCCGGAAGAACAGACAACGATGTCAAGAACTACTGGAACACCAAGCTCAAGAAGAAGCTCCAAAAGATGGGAATCGATCCTTAACCCACAAGCCTTTCTCTCAGATCTTCTCAGACTTTGAGAACATGAGCGGCTGCCCAAACGCCCAAAATCGCCAAATCTTGCCCGCGCCATCGTGTTTGACTCAGGTTCCTGCAGGCTCCAATTCTCACTTGGATGTGATCATGAAGCCCGTGATGGAGCAAGTTCATGAGAATTTCACTGCCGAAAATCACCTCTTGTGGTCTCAGTACCAGGCGGCGAACCAGGAAGTTATGCAGCTGCAACAATATCAACATGTATTGAGCGAGGTCACGTCTTCTTGTTCCTCGTCATCCTCTTCTACTCTGACGCGACTTAACACGCAACAGTCGGATGGTCCACCGCTTCCTCCTCCCTTTGTTGCCTGGACCGGCGATTCGATTTCGCATCGCCCATTTCCCACTGGCAATGTATTGCCGAAGCGCGAAGGAGACTTGCAGGATATAGTGTCTTCATCGTCCATCAACTGTGCGAGCGATATGGCAAAACAAGCGCTCCCCAACACCCCTGTCGGCACAATGGCTTGTAAAAACGAAGCCAAATGGGCCGAACCCGGAGATTCGTGCGAGGTAGCGCTAGAACTGGAGTGCCATTTCGGAGACGGTTCGTACTCTTGTTTCGGCTCTTTCACGGACGCCATCTTGGACAGGGACAGCAAGATGAGGTCGGAGTTGTTTCCAGAATTTATAGATGGACTTCTAGATTACTGACGAAGCACCTCATGCTGTTTGAAGGAAGTGGTATAGATTAATATGCGTGCAAGACGAGTTTAAAAAAATCCTAGTTATCGTTAGGGCAGTCTGGCGAGAAGTTTGTCACTGGTTTTATGATGTTGATTACATCCCCTTAGTTAATAATACGTCATGCTTTCCTGTGCGATCAAATTTTCTTTCAAGAGCAAGACCAACTCTAGAAGCAACCCCGTCGGGCTAAGTATTTTAGCTCATCAGGACATGATGGCCGAGGTAAGCGAGCCAAATAAGAGGCGCTGCCTCGTGAGTGAAACTCTTGGGACCTAGGAGCGAGCATCAGCGAATTGGCATAGCTCGGCCAGAAAAACATTTGCATGGCCTGTGCTGGAATCATCCCTAAGCTGATTAGGTAGATCACACACCTCAATTCTTGCTCTAAGGATATTGTAAAGCAAGTAATCAGAAAAAACATCATACCCGAGTAAAGCAATCAAGGAGCTCGATATGCTGTTGCTTAGAGATCAGCATTCAGCATTCATTGAGTATACCACACAAACAGGGTTAAGTGTTGAACCCCATGCACAGGCAAGGCCCAAACGTACGTAAAGAGGAAGCGTTGGGTAAAACAAATCACACAGAATTCTAGGGCCGGGGCCTCTTCAAATGGTTTTTTCCTTGGATTGCAAAAAACAAAGACACGGATTGAGTCAAAACTCAATGAAACCTCAGAGGGGACACTGACAGCGTTTTACAGATCTTATTGTCACAACTCGAAACCATCTAAACAATGGAAAGAGTAACATGTTCAACAGCATTCTTGTTCAAATACACGAATCATAAAGGACAGACACCTGAATGTTGGTCTGAACAGAATTTACCGCTTCCCTTTGTCTTGTACAAGGGCACTCACACAAGTTGGATGGTTTGCCTCATGGCTTGAGAGCCAAAGCAAGTCCAACCTTAGCACTCTTATCTATGGACTTGCTGTCAACTTCCCCTGAAATGGTGAAGAGGGATCTCGGTCGCCACTCATGCTGGATAAGAGCACTTACCTTGCCAGCATTGGTCACTCTAGCCTTGACAGATGTCAAAGGATCCAACGCATGCTGGGTACCGACAGTGATGGTATTTTTATTGGTTGAGAAGCGATGGGTGAACTCAGCACCTACAGCAGTGTTGGTCAAACCATTCACCAGGTGGTAGTACGACGCAGCCAGTGTATCGCCCTTGTCATTCCTGTATCATTCACAACGGTGAGAAAAGAAATAACTATAAAAAGAAGCATTTCATGCTGACAAATCTTAAAAAGTTGCTTCTACCACATTTAAGTACACTTAGAACTGATAATCAAGAGCTACTTACACAGTCAGTGAAGCAATCAAGTCTGCATTGGAGAAGCTCAGACCAGCATTGCACTTGGCAAAGTCGCCAGACTTGGTGTCAAAAGACACATCAGTACCAAGTGCCAGAGCACTAGTTCCAATAACTCCAGAGAAGGTGACAATGGGGTTTGCTGTCAGACCAATGCTAGAGCTGATTCCAGCGTGCTCATGCAAATACTGGAGCTCAATCTGGGACACAGAGAAAGGTAAACATCATTAGGTGAACAAGCAGAGAAGCAACACATAAAGATACTCAACACTAAGCAACAGAAAAACAGATAAGCTTACCTTGCCAGACCTTTGATCAGGAACTTTGAAGCTAAAGATAGTCTTCAGACCAGGAGCAGGCTCATCAACAGTTATGGTTGTGAAGAGCTGGTAGTAACAATAGAATGTTCAGCAAAACAAGCAAGTACAGCATGAATTACCCATTTGCATGTTCATTTGGTGATGAGAGCTACACACTTCAAAATATTTAGTTAAGAATATAATTGCCATTTGATCCAACTTATGATTTGTGTTATCATAGTAACAATACAGAGAATAAAGAATATAACAAAATGAATTTTCAAGGGGCATCCATTAAGCTTCTTAAGATTAAGATCAAACCTCCCATGCAGTACTCAATTATGCATGCGTGTGCTTGGGTGCATGCATGCTTGAGAGAGAGAGAGAGAGAGGAGAACAGTGAATGCCGGATTCAACTATGGCTTTAGGGAGCTACTCTGTTCTGTGCATAATGCAAATATCTAAGAGGAAAATTCCCTGAAGTCATACTCTATATATCAGCAATAATAATGCATAAACTCCCACTCAACAGGGACCACCAGGTTCAATCACCATAAACATATGCCACTTCCCATATTGGATAAAAAATGCAATGTCCAGCTGAAATGTGAAACTCAAGATACAATGGTACTAATGATCAAAGCCAACACAAGTGTAACATCCTGCAACAGTCCATTTTTGACGTGGGCAAGGCTTATTCAAGAGACCAGAAACAAAAAAATCTCAGTCTCCTATCATTCAATCACTCATTCACACAAGTGGGGATAAAAGAAAACCTTACATTGGAACTTGTGTCAACTTTGATGTCAGTGGTGATATTCTTGTTCTTCAGCTGAGTATTAACATCAGCCAGAAACAGCTCCCCTTTCTTGGTTCCTGTTGATGTTAAGGACTGCAGCAGAAAGCGAACCATTCTCAAAGAAAGCAGCAAAACCATGTGTCGGCACGAGGACCGCAACATTATAAAGAAGATGAGTCAACCGTCATCCAAAAAAGGAAAAATGCATAACCAAATTCGACTAACCCAAGTGAAATCGAAGTCATCTTTTAATGTTCTTCTCGATGGGAAGCACAAACTAACACTAGTTTATTCCGAGCGTAATTAGCCAAATCAAGCAGAGCAAGGCAATAACGACCAACCAAGAGCAAATGACACATGAATAGTAACTTCTTCACAAGTTAAATCAAGATTCCCCAAAGATCGGATTTTGATAATCACAGACGAAGAACCGAAACAAATGTAAGGTAGCCCCTGGAACCAATCGCCCGACACGTATCATCAAGTAAATCTTCTTCGCCACACCACCCAAGAAACAGCAGCATTCAATCAAACAACTCTAAGTCCACGCAACTAAAATGCATCCGCCCATCCCAACGCTTCTTCAATTGACCGCGGGCAGCCAAACATCAATGTCGAGTAAACGAACAGAAACCCCAACAACCTCGCCCAAACCTAAACGATAAATTGCACTCTCGGGGAAGAAAAACGCAAACACCACCGGCGGCAGGCGACGCCGGAGCGAGAAGCGCGCGAAGACCCACCACTCCGGTCGGCGAGAACGTGGTGATGGTGAACTTGTGGTCGCTCTGGTAGTCCTTGTAGAGAAGATCTGCGAAACGGCAAGCACATCAAAAGCGAGAAAAAAATCGAGCGCGCCGGCGCACCGATTAGCATCGAAGGACGAGGGAGGGAACAAAACCCTCCCGGGGGACACACGCACCTCTGGCTTTCTTGCCGATGTCGGAGTAGAGACCGGGACCCTTGCCCATGGCTGCAGAGACGGAGTTGGGAGATGCTCGGCGGAGCACGCGAGGCGTCGAAGGTCGGAGCGGAGCAGGGGAAAATGGGCAGGGCTGCAAGCGCGAGGGACGACGACGCCTATTTGGGGGAAAATCCGGGAGGGCAAACCCTAATTTTTCGAGGCTCCTTTATCTTTTTCATTTTTTTTTAATTTTCTTTTTTCCCTTCGGACCAAAGAGCTGAAAGCATCATGGAACATTCCAAAAACCGAAACTACCGAATGTGCCCTCTTTTTTTTGTAAATTTTTAGTATGGTTGATAAGACAAAAATTAATATATTTTCGATAAATTTATACTAAAAATTTGAAATTTGTATATTTGTGATAAATTTATCTTCTGTTAATTTTTGTTAAATTTTATTGTCGAATTACTGAATTAAATTACACATGACGGTTAATGGGTTTATTCATTTAGGATTTTACCCTTAGTTTGTCATAAGTGTATTAACTTTGTGGTTTTTGGTATTTAGTGAAAATTAACAGGGAGTATATTTGTCACAAATATATCAGTTTTGAGATTTTTAGGGTTAAAAATTAATTTGAAGTAAATTTATTATGAATATAACAGTTTTAGGTTTTGCAGTGCAAAATTTAGTTTGGGATAAATTTATCATAAGTGTATCAATTTGATATTTTTTGTGGCATTAACCCTTTTTACTAAATTACCAAAAGAAATTCTTATTAGAGTTTCTTTCATGAAATAAATAAGGATTTCAAAGGGCAAAATAACAATGCGCTATATTAAAAAGAAAAAAAAATAATTCCATTACTCTGTTTTATTGTCGAGAACTTCAACAAATTTGAGATCAAATTAACAAGAATTTTTTTTAATAGATATATATTAATTGATTTTTTTGTGGTATTAATCCAATTTAGCATAAGGTATATTTGTCACAAATTTATCAGTTTGGGGTTTTTTGCTATCGAATAAATTAGTTTGGGATAAATTTGTCACAAATTTACCAGTTTGGGATTTTTTGTTGTCTAATAAATTATTTTTGGGTAAATTTGTCATAAATGTATCGGTTTATTATTTTTTATGGTCACTCGGAGTAAATTTGTCACAGGTATACCAGTTTAGGGTTTTTCATGGTCAAAAAAATAGTTTAGGGAAAATTTATCACAGGTGTACCAGTTTGGGATTTTTCAGAGTATTAACCCAATATATAAATGGTTGGAGAAAAGATTAAAAAAAAAAAAAAAAAAGAATCCCAACATCATCACTTAAGCATCAATCAGATCTCAAAGAATAGTGTAATATTGTTAAATACAATGTTAGAATATAAAAAAGAAAATCTCGACATGTCCTTAATTGAACAGTTATCATAAATTGGAAGAATTGCACTAAGAGCTGGCAGGAGCCAACGTAACACGAGCTGCCTGCCTTCCTTGTACCAAGCCCCGACAAAGCGGGCAACGCAAGTGTTTCGAGAGCCATTCCTTGATGCAACTTTCGTGGTAAACATGGTCACACGTCTCGATCACCCAGCACTCCTGTCCTACCTCGAAACTCGCCAAGCAAATTGGGCACCCGTCAATATCGAACTCCCTCACATCGCCATGATACTCCACGACCGCAGCCGGCGGGGCTACAGCCTCCGCCCTTTGTTGCAGCCGCTCGATGTCGCGATCAGGGCGAGCCCGATTCACGCGGTTGCGGAGCCACACAGAGTAATAGGCGCAGACCACCAAGCCGACGAGTGCGGTGGTGATCATTGCTGCCACTATCGCATACAACACTGCAAAGGCAGCGCGATCGGAAAAATACAGCGGAGGCGACGGAGCGGCCGGGGGAGGCATGATGTGTTAATTTTTCTTGAGTTGGCAGAGGTCTGGTGTGGCCTTTAAGTGCTGAGGAAGGATGCTGCGGTGCTGTGTTTCTTCTTCTTGTTTGAATCTAATTCGGAAGATAAAGGTCCAAGTCCGAATAGTAGTATGCGATGAGTTTCTTGAATTAGAGGCGTAGTCCACTTGCAAATTCATGCTGAAGTAGGCATGCATATTATAGAGTAGATCTAATATTATTTCAAATCTCAAAAAGAAAATTCCAGTGATATCCATAATTATAGACAAAAGGGTGTGTGTGTATATATTTATTGTCATTTAATTACACGAATCTTTTATTAGATATTAAGTTTGTGTTGAATCTTCTTCCCCCCTTCGTTTCCTAATATATACAAGTCTAATCTCACCTTGTTACGCTAAACATTCGATATCGTAGCTGCTTGAATGTTTTTTCCATTTTTCCACATCTATAGCATTCTGTATAATTCTTTATTTATCTAAATTAACCATCGAATTAAAATTTAGACGATTTGATATAAGTATATTAAGATATTTGAGGACCCTTATATCTACCAAAAAAAAAAAAAACTCAGAAATTACAAATTATATGTAAGAGTACGTATCAAATTTAGAATTGAGAGGCTTGGTAAAGCAATGTATAAAAAAGGCTGTTCATGTTTTGTCACGAACCAACTTGTTAATAGTCTAAAAAGTCTTAAATTTAATGTACTTTTACCAATTCAGTTATAAATTTACCAATTTTGACAATTAAGTTTTGAACTTTTTCACAATTTGCCTAATGAATCCATCTGACCAATTTTGGCTTAAATTCCCTGATATGGACACCAACTATCTTTTACCAACTATCTTTTATGTATTATAGCCGATATCGTTGTGACAAAATTTTAGAATATCTTATTATTTTTTCCGATTTTTTTCTTTTTTCCTTTCATATTCATTCTACCAGGGGTTGGCCATAGGCAATAGCCTGGTCAGCTAGCCTCAATTCGTGGAAATTACATAAATTATTACTGATAATGAAAATATTTTTTATTATCTAATTATTTCAATAGATATAAGAAACCTTTTTTTTTATATATAAAAATGCTTCTTAAATAATTAATTTCTCGTAAAATAAACAGAGCCCATGGCTCTTTTTGTTGTTGGGGCTTCGACAAGATACGAATTCTGGTCAAGACCAATGAGAAAGAAATTTAATATCTTTTTACAGGACTCATAATGATAGTAGTCCAAATAATGGAGATCTATGTGACCTATAGGTGTCATGTGATTTCTCATATTGACACAAGATGCTGTGAGAGACATCTTACCATAATATAAAAGATGGTCTTAAAATGATATTATTTTGACACGTGTCCACTTCTCCAGTTAGGTTTGGTGAAGAGTAGAGATTTTTTTTTCATCTTCTTTTTACTTTTTTCTGGATAATCATCACGTCATTTGACGTGGATTTAACTTTAAATTAAAAATAATGTATTCCTACATTGACAAAAGCATTACCACATAGGATTTGATTATCGTCACGGGTGCGTTTATTTCATGTAAAATAAGCTATTTAGAATTTGTTTTCAAGAATGACCATTAGTTGATAGGAAATATATTTACTAACAAAAAAAAATTGTGAACAATGAGAATATTTTCCGTTTGTTTATTTTTACAAGTGATAGAAATATTAGAATATAACCTCGACATGCCATTAATTGGTCCCTATCATAGCTTATAAAAGTCAAACTAGGATCTGGTAGGAGCCGGTGTAAGACTAGACTAGCCTCCAGCGCCGCCTACAGGGAGCTTTGGCAAAGGGGTAGCGCCGATTTCTCGAAAGCCACTCCTTGATGCAACTTTCATGGTAAACATGGTCACATGTCTTGATCACCCAGCACTCCTCTCCTTCCTCGAAAGTTGCCAGGTGAATCACGCACTCGTCGTTGCTGAACTCCCATGCATCGCCACAATACTTCATGACCATGACCGCCGACAGGGCTGCCGTTTCAACCTGTTGCCGTGGCACGTCGATGTCAGGATCAAAGCGAGCCCGGTTGCGCCAGCGAAAGCAATAGGCATAGCCCACCATGATGAGGAGGAGCACGGCGTCTGCACATGCTAGCGACAACGCATACAAGGTGAAGGGTGTGAAGTGGAGACCGGCCGCGGCACGGTGGGGAGGCTGAGGCGGAGGCGCCGGAGCGACCGTGGGATAGGGAGAGGGGGGCTTGATGTGCCCGTCTCTTCTTCGAATTGGAAGACAAACTGGGGTGCACTTTTAAGCCATGGCTCAACAAGAGATTCCACAGCTAATGAAAGGTGGGACAATGTTGGGTTTCCTCCACTTGTTTTGGTCTTTTCGGGAAACTAGGATTTAAATTGCTAGTGTTTGGACGGCAACATTCCCCTTGCAACAAGTGCCAAGATAGGCATGTAAAATCTCTCTCTATACATCTTACATGATAAACCCGTTAATATCATTTCAATCTCCATCCCCATCCTGAAAAATCCAATAATACCCAAGAATTATTTGAATGATGGCCCTGTAAATATTCTTAAGCAATGGAGACAACCGTAATTTCATTGAGTAATTAAATTGTACAAGTCTTTTCGTAGATACTGCATTTGCATTGAAGCTCCTTCACCCTTCGTTCCCAGCGACATACATGTCAAATCACAGCTTGTTTTCCTTTATCAGTTTTTTCTCTTTTGCTCGCATATCGATAATGAGCCTTTTTTCAGTAGTTGGGAACACAAATTTTATTATTTTGTTCCCTCCAAGGGTTTTGGAAAGGAAAAAAAGACTCGAGTTGCAAGTTAATGCACACAAGTTTATATAAGTATCACTAGAATAATAATCAGCACACCATCAATTTTTCGATTTTTAAGTTTTCAATATTTGTAGCACTCTCTATAAATCCCAGTTTATCTAAATATTTTTTTGAGCTTAGGTTTAGACAGTTTTGTAAATGTGTTTATTGAGATATTTGGTTACTATTCTATCAACCAATGAAAATATAACTAAAAATTACCTTTATGTTTGAGCATACGTGTCAATTATGTCTCAAAGAATGGTATAACTTTTTGATACAATACTTGAACGTAAAAAGAAAATCTCAACATATGTCTAATGGGAGAATATCGACATATTTTAATTGGAGCATACCGTAAATTTAGAAAAATCGAACTAGGAATTGGCAAGAGTCGGCGTAACATGAGCTGCCCGCCCTGCTTGGATTGAGCCAGGACAAAGCGGGCAATGTTGGTCTCTCGAGGCCCATTCCATGATGCAACTTTCATGGTACCCAACCCATGGTTACAAGTCTTGAGCACACAACACTCCTCTCCTTCCTCGAAACTCCTAAGGCAAATCACATACTCTTCAATATTAAACTTCCCCGCATCACCACTAGACAGCATGACCACGACCATAGGCGGCAAGGCTGCCGCTCCAACCTGTTGTTGCTGGCACTCGATGTCATGATCCATGCGAGCCTTATTTGCACGATCGCGGCGCCGGTACCAATAAACATAGGGCTCGTTTGGTTCAATTTTGGGGAAATGACTTTGGAAAAATACAAATATCTTTGAGGTAAATGGATTTTCCGAAATACTACATCATTTGGTAAATTGTAATGTCAAATAGTATTGAAAAGTAACTTTAGCATAAACACCATTTGGCAAAACTCACATTTGTAATTGACTTTTGCTATTTTTTTTTATTTTTTTTTTTAAGTCTGAAAATCAAATCCGATGGCCGGTTGGCGGTTGCTGGACGGCTAGATTTGGCCGCCGAACCGCTAATCGGGCGGCTCGAGGTTGCGAGACCGGCTTTGGCCTCAAGATTACCAGATCTGGCTGTCCAGCGGCCACATCTGACCTCAAGATCGCTAGATCTGGATGCTAGACCCAAGCAGCGTTGCTGGCTCGCGCGAACCAGGCAACGCCGCTTGAGCTCCGCATGCTAGGTGACACTACCTAGGTCGTGGGTCACACCACGCCAAGCGGTGGTCACCGAGAGACGCGCGACCCCCAGGCGGCGATGGCAACTGCCGAAGAAAGTCGACTCTCAAGCTGGAAAGACAAAGACGAGTGGGAAAGAAGATGAACAATGACAAATCTTGCATTTCCAAAATGTCCAATGCTCAAAGCAAGCCTTGAGGTGCATTGGGCTTTCAGCATTGAGAATGCTGATATTTGGACAATGTGCTTTCAAAATTTTTTGCCAAACACAAAACATTTTTCCCAAGGGACTTTGGACCCCAAAGCCTATTGGGAAAGCTTGAACAAACGGGGCCATAGCCCGCTACGATGAGGAGGACTATGACCTCAGAGCATGCTGGCAGCATCGTGTACAAGGGTGCAAAGTGGAGACAACCTGTGATGGCGAAATAGGGAGTATGCAACGGGGCGGGCGGAGGAGTCATGATGTAGCCATTTCTTCTTTGAATTGGAAGATAACCGGTGTGCGCTTTTAAGCTTTGATCGATTATGAGATTCAATAGCTAAAGAATGATGAAACGGTATTGTGTTTCACTTATTTGTTTTGGCCTCTTTGGAAACTAAGATCACGTTAGATTACTCTACGTGAAAATAGTGTATCAAAATAGTGGCGTGGAACAGTAAAATTTCACTTACAAAGAATGCTAAATAGGCATGTAAAATCTCTGTCATATAATAGTAAATCCAATCTCAAATTTCTGTGCGGCTAACCATAACCTAGAGGGTAAGTGGGGTTTAAATCACACCCTTTTTTTTCTTCGTTAGTTTATATCTTTTTCGCACATATTCATGTGTACCTTTTTTAACAGTTGGAAAACAAATCATATTATTTTGTTCCTTCTTAGGGTTTCTGGAAAGAAAAAAGACACCTGTCACTCGTAAATGCACACATATAAATATCACTAGGTTTGTCCTGCGTGTCGCCACGAGACCAAAAAATAAATATATTTTAACAACGACAATATCATCATTTATTTGCGACACTAAAAAATTGATATTGTAGTTTGCTAAATCGTTTTTAATTTTTCAACAGTTAAAGCAGTGCTCATAAATCTTAAGTTATCTACATTATTTTTTTGAAACGGAGTTTAGATTGTTTTATATACGTAGATCAAAATATTTTAGGACTATTTTATCAACCAATGAAAAAATAACTCAAAATTTACCTTTTCGTGGGAGCATACATATCAAATTTAGAGTTGGGAAACTTATTCAATGGGTTATTTCGTGGCCATCCATATTTTGTTAAACCCAAAACAAACTGTAATTTTTTTAAAATGATATTCCATGTTAACAACTTCAATAATATGATTAGTAAAAAATGAGATAAGTAATAAATTACGCATCTCCTTTTCAAATAAAAATTCAATCTTCATTTATTAGACACAAAGTACTATCATTATTATTACAATTTCAAAGGTGTATATCAATTAGCTAAAATAGAAATTTCCACACTTCTATATTATTAACGTCAAAATTCATGACTGCATTTTTAGTTACACGACCTTAAGATCATACAAATACTTGATATAATAAAAAGAATTGTATCATCTAGCTTTAAAGATAAATTAAGAGCAAAACGTAAAAATGCAATTGAGTTATATGACTTTTCAAATTATACTATTGAGTCCAAAAATTTATCAAATCGGTGTAATCAAATCCTTTCATTAACTCCGTCCAATTTGGTTAACGGAAAATATTAATATAATTTTTTATTATTTTTTAAAAATATGCGGTGCCAATGTGGCTCCTGTCAAGCGTCACATTAGAAAAGAAGAAGAAGGATAAGAAGGTAATAAAAGAAAATAGTATGAGAATCAAAAAGATAGAAAACTAAACATATAAAAAAATAAAGAAAGTGACAGTATCATATAATATCAAATCAATCAACGTTCATTCATAAGATAGACGAACTAGTCAAGAAGCATAAAATTTCTTTGAGATCTTACCTTAAAATCATCATTAAATATATTACCTACATGAAATTTAAATTAAGTTGAAGGAAACATAACAAAGGAAGATTCGATCATTGTTATGGATGCATTTATTTCATAAAAAATAAATGATTCAAAAATTGTTCTTCCTTAAAAACAATCACTTGAAATAATCAATCAATAGGGCATATTTTTAGGGAAAATGTCACAAATGGTCCCTGAACTTTCATCTAATGTTCAATTTCATTATTGAGCTTTCGATTTGCTCAATTTAATCCCTGAACTATCACTTACTGTGCAATCTCGTCCCTAGACTTTTAATTTGTTCAATTTGGTCCCTGAATTATCGATAAATGTTCGATCTAATCCCTGACTATTTGAAGATTGACCAATTTCGTCATTCCGTTAGTTAAAGTTAATGAAATTGGCTTCCATGGCTTTTAGTCTCTTAAATAAAAAATAAAAAATGACATGTGGAATATCCACATGGAAATTACCTTTAAAATAGGTCAAATTGTGGCCACCATCCAAAAAAAAGATACTGAGAACCCCTTATTCTCTCTGCTTTTGTTATCAGTGCTCTCATCTCTAGCCGACCCCTAATTTGTTTTCCTTTTTAAAGATATATATTGAATCATAATTCTAGTAATCCAACTTAGTTCCACGTCATTAATTAATGCTCCACGTAATCACTTAACGGTTTGAACAAATGGAAGGACTAGATGGAATATTTGTTAATAGTTCATGAACCAAATTGAGCAAATCAAAAGCTCAGGGACGAAATTGGTCAATTTTCAAATAGTCATGGACTAGATCGGACATTTATTGATAATTCAGGGACCAAATTGAACAAATTAAAAGTCTAGGGACGAGATTGCACATTAGAAGTTCAAGGACTGTTTGTGACATTTTCCCTATTTTTTATTGTCAATAATAATTTATGTTTAAAATTTTTTCATGAACAATAAAAAAAAATTTCGTTCATGACAATGGTACAAAGATTAAATAAATACAAATATTAGAATGTAAGAAGAAAAACTCGACATGCCATTGGTCCCTATCATAATTTACAAGAGTCGAACTAGGATCTACTAGGAAATGCAGGACGGTGACTATTTGGGGGAAAATCCAGAAGGGCAAACCCTAATTTCTTGGGGCTTTTATCTTTTTCATTTTTCGGTTGAAAAAGCTAAAAGCATCATGGTACATTCCAAAAACCAAAATTTTCAAATGTGCCCTTTTACTTGTAAATTTTTAGTAAGGTTGATACCACAAAAAATCTTAAATTAATATATCTATGATAAATTTATCTAAAAAATTAAACTAGTACACATGTGATAAATTTGTCTTCGTTAACTTCTGTTAAATTTTACTATCAAATTGTTGAATTGCATTGCACATGGTAGTTGATGGGTCTACTCTTTTGGGGTTTTATCTTCAGTTTGTCATAAGTGTATCATTTTTATGATTTTTCGTGATATTAATCTAATTTAGTGAAAACTAACATATGGTATATTTGTCACAAATGTACTAGTTTAAGGTTTTTGATATTTAAAAAAAAAAAATTTGGGCAAATTTATCATAGGTGTATCAGTTATAAGTTTTTTGCGATGAAAAAATTAGTTTGAGATATATCCATCACAAGCATACTAGTTTGAGAATTTCCATGGCATCAACTCCTTTTAGTAAATTACCAAAAGAAATTATGATTAGAGCTTCTTCCTTGAAATAAATAAGGATTTCAAAGGGCAAAATAATAATGTGCTATCTTAAAAAGAAAAACAAAATAGTTCATGACTCTTTTTATTGTCAAGGGCTTCAATGACATGCGAATTTGAGATCAAATTAACAAGAAAAAATAGATATATATCTTTATATGGACTCATATAATTAATAGTCCAGATAATCGCGATCTACATAATCCAATGAATTTGTATAATTTCTTGTATTGACATGAGATGCTGCGAGAGACGATTTATTATAATATAAAAGAAGGATCTCAAATGATGATAATTCATTTCGTTTTCGGTTTACTTTTTTTCCTTTTTTTAATTGCTTATTTTTTGGATAATCATTCATTTCCTTTCCACTAGAGAAAGTTGCATGAATTTATGATTTTTCTAGGGCCAGGTCCATATTTCCCATAAACAGTTGGACAAAACTTGGTTATCTAGAGGAAATGTCATGATTTTTCATACGTATATTATCAAACACCGTTCACTGAGGGAGTCTGGTAGAACTATGACATATTAATGAGGAATTGATCCTCGCAATCGAAAATGTGTAGGGAAGAAAGAGAAAAAAGTTTTTAATTTTATTAACTTGAATAGAAATAAATAATCAACTAATAACTACTCTTTTTAATCATCAAAACAAATGAAAATAAAGTACAGTATAAGGTTGTGGTCATTATATCATATCTATGAATGTTGTTGTACAGTAAAATAAAATCTGTTGCAGAACATGGACTTTTTGTTGATAAAATCAATCGTTATATTTCGATACAGCATAAATCAGATAGATTGATTTATGTACACGACCTTTCAAGATTTTATTCGGACGTTTCCAATACACTATACAGCCACTTTTACAAAAAGCATTATGCTCATCGCATCTTTCGACATGGATTTTAAATATAAATTAAAGATGATGCACGTCTAGATAAACAAAAGAATTTCCCCACAAGACGACTCAATCAATTGCACCAATAATCTCAAATTGATCAACCTTCATTCATCATCATCACCTTGAAGCCGCATTTACTGGGAAAACAAGGGATAGCTGGGTCCGTTCGTTTCGCGAAAAATAATTTCCGGGAAAACGTTTTTCGGATTTTCCAGAGTTCGTTTCACGGAAAATAAATTCCTTAAGGAAAATGTTTTTATCAAAGAAAAAGTCTTTAAAAGTAGGGAAAATATTTTCCACTTTTGAAAAGTGGAAATCATTTTCCTCACTGATCTATCTTATCTCACACCTCTACAAATTTCGACTTTCTCCTCCCTTTATTTTTCTTCTTTTCTTTTTTTCATTCAAATTATTTTTTAATTGTCTTTTTTTTTTTAATTCTAATTATTTTTAATTTCCTTTTTTTTTTTCATTTTTCATTTTTTTTTTCATTGTTTTTATTTCTCATCTTCTTCTTTTTGGTGGTCGTCGAGGCCAGTGAACCTCAAGCTCGTCGATCTCAAACTCGTGCTCGTCAATCTAGCAAGCCTCGAGCTTGACACTCGTGATCGCCAATCTGGGGAGCGGAAAATATTTTCCTTATCGAACACTGAAAAATATTTTCCGAAACATTTTTAGATTTTAGCCGAACACCAAAAAATATTGTCATTTTCCTGGAAAATGACTTCTGGAAAAATATTTTCCTGAAATGGTTCATTTTCCGCGAAACGAACGGACTGGTTAAAATTACTCAACAAGTAAGATCAACCTCCTAGTTGAGAAGCATGAAATCACTTTGAAATCATTCTCTAAAATTGTCACTAAATGTATTGCTTTCGTGAAAATTCATATATAGAGTGGGAGAAAAGATAAAAGAAAGAGAATCCCACCATTGTCACTTAAGCATCAATTTAGATCTCAAAAAACAGTGTAATATTCCTGAAACAATGTTTGATTGTAAAAAAAGAATCTCAACATGTCCTTAATTGAACATATATAATGAATTAGAAGAGTTGCATTAGGAGCCGGTGGCAACCGGTGTGACACGAGCTGCCTGCCCTACTTGGACCAAACCCCGACAAAGCGGGCAACGCGAGTGTTTCGAGAGCCATTCCTTGATACAATTTTGGCGGTACCCATGGCCGCACGTCTTGAGCATCCCGCATTGCTCTCCTTCCTCAAAACCTCTAGGCAAATCGGGCACTCGTCAATATCGAACTTCCTCGCATCGCCATGATACTCCACGACCACAACCTGTGGGGCTACAGCTTCCACCCATTGTTGCAGCCGCTCGATGTCGTGATCAAGGCGAGCCCGATTCGTGCGGTTGTAGTGCCAGTGACAGTAATAGACGCAGCAGCCCAGCAAGACATAAAGTGCGAAAGTCATGCATGCCGCGTACAACATTGCAAACAGATATGGCCTGGCGAGTTTGGGAGGAGGAGGCGGCGGTGGCGGTGGAGGCAGAGGCAGAGGTAGAGGCAGAGGCGACGGAGCGGCCTGGGGAGGCATGATGTGTTTATTTTTTCCTTGAGTTGGAAGAGGTCTGGTGTGGCCTTTAAGGGCTAAAGAACGATGCCCTGGTGCTGTGTTTCTACTGGTTTCATTCTAATTCGAAAGATAAAAGATCCGAGTCAGATTAGTCGTATGTGATGAGTTTCTTGAATTAGAGGCATGAAAATCTTTCTCTGTATATTATAGAGTAGATCTAATATTATTTCAAATATCAAAAAAAAAAAAATTCCAATGATATCCATAATTATGTATCTTTTGAATAATAGCCATATATATTTTTAAGTTATAGACAAAAGGTAATATACATATATATGTATCTATGTACACACACACACATATATATACATAAATATTTGTCATTTAATTGCACAAATCTTTTATCAGATATTATTGCGATTGATTCATGGAAAAAGAAGGAAAAGAAGGAACTAATTAAGCAGGATTGAATTTGAAATAACACGGAATAGAAATCTAAAGAAAAAATGACTTGGTTTAGCCAAACTAGCTACTCTCAGCTTATGCAGAGAAATTGATGCCCCTATTTTGAAACAAAAGGAAAGTCAGGAGCAGCAAGAGGAAATGCCTTGAAGGCCATTTCAGATGCAGAAAAGCGTGTCTGTGCAGAGTGATTGTCTTCGACGATATAATTCAATTCAATTCGCGTGAAAACTTGCCGAGAATATATATTATCCAGAAAAGATTACATCCGACGCCTCAAAGCTAAGGGCAAAGCAGAGAGCTTCATTGAAGCTATTGAGTTGAAAAGTTTAGCCAAAGAGTGTAACAATCCGGTCCAACAAGAGCGGGGATTGACCACCAAGAAGTGGCTCCTAATAAGCTTTTAGGATGGTGAAGGGAACATGAATGAACCGAATTGTACACCGAACAGAAAGCAATTCTGGCATATATATATGTGTGTGTGTGAAAATCGAAGTTAACTTACAAAGACAAATTTTGCTTTGGAACACCAAAGTTAAGCGAGCTATATGCCAATATGGCAAAGGATAAAACCATGAGACTTAGTATGTGATGGGTCAAAGCGGACTATACCTCAAGTAAGTTAATCCAAATATGTCATAAAGAGAAACCAGTATTGCTAAGACATTCGGCCTCTTGCCCCTGGTGATGTGACTATGGGTGCTAAAGGAAACCGTCTTTTACTCCCACAAAATTTCATCCCAAGCAATTGCATAGTTAAGTAGGGTTGTTAATATTACCTGAACCAAGTGTTAGGACTAGAATTAGCACCTAGAGGGGGTGAATAGGTGATTAAAGCGATTTTAACAATCAAATCCGAATATGAGATTAATGAATTTAAAAACAGCAACCGCAGCAATTGAAAATAACGAAAGATAAAAGGATAAGGGATAGAGAATCAAGACTCTAGATTTATAGTGGTTCGGCTTAGACCAAGCCTACGTCCACTCTCCCGCACGGACGTGACAGCCCTTCGGGCTGGATTTCACTAAGAATCAAAAAGAGTTACGTCTCACGCTCTTGAGTCCACAATGTAGAACTTCTACTACACTTCCTCAAGGTCTCACAACTCTATGATCACTCTTTTGATTACATGTATTGCTCGAAGAATAAGATCACAAACGAAATATGGAGGTTCGAGACTTTGGAATTATTCTATCCAAAGATCCTTCAACAACTCGAACGTCTCTCTTTATACGCTTCTTCATGCCTTCATTACCGTTGGCACCTTCCAAAGAAGTTCTTCCAATCAACCCGTTGGACAGAATCAATTTGGAGAGATCTCGAGCTCTTTAAGGTAAGTGTACCCATACAATCAGGATCTTGGTTTCCATAAGTTAAACTTTCCAAATAAGTTGCGAATCTTTAGAGAATCTAAATCAATTTGGATACGAATGTAAGATCGTGTAGTCTTTGTATCCGGTCGAAAGGTATTCCTTCGCCATTGAGACAAAAACTATATAGAATCGAATAGAAGTTCATTTATCTTGTCGGTCCGGAAAATGTCCATGAGAGTAGACTTTGAAACTTGAGTCTTGTTGACGTCGGACTTTGATCTTCGGACTTTGCCGGTAGAGTACGCAAGTCTTCGACACTGCAGCGAGAGAAATGTTTTGTCAACTTCAAAACTTCTGAGGAGAATTTATCCAACAATCTCCCCCTTTTTGATGGTGACAAAACTTTTCTGCAGATTTGAATACTATTGCCCTGCAAAACAACTTTAAGCTTGCAAAGATATCATTAGAATAAGAATAGTATAAGATGTCATGTACGCAGATGTCCCTGCATACGACTTACCCGCATTACGAGATCCGCATCCACGTAAACTTCATTAGTCAATGCGAGACTTTACTATCTATATCTACTTTTAACAGCTTAAAGTAATGCAGTAGTAAGCAATCATTCAAAAACTCAAAATAAAGTCAAAATATCAATCACAAACAAACTATTAAATCCAAAAATTAGAAATGAAAGTTTAAGGTTTGGGTTTGGTCGAGAATCGAGTGAAAATCTGCCTCGCAAAGTCTTCTCCCCTTTTTGTCAGCATTAAAAGTAAGAAAATCAAGGAGCACGAGGAACGCGAACAAGTTGAAAGTCCTCCATAGACTTGACAGTTCCTTCCAAACTTCCTTAAGTCTTCTTGAAGTTCGAGAGAGCGGCGCCTTTTGTGTGTCTTGAACCTTACTTTGAACATCTTTCACGATCATGTAAGGAGATGAACATAGCATGATTCTCATTCTGGATAGTCCGAAAGTCACACCCCATAGCATATACTTGACCTTTTAGCTTCAACATGATGTCAAGCAACCTTCGAAATCTCCCGAATTATCGGTGGGGTGCTTGCGTCAACTCGGTCCGATGGTGGAGTCAGCCGGGGTGTGAATGTCGAAGGAAGATCAATGTTCGGAGATGAAGCCTCTCCCTCGGGATGATGAGCAAGCATAAACATCTTCGGCATCGGTGGCGATCTGCTCACACTTGCACTTATAAATGTCGAGAAGAGGAGTGCTTTCTCTTTGTATATCTCCCCCGTTTCCATGCCTTCGGAGGGGAGAAGAACTCTTCTTTCGAGGAGTCTCCTCGGTGACAAGATTGTGCGATCCTCCTTTTCGCCGGGAGAATCCGTCTTTGCTTGTGAGTCTCGTCGGGGTTCATGCCGAGAGTCCGTTCCGGCGTGACTCTTCCTCTTCATCTTTCTCTTCCTCTTTCTCTTCTTTCTCTTTCTCTTCCTCTTCCTCTTTTCGTTCTTCCTCTTTTTCTTCTCTTTCTCTTCTTCTTCTTTCTGTTCTTTCTCTTCTTCTTTCTCTGTCTCTTCTTCCTTTTGCAAGGATTCCTCTTCCTGGTTTCCTTTCTCAGTTTCTTCTGCAAACTGTTGTTCTGGAACAGCTGATACAAGAACAGAATACTGAGAAACAAAAGCTGAGATGGGCATATCATCCTCATCATCTTCATCTTCCAAGATGATTGCCCGCCTCTTCTTGATAGGACCAGTGACAGGTTCCTTTCCTTTTCTCTTTGCCGCAGAAGAGTCTGGTTTGATTTTCACAGGGGTCTTTTCTTTGAACTGCTCCAGCTTCTTCTTGCTGAGTTCCTTGACGCATCTTTGTTATCATCCTCGGTCCGATAACCATTCGACCAATAGTCTTCACAGAGAGAATGTGGGGAGTTTGGATGTTCGATGTCTCGAAAAGTCCGGTAATGAGAGCAGCATAAGGGAGTTGTCCCTTGTCCTTTGCCATCGATTGTACATGTGAAACATGATAGTGTGTGGCGAGAGAAATTTACGCCAACCTTGATTGCAAACATCAACTTTGCCTCGGAGATGGATACATCGTCTTTGATGTTGATTTTGGTCTAAGACAGTTGATCACAATCTTGTGAAGCAGAATATTTGTTGCATTCATTCAGAGTAGGATAGACGACCTTGACAATTCGGTCTCTTGCAAGCTCCATGGTTGCATGACTCACGACACCGAAATTGATTGGAAAGCACCTTTTCCACACCAATTACGTTCCGCAGAGTGTCTGTATCAACAACATATTCTCTATCTCGCACACTAAATGAAAAGCTGTTCGCATCAAGAAAGCCGAGATTAGAGTAAAAATATGCGGTCAATTCGAATGAGCCACATCACATTCGGTGCAAAACTTGTGCGGTTGAAGTTTCTCAAACTTCTCTCTAAGATTGATGCTCGGTAAATCCAGAAAATCAAAGTCCACGGTTCGTGGATTTATCACCCTCGCTTCGCAGTTTCTCATACTTCTTCCCGTGTCCATCGGATCGAAACAGGTTCATCCTTCTTTCCTCGAAGGTTTGCAGCCACACCCATCCAAGGTTTAAAATGTAGATACATTTTCTCATCATCGTCCTTTCCCTACGGTTGATTAAAACTTCCAAACCTAGGGTCACTTTGGGAAAGTTTGCAAAAACTTTTGCTGCTGTTCCCTCGGGAACAACGCCGATCTTTCCATCACGGTGAGAAAGTGCGTCTCATTTCTATAACCTTTTTCCTTCGAGAAATTCATCGATAAAGGTCATCGCAGACCCTCCTTCCTTCAATGCAGAGTAAAGCCTATAAACAAAAGCAGGCTTGAGTGATCTTACTGGTTCAACATTTTCAAGCACTTGTTCTGCATGTTGAGGGCGACTATCATGAGGTCTAGTTGAGGAAGATCGCTGTTGAGATCGTTGAGGAGACTGTTCTGTTGGAAAGTCGCTTTCTTCTGTGAGATCGAAGTGCGTAGGCCCCTCTCCGAGCCCCGTGGTCCCCTCGCTTGCAATTCTCGATGATTTTCTTTGGTGAGACATTGTCGTCGTGTCT
This sequence comes from Eucalyptus marginata, assembly GCA_014182565.1. Taxonomy (NCBI): domain Eukaryota; kingdom Viridiplantae; phylum Streptophyta; class Magnoliopsida; order Myrtales; family Myrtaceae; genus Eucalyptus; species Eucalyptus marginata. Next base: position 29,827,340 of record CM024593.1, read on the forward strand.
TGAAGGAACTTTCTCACTTGTGTCGCAAGAAAGACAAAATCTTGAGAAGTAAAAAATCGAGGAGAGAAATTCCGAGAGTGAAAAGCTTTGAGCTAGGGTTTCGGGTAAAGTTTAAAACGAAGAAGAAGAAGAGGTATAAAAGGAAATCGAATCGGGGTATCTGAATCGACGCAAAATAAATTCCTTTTCGAAAAATAACTGCCTTAATAAATCGATAACCACCCTTTATAAAATAAACTGCCTTAATAAACATGATTATCCATAAATAAACGAGACAAACTTACCTTTTGAGATAAAAGATTAAGTAAATGTACTTACGAGGCACGTGTCGATTGGTATTCTCGTCTATACCCTTTTGAGTCGATACTCCGTCGACTTTAAGATTTTGAGTCGAGCTTTTGGTCTTCAAGAGATACAATATTGAGTCTTGAGCGAATAGACTCAAATAAGCTTTTCTCAAGTGGCTTTGTGAAGATGTCACGCCGATTGATTCTTCGAGTCAATGAATTGTATCAAGACTTCTTTGTTCGAACATGATCTCTTATAAAATGATGTCGAATCTCAATATGTTTGGCTCTTGAATGTAGGATAGGATTCTTTGTAAGATTGATTGCGCTGGTATTGTCACATCGATCTCGTGCAAGAGTCTTCAATACCAAAGTCTCGTAGTTGTTGTTTTATCCAAAGTATTTGAGAACAAGCAACTTCCAAGTGCTACGTATTCGCTTGTGTTGTTGAAAGAGCCACGGTACTTTGTTTTCTTGAAAACCAAGATACCACCCCGTTGCCAAGTAATTGACAAGTTCGAGGTGCTTTTTCTTTCAACTCTACAACCTGCAAGATCTGCGTGCGAATAACCAAGAAGGGTAAAGTCTCCTTCTTTGGGATACCATAGACCAATCTTAGAAGTAGTTGCAACGTATTTAATGATACGTTTAGCAGCACTTAAATGTGATTCCTTAGGATCCGATTGAAACCTAGCACATATGCAAACACTAAATAATATGTCGGGTCTAGATGCGGTAAGATAAAGAAGTGACCCAATGATACTCCTGTATAATTTTTGGTCGACTTTCTTCCTCGCTTCGTCTTTGTCTATCTTCAAAGAACTTGACATTGGTATGTCGGTCTTTTTGCAATTCTCAGAGACCGAACTTTTTCACAAGTTCTTTTGCATATTTCTCTTGATGAATGAAGATTCCTTCTTTGAGTTGTTTCACTTGTAGACCAAGGAAGAATGATAGTTCACCCATCATGCTCATCTCAAATTCATCCTGCATAGACTTAGAAAATTTCTTGCACAAAGTCTCATTAGATGATCCGAATATAATGTCATCAACATAAATCTGAACAAGTAGAAAGCTTTTGCCTTCCTTTTTAACAAATAGAGTAGTGTCTACCTTTCCTTTAGAGAAGCCACTTTGAATTAAAAAATTACTTAACCTTTCATACCAAGCTCGAGGAGCTTGTTTTAATCCATATAAAGCTTTCTTTGATCGAACACCGAGTCCGGTTTCTTTGAGTCTTCAAATCCGGAGGTTGTTCCACATAGACTTCTTCTTGAATAAATCCATTCGGGAATGCGCTTTTGACGTCCATTTGAAATAACCTGAAATTCTTGTAACATGCCAAAGCAAGTAGTAATCGATTGCTTCTAACCTTGCTCTTTGGAGCATAAGTCTCATCATAGTCTATCCCTTCTTCTTGCGTGTATCCTTTAGCCACGAGTCTTGCTTTGTTTCTTGTCACTTTGCCTTTTCATCAACTTTGTTCTGAAAACCCATTTAGTTCCAATAATGATTTACCTTTTGGTTTAGGAGTTAATTCCCAAACGTCGTTGATACCGAATTGTCTCGAGCTCTTCTTGCATTGCTTCAATCCAGCTTTCATCGGCTAAGGCTTCTTCAATGTTTTTGGGTTCTATTTAGAAATAAGTGCAACCGCACTAGACTCTTTCGCCTCTTGGATCTTGTACGAATTCCCTCATTAATGTTCCCAATAATGAGTTCTTCGGGATGATTGGACTTGTGTTTCCGATTCTTGGATGGTCGATGGGTTGTTGATCATTTTCTTGAGTTGAATCTCCATCGACAACTTGTTGTTCGCATCTGGATTTTGACCGTTGTTTTTTGGGAGATAGATCTAGCGATGTGTGGGCAGTTCGATTCTTGTCTCATGTATTGGCGAACTTGTGGAGAGTCTTGAAATTTGACGTTCATTGATTCTTCCACGTCGAGTCTTCTTGTTGAATACTCTATAGGCTTTGCTCGCGAGTTGAGTAACCAAGAAAGAATCCTTCATCGATTTTTCTTCAAACTTACCAACTCGATCATTTGCATTCTTGAGAATAAAGCATTTACAACCAAATACTTGAAAATAAGAAACAGTTGGTTTCTTTTCTTTAAAAATTTCGTAAGGAGTTTTCTCAAGAATTGGTCTTAAAAATACTACTGTTAATAATATAACAAGCAATTGAAACGACTTCAAACCCAAAATCTTGAAGAAATATTACTTTCAATTAAAAGAGTTCTTGCCATTTCTTGTAAAGACCTATTCTTCCTTTCCACAACCCCATTCCGCTTCTGGTGTGTATGGAGAGGAGAATTTATCTTTGAAGACCGAGAATCATCACGAAATTTAGTAAAGTCTTGATTTTCAAACTCACCTCCATGGTCTCGTACGAATACTTGAGATAGTATAACATTTCTCATTACGCACCTTCTTAGCAAACTTTGAAAAGAGAGTGAAAGTTTCAGACTTACTTGAAAGGAAGTAGACCCAAGTAAATCGTGAATAATCATCCACTATTACTAGGCGAGAACCTTTTTCCACCAATGCTTCGCGTTCTAGTAGGTCCAAATAAATCCATATGCAAAAGCTGCGGTACACGATTAGTAGAAACTTTACTTATTGGTTTGTAAGAGTTTCTAACCTTTGTTTACCGATACGCATGGTGTGCATAGATCGGACTTTGAATAATTGAGAATAGCCAATCCTCGAACAAGTTTCTTGGAGGAGATTTTGCTGATTTGCTTCATATTGATATGGCCAAGTTTTACGTGCCATAGATTAGCTTCATCTTGTACCGAGATCAAGCTTTGTGATCTTTCATGATTTACATCCGGAAGATAGATATTTCCATGTCTTCGTCCGCAAAGGATTGAGTAGAGTCTTTGCGATTCCGAGCACTTTCTTTCGGAAATTGATCTTGAATCCAGTATCACACAACCGGCTTATGCTAAGCAAGTTGTAATTTAATCCTTCAACTAAGGAAACATTCTTGATTGTGAGACTTCCAATCTTGGATTTGTTCCACGACCAATGATTCTTCCTTTGTTGTTACCTCCAAAGGAAACTTTTCCTCCGTCTTTACGGGTCAAGTGTTATGAAGCAACTTGAATCTCTGTCATATGTCTTGAGCTTTGACCACTATCTAGATACCATTTAATCTTCTTTTTGATAGTGACACGGCAATTGAAAGAATTCAAGCTTTCTTTGGTACCCACATCATCTTGGGTCCAGGAAGAGTTAGAGCAATAAACGAGTCTTTGCCCAATTCCTTTTAATGGTCTCCAAACCAAAGGACATTCTTTCTCAAAATGTTCTGAGCTTTGACACTTAGAACATTTTAAGGCATTTACGCCAACGGGTTTTACAAAGACTTTCTGAAAATGATTTTTATAAGCAATTCTGGTTGGTCTTTGTTTGATTCTTTCCTTCACCTTTGGAAAATCAATTAGAGGAATAGTTTCAGAAGTCATACCAAGACCTAACTTATCAAAGTAGGGTCTTTGTATCGAAAAGAATCTTATCCAACTTTTAGAACCATTTGAAAATCTTTTTGATATATTAGAAATATCATTTTTCAAAAGATCATTTTCTTTGGAAACAGTCGAGTTTTCTTTCAAGACCGGTAAAGTTGTTTTCTAACTTTTCAAACTTTTCTTTCCAAAGTTTTCCTGTTGCTTCAATGTAGAATTTTCCTTTTTCAATTCGGAGATCCTCTTAAGAGAAGTTTTAGACTAAGACGAGTTCATCAATGTATTTGAAACTTTGATAGGAATTCCCGAGATTACTAACCTCGAGTTCAGCATGCGAGTGCGTATCGAATCGGGTGCAGTCGAATCGATTTTGCCATTAGACGATATTGGCATAGTCGTCATCACTTTCTTCACATTCGGTATCACTCGGTCTCTGCTTTGAGTGCTTTTCGTATTTCTCGGTCTTTCCTTTTCTCTTTTTTAACGAGGACGGTTAGATTACGATGTGTCCCTTTTTCTTGCATTCAAAGCAAGTCACTTCTTTGTTAGAATCATCTTCCCTGTTGATTTGTTCGAAACCTTTGCGAGCTCTGTTTCTTCCGGTTGAATTTTCTTCCTTTTCTATTCAACTTTCTGAATCTCTTTATCATAAGTGCCGCTCTTCATCATCTAGATCTTCTTCGAGAATCGTAGCATCGAATAGTCATTAGACTTTAAGGCAATTGATCTCTTACCTTTTGAATCTTCCTCTTCGTTGGTTTGCTCTACTTCATAAGATTGAAGAGTCCCAACCAATTCGTCTGAGAGAGTGGAGCAATCCTCGTGTCTCTCTTATTGAGGTTTTTATGTGATTCCGTCTTTAGAGAGTCCTCGTAGGAGTTTGTTGACCTTCATATGTCCCGAGATTGGATGTCCCCGATATTCAAGACCATTCACAATTTCAAGAGAAAGCGACTAAACATGTCGGTTATTGATTCTCCGATCTCATCTTAAAGACTTCATATTGTCCCAAAGAATGTTGATCCTCGTCTCTTTCACTCGATCTGTTCCTTCATAGGTAATGTGAAGCCTATCCCGACTTCTTTTTGCTGTATCACAAGAAGATATTCTCGTTATACTCGGTAGGAGATAAAGCACAATATAAGGAGTAAATGGCTTTAGCGTCAAGAGTCTGTCTCTTGGTGATTTCTTCTTGAGTCATTGGAGTGGGATCGGCAACTTCTTTTCCTCTCTCGGATCCCGATCTTTGCGGCGGGAATGATTCCTTTGTCTACCACTTCCCATTCCAAAGGATCTTTCGATCTTAGGAATGCTTTCATCTTGTTCTTCCATATCTTGTAGTCTTTTCCATTAAAGTATGGAGGTCTGGTATTGCTTTGACCTTCGACCAACCCCGTAGGTAACATACTAGCCATAGATCTTTTACTCGAAGTAAAGACACTTCTTATAAACGAGTACACAAGCTCTGATACCAATTGTTAGGACTAGAATTAGCACCTAGAGGGGGGTGAATAGGTGATTAAAGCGATTTTAACAATCAAATCCGAATATGAGATTAATGAATTTAAAAACAGCAACCGCAAAGAATTGAAAATAACGAAAGATAAAAGGATAAGGGATAGAGAATCAAGACTCTAGATTTATAGTGGTTCGGCTTAGACCAAGCCTACGTCCCTCCGCACGGACAGCCCTTCTCCGGCTGGATTTCACTAAGAATCAAAAAGAGTTACGTCTCACGCTCTTGAGTCCACAATGTAGAACTTCTACTACACTTCCTCAAGGTCTCACAACTCTATGATCACTCTTTTGATTACATGTATTGCTCGAAGAATAAGATCACAAACGAAATATGGAGGTTCAGACTTTGGAATTATTCTATCCAGCATCCTTCAACAACTCGAACGTCTCTCTTTATACGCTTCTTCATGCCTTCATTACCGTTGGCACCTTCCAAAGAAGTTCTTCCAATCAACCCGTTGGACGATGGAATCAATTTGGAGAGATCTCGAGCTCTTTAAGGTAAGTGTAGATAGCCCATCAATCCCGCTCGCCCATACAATCGGGATCTTGGTTTCCATAAGTTAAACTTTCCAAATAAGTTGCGAATCTTTAGAGAATCTAAATCAATTCGGATACGAATGTAAGATCGTGTAGTGTCGTATCCGGTCGAAAGGTATTCCTTCGCCATTGAGACAAAAACTATATAGAATCGAATAGAAGTTCATTTATCTTGTCGATTCGGAAACCGGCCCATGTCCATGAGAGTAGACTTTGAAACTTGAGTCTTGTTGACGTCGGACTTTGATCTTGGACTTTGCCGGTAGAGTGCAAGTCTTGGACCGGGCGAGAGAAATGTTTTGTCAACTTCAAAACTTCTGAGGAGAATTTATCCAACACCAAGCTGAAAATTCCATGTATATTTGGTTTGGTTTTCATTCTATTCGGGTAGTGAGGAAAAAAAAATCGGTACCTTGATAGTTCATTTCGGTTTGGTATTGTACTGAAATCGCATTAAAGAAAACTAAACAACTAAACAACCTTGAAACCGTAGCTAATTGTTACAACGAAGAAAGCTGAGAGAACGTTAATCTCAAAAGAAAGCATAATTCCATTAGGGTTAAATTAATAAGCATTCATACTTAGACTGATTATAGATAGTGGCAATGAAACACGTATTGTCATTGCCAAGTGGTGCTGCACTGCCCCCTCTAAGAAGCTCCATCCCGAGATGAAAATCTTAGAGGAATCATAGCATGTGGTCAAATGTAACCGATGAAACCTACGGGTCCTAATAGTGACATAAAAAAAGGGTTTGTTACACGTGGAGACAAATGAGTTTTGATAATATATAAATACATATATGTATGTTTAGATGGCTTTAGTAAGTAAAAAGTGAGAGGTAGAATCACATTGAATACTGAGAAGACACTGCACTAAGGGAAGGCAAGGAGTGAGGAGGCATGCTATCATCCTTTACTTTAGCCATAAATGGTATACTGAATAGCGAATACAATCTGCAAATTTGTCTACTCCTTGAATGAGCAAAGAAATAGAATGTGACCCACAATCGATGAACATCCAAAAGGACAGCCAAGGTAGGTAAACGGTCCTGATGATCAGTCGCCGCTTTAACTCTGCCCCCATACTAATTTAACCTCACTCTCTTTATGAGATGATTAGATGGGCACAAAGTCAAGAGGAGCGGGCGAGGCTACCTCTCGTGGATCCGAGGCACAGAGGCGAGAGAAGCTTGTGAAATTCACCTTAAGACTTTCGAAACCGCAAAACCGAGATTACATCCAATTTCTAATTTCTCCACCCTCTTAACCAATCCGGCTTCTCTCTCCTACTTTAATATTCCACAACATCACATAAATAGCCCAACTAGCACTAGGAAAACCGTCGAAATCTTAAATGAATCGGGCGAGCTCACATGTATGACTGAACGACGCAGGTCTTTATGCAGGATCCATCTAACCCAACAGCGCATGCGACTTAGGCCCACATGCACTTGACATTATTACACGAGAGACTTATATTAAGCTACTTTTCATGGCATTATGTTCGCGCGCTCGCACAAGCATTAAATGCGCAAGAAAGAAAAGAGGGGGGCATGTGAAGGAATGCAGCCGAGCAGCTGAGCTGACACATTTCCACACACCCCCCAGCCCGACAATAACTCATAACAATAATAAATATTGTCGGAAGATATGATTTACGCATCTCAACATCCCTCTAGATAGTCCAAGCATATCGAACGTTCGTGGGAAGGCATAACGGTCATCTAAGCGACAGGCACATCAAGTATACCATAGACGACCTGGAGAATTACATCTTGGATCTGTTCGAAGGATCACCAAAGTCCCTGCCCAATCCCTATAGGAGGTGATAGCACAATTTATTTAGTTTTTGTAATCGAGACGAGCCTTTTGTTTCCTCTCTCTACTATAATATGCAGAGGCATCCATATACATATCAACAAACGACCATCCGCACCGAGATAGACACAGTCAGAACCGGATTTTATTTAACTACTACTAATCCGGTTTCATGGACTTAATACAGAAGATATAAGGTGGGACTGAAACGGGAGACTCCAGCGCTTGGCCGTTGGGGGGGGGGCGTTTACCCCCTCCGGCGCCTTGGATACTCCCGGCCGTCGGGGGTTGGCTTCGGCCGTCAGGGGGGTGGCCGTCGGGGGTGGCTCCGGCCGTAGGGGGTGGCCGTCGGGGTTGGCTCGGCTATCGGCCGGGGTGGCCGTTGAGGGTGGCTCGGCCGTCGGGGGTGGGGGTTGGCCCGGTTGGTTTCGGCCGTTAGGGGGTGGCTGTCGGGGGTGGCTTCGGCCGTCGGGGGGTGGAAAACGGAGGAGGGTGGCAAAAACGAGGAGGGTGATGGTAGCCATCTCAACATGTGTTTGTGGTGATGTGTTTGTGGGGGATGTGTTGAGTTCCTTCTAAGCCCTTTATATAGAGGTGGGCAAGTCAACGACTTTGCAAGTTGACAACAATTCGAGAAAAAAAAGGTTGACGACAAAGTAACTTTATAATAAAGGAGTTAACGACAAAATAATAACACTTGCAGATACAACAAATCCAGCGGCCGTCGTGTGGCGGTCGTGCGACGATCGTGCGGTGGTTTTGCGATAGTCGTGCGGTGGTTTTGCGGTCAACGGTGGCATCATGTCAACGGCTTCTAAACTAATCATAGAACGTGCGGTGGCGGGCAACAATCACAATATATTGCACAAGAAAACACAATCACAAAGTTTCACTTGTTCTACAACTGTATAATGTACACCTCAGAAATATTCAGTTCATTTAATTATGCTCCTAAACACAAGGAACATGACCCGGATACATATCAAGAACAGTTTGTGCGACCATCCGCACCCAGCTAGGATAGACACGGTGAGAACCAGAGGTTTTATTTAACTACTAATCCTACCGGTTTCATGGGCTTTTCTGATAGGTTAGAAATAAAGAAATAAGGAGGGATCGGTTGACACTGCTGGCCCTCGGGAGGGTTTGAGATTTGGGAAGAAGGGTGGGCTTTTCTGATAGGTCAGAAATACGGAGGGACCGGAGACTCCGGCGGCTTTGACGGTGCTGGCCGTCAGGGGGGTGGCGAAAACGAGGAGAAGGAAGATGGTAGTCGCCATTTCGTCGTTTTTGTGGGGATGTTGAGATCCTTTGAGCCCTTATATAGAGGTGGGCTGGCTGAGTGGAAGTTCGAGGTTGGTGAATGACTTTGACAGTGATATCTCCCCGCTACAAATCTGGCCCTCCGTTAACCTTGATTCCATAGTCATCCGATGTGGCATTTTCATGTCAACAATAATATCCAACACAATAAAACGATGCTGCATTCGAGTGTTTGAAGGAAGTGTTAAATTTAAGTCTATCCTCCAATGAGGTGAACTTTACAAATGATTCTCATGGGAAAAATAATTCAGCAACTTTAGTTCCAGAGGACAAGGCACATAGTTAGGGCCATTAGATCAATTAACAATTGGCAAGCTGTTTGCAATGTCAGAAGCTGGGTTGGAAGCAGAAGATTACATTGCCTTAAAACGAAATATTGAAAGTGTGTGCATCTTGTAGTTAAATAGATATGTGAAGCCTATTTGTAATAGACTTACTTTATTTTGTTTCAAATAAAGTTCGGGCCAGATTTGGGACAATACCTAAAGTTCGTGCTATTTTTTTTAGACAAAATAAAGTTCGGGCCAGATTTGGGACAACACCTAAAGTTCGTGCTTTTTTTTAGACAAAATAAAGTTCGGGCCAGATTTGGGACAACACCTAAAGTTTGTGTTTTTTTATGGAATTGGCCTAGACTTGGACTATTCGGAAAATAGAGAAGTAAAAAGTTGGAGGTTTCTTTTTCTCTTTCCCCCTACGGTCGGCTGAAAAGAGGCTCTGTAGAAGCAATTATGATGCTTTTGCCGCTCAAAACCTCTCTCCTCATTTCAAATTTCAAGCGAGCCTTATCCTTCGTTGGGTTGAGAGGAAAAAACGAAGATATCTTCTCTCTTTCTCTTTGGCACACCCAACAAGAAAATATTGGGTAGTCCGGGAGCGCCATGTCAGCGTGGTCCCAGACCACTCACACGGCGCCACGTGGAAGGGGAGAGAGACAGAGAGGAGAAAGAGGAGAGAGAGCGTTAGAGAGGTGGGCTAGGACTATCTCTCCCGCTGTCTCTCTCCCCTTCCACGCGGCGCCGCGTGAGTGGTCCGGGACCACACTGACATGGCGCTACCGGACCACCCAATATTTTCTCCACACCCAACCGCTCCATCTCCCCCCTCCTCCCCCCCCCTTCCCCTTCCCCTTCCCCATCCCCAAAGCCCCTGTTGGTCGCAAATGCTATTCAGATCTACCATCTGGCGCATCGCTTCCCCCAAGACCCCCACTTGGTCGCAGCTGCTGGGTCCTGAGCCCGTTCACCTCCGCCGTCACCTTCGGAGCCTCGTCGGCGGCTATGATTCATCACCTAATGGCGTCCACTGTGGTTGCAGCCATGGACCGAAGCTCGGGTTCAACTTCGGTGTCGTCAGCTGTCGTTGCCTTTCCGGCGTCGGCTCTAGAAACCGTGACTAACTTGGTTGTGATTTTGGGTTGAAGCGGAAGCGGAAGAAGCTTGCGACTGCTAGGTCCCGAGCCCCTCCGCCTTCACATGCTGCTCGCTTCATTTGTTGCCTTCCTCGCTTTTCCGGCGCCGCTGATAGAAACCACGCGAGGCTCGGTTTTGATTTCGGGCTCGGGCGTGTCGCCACCGAAGCGGAAGAAGTTTGCAACTTCTGGGTCCCGAGCCCTCTCGACCTTCACATGCCACTCGCTTCGTTCGTCGCCGTCGTCGCCTCTCTAGCGTTGGTTCTGCACATTTTCTGAATGCTTGGTTAACTAATTATTAGTTAGTCTTTGTCAAATTCTGGTGCTGTGGAGTTGTTGGCTTTGGAAAGAAGAGAGCCCCCACTCGCATGAGAAATGAACTTCGCGTGAGCCAAAAGAGAGGAGCTGTGTAGAGGTCTGCAAAGATGGGCTTTTTGGTTTTTTGTTTCTTCATTGGGATATTGTGCTTTTAAATTTGGGGTTTGATTAAATACTCTGGTTTTGGTGACTTCAAACATACTGAATCATGTTGAGGTTTTGCCTACCCAACTCAGCTACAGATAATGTAATAATCAAGTTGTTGATTTTGGATGGCTGAGCTTTCTCCATATGCTTTTCTACATTAACGAAAGTATTTTCCACTTAAGATCCGAAATTCTTCCACTAGTGAATAGCAATCAACTCTACCGACCAAAAAAGAAGAAGAAAAGAATAGTAATCGACTCATTAGATTGCACTCATAAATCTCAAATCGATTGGGGATCATTCTTCATATAGAGGCACCACTTGAGAAGCATGAAATTTTTTGGAGATCTTACCTTAAAATTATCATTAAATGTATTGCTTACATGAAATTTCGATTAAGCTAAAGGAAACATAAGAAAAGAGGATTCGATTATCATCACGGGTGTGTTTGTTCCATAGAAAATAAATGATTTAAAAATCATTTTTCTCTAAAAACGATCGCTTAAAATAATTGATCGATAGGAAAATATTCATTGTTGACAATAATGTATATCTAAATTTATTTCATAAACGATGAAAAATATTTTTTATTAATTTATTTTTACATGTGATAAAAATATTAGAATGTAAGACTTGACAAGCCGGTGATTGGTCCCTATCATAAATTACAAAAGTTGAACTAAGATCTGGTAGGAGCCGCTCGGATCGAGCCACGACAAAGTGGGCAATGCCGATTTCTCGAGAGCCATTCCTTGATGCAACTCTCATGGTAAACATGGTCGCACGTCTCGATCACCCAGCACTCCTCTCCTTCCTCGAAACTCGCCAGGCAAATCACGCACTCGTCGCTGCTGAGCTCCCTCACGCCGCCACGATACTTCATGACCGTCACCGACAGGGCCGTCGCTTCAACCTGTTGTTGTGGCATCTCGATGTCGGGATCAAAGCGAGCCCGGTTGCGCCAGCGAAAGCAATAGGCGTAGCCCACCACGATGAGGATGAGCATGGCGTCTACACATGCTAGAAACAACGCATACAAGGCGAAGGCCGTAAAGCGGAGACCTGCCATGGCATGGTCGGAAGGCGGAGGCGGAGGCGCCGGAGTGACCGGAGCGGCCGGAGCGACCGACGGATAGGGAGAGGGAGGCATGATGTGCCTATCTCTTCTTCGAATTGGAAGACAAACTCGACAAGAGATTCGACAGCTAATGAAAGGTGGGAACGATGTTGGGTTCCCACCACTTGTTTTGGTCTTTTTGGCATACTAAGATCTGAATCGGTGGCATTTGGACGGCAACATTCCCCTCGCAAGAAATGTCAAAATAGGCATGTAAAATCTCTCTCTATACTCTTACATGGTAAACCCGTTATTATCATTTCAATCTCCATCCCTATCCCCAAAAATTCCAATAATACCCACGAATTATATGAATAACGGCCTTATAAATATTCTTAAGCAATGGAGACGACCGTAATTTCATTGAATCATTAAATTGCACAAGTCTTTTCGTAGATACTGCATTTGTGTCGAAGCTTCTTCACCCCTCGTTCCCATACGACTCGTATGATACGAGATACATGTCAAATCACAGCTTGATTTCCTTCGTTAGCTTTTTTTCCTCTTTTGTTCGCACGTTGATATGTGCCTTTTTAAGCAGTTGGGAACATAAATTTTATTATTTTGTTCCCTCCTAGGGTTTTGGAAAGAAAAAAAAAGATACGTAGAATAATAAATAGCGCATCCTCAATGTTTTCAATTTTTAAGTTTTCGATATCTATAACACTCTCTATAAGTCTCAGTTAATAAATATTTTTTTTTCAAATTAAGGTTTAGATGGTTTTAATAAATGTGTATCGAGATATTTGAGGACTATTCTATCAATCAATTAAAAAATAACTAAAAAAATATCTTTTTGTGTGGGCGTCATGTCAATTACATCCCAAAGGATTGTATGACTTTTTTATACAATACTAGAATGTAAAAAGAAAATCTCGACACGTCGCTAATCGGATCTTACCATAAATTTAGAAAATCCAAGATGGAATTGGCAGGAGTCTGCGTAACACTAGCTAACTGCCCTCACTTGGATTGAGCCCCGACAAAGCAGGCAACACCGGTCTCTCAAGGCCCATTCCGTGATGCAACTTTCATGGTACCCATGATTACAAGTCTTTGAGCAGACAACACTCCTCTCCTTCCTCAAAACTCCCAAGGCAAATGACACACTCTTCAATATCGAACTTCCTCGCATCGCCACTAGACATCACGATCGCGACCGCAGCCGGCAAGTCTGCCGCTCCAACCTGCTGTAGCTGGTGCTTGATGTCATGCTCAAAGCGAGCCTTATTCGCACGATCGCGGCGCTATTATCGATAGGACTGTGACCCCAGCGCATGCTGGCAACAGCGTGTACAAGGGTGCAATGTGGAGATAACCTGCGGTGGCCAAATAGGGAGGAAGAGGTGACGGCGACGGCGACGGAGCGGCCGGGGGAGTCATGATGTGGTCGTTTCTTCTTTGAGTCAGAAGATAACTGGTGTGCGCTTTTAAGCTTTGATGGATTAGGAGATTCGATAGTTAAAGAATGATGAAACGATCTTGCGTTTCAATTTTTTGTTTGGCGTCTTTGGGAAACTAAGATCAGCGTTAGATTACTCTACGTGATAAGAGTATCAAAATAGCGGTCCTAGACTGTAAATTTCACTTGCAAAGAATGCTAAAAGAAGCATGTAAAATCTCTCTGTTATATAATAGTAAATCCAATCTCAAATTTCTGTTGTGGCTAACTATAACCTAAAGCATAAAATAATTGGTATTAAAATTTTAATTTATTCGTGACACTAAAAAGGTTTTTAATTTTTCAACGGTTGAAGCACTCCTTAAAAATCTTAATTCATCTACATTATTTTTTCGAAACAGAGATTAGATTTTTTTATAAACGTACATCAAAATATTTGAGGACTATTCTATTAACCAATGAAAAAATAACTCAAAATTTACCTTTTTGTCTGAGCATAATGTCAAATTTAGAGTTGGGAAACTTGTTCAAAGGATCATATCGTGGCCATCCATATTTTGTTAAAATCAAACCAAATGTAAATTTTTTAAAATGATATCCCATGTTAACAACTTCAATAATTAGATTAGTAAGATATTAGATAAGTAATAAATTACACGTCTACTTTTTTTTTATCGGTCCTACTCCACTCCTATTCTAATCACTCTCGAGACTTTTGTCTACTTTGTTGGAGTCGAAAATGAAAAAATCATCCACACTTGATATAATTATGCATCTACTTTGCAAATAAAACAAATCATCTTTATTGATAAGACATAGTCGCCTGCAATCATTATTCTTACAATTTCAAAGGTGTACGTCAATTAGCTAAAATAGAAATTTTCACACTTCTATATTATTAACGTCAAAATTCATGACTACATTTAAAGTTACACAACTTTAAGATCATACAAATACTTGATATAATAAAAGAATTATATCATGTAGCTTTAGAGATAAATTAATAGCAAAACGTAAAAGTGCGATTGGGTTATACGATTTTCAAATTATACAATTGAGTTCAAAAATTTATCAAATTAGTGCAATCAAATCATTTCGTTAACTCTATTCAATTTGGTTAACAGAAAATATTGATATAATTTTATTATTATTTTCTTAAAATATGTGGTGCTGATGTGGCACCTATCAAGTGTCACATTAGAAAAGAAGAACAAGGATAAGAAGGTAATAAAAAGAGAATAGGATGAGAATTGAAAAGATAGAGAACTAAACATATAAAAAATGAAGAAAGTGACAGTATCATATGATATCAAATCAATCAACGTTCATTCATCAAATAGACGTACAAGTCAAGAAGCATAAAATTTCTTTTAGATCTTACCTTTTAATCATCATTAAATGTATTCTTACATGAAATTTAAATTAAATTGAAGGAAACATAACAAAGGAGGATTCGATCGAGTGCATTTATTTAACAAAAAATAAATTATTTAAAAATTATTTTTCCTTAAAAATGATTGCCTGAAATAATTAATCAATAGGAAATGTTTTTATTATCGACAACAATTTATGTTAAAATATTTTTCGTAAATGATACAAGAGTCGAAAAAAAAAAAAAATTTGTTCATTCATTTTTACAAGTAATACAAATATTAGAATATAAGAAGAAAAACTTGACATGCCATTAATTGGTCTCTATCATAGATTACAAAGAGTCGAACTAGGATTTGGTAGGAGCCGGTGTAACACTAGCCTCCCACGCCGCCTGGACCGTGCCTCGACAAAGTTGGCAATGTTGATTTCTTGAAAGCCATTCCTTAATGCAACTTTCATGGTAAATATGATTACACGTCTTGATCATCTAGCACTCCTCTCCTTCTTCGAAACTTGCCAGGCCAATTATGCACTCATCGCTATTGAACTCCCTCGCATTGCCACGATACACCACGACCACCACCGTCAGCATTGCCACCCTGTTGTTGCGGCATCTTGATGTCGTGATTAGAGCGAGCCCGATCGCGCTAGCGAAAGCAAAAGGCGTAGCTCACCATGACGAGGAGGAGGAGCATGATGTCAGCACATGCTAGCGACAAAGCATACAAGGCCAAGGTGAAGCGGAGAGCACCGGCGGCGTGGGAGGGAGGCTGAGGTGGCGGAGCGACCGGGGGAGAGGGAGGCATGATTTGCCTATTTCTCCTTTGAATTGGAAGATGAACTGGTGTTTGCTTTTAAACCTCGACTCCACATGAGATTCGACAGCTAACGAGAGGTGGAACGATGTTTGGGGTTTCTAAGATCTGAATCACTGGCGATTGGATGGCAACATGAGCATATACAATGTCGATCTTTCCATATTGTATAGTAAACCCAATGTCATTTCAATCTCCATCCCTATCCTGAAAAATTCCGATAATACCCACAATTATTCGAATAATAGCGCTATACATATTCTTAAGCAACGGATGTATCCGTAATTTCATTGTGTCATTCGATTGCAGAAACCTTTTCATAGATATATATGTCAAATCACAGCTTGTTTTCCTTTTAAGTTTTTTCCTCTTTTTCTCGCATATTGATGTGTGCCTTTTTAAGTAGTTGGAACACAAATTTTATTGTTTTGTTCCCTCCTAGGGTTTTCAAAAGAAAAGAGACAAGCGTCGCACGTCGTTGCACCCGAGTTATAAGTACCACTAGAATAATAATTAGCACGTCATCAATGTTTTTGATTTTTAAGTTTTCACTATTTGATCTGTAGCATGCTTTATAGATCTCGGTTAATCTATATATATATCTTATTCTATCAACCGATGAAAAAATAACTCAAAAGTTACCTTTATACATGGGCAAACGTGTCGATTATATCTCAAAGAATGAGATAACTTTCCTGCTACAATACTATAATGTAAAAAGAAAATTTCAACATGTCATTAATTGGATCATATCCTAAGTGCTAGCATGAAAGCCACTGTCATTAGTAGGAATGATGGTGGCCTCTCGACCATGATTATCTCATGCCAAGAGAAGGCAACAGACTAAGTAAGTTAAGGTCATCATTGGCTAAGAAAGGGAAAAAAACCTAAATAGAGAAATAAATGATCCATCCATTACTAAACAATAGAAGGAGGAAAGTTACCGAATAGCAAGATATTTAATTTGTCCATCTGTAGACGACTTATTTAGAGTTACTTAGAATTAGACCACATCGAATTTGTTTTTGTTAATTGTCCCTTTGCAGATGACTTCTTTTTTACTGAATTGAAATAGCAAATTTGTATTCTGCTATGTAAAAATCATGTTAGATATCATTTTTATTTTAAGAACAGGAAAAAAAAATAAAAATTAAAGTGTGACATGAAATCGGTAAAGCAAAGAGAGAATAATAAGGACAATGCTAGCCTAACGATGCCAAATATACTTCAAAATAATGGTGCATTTTGAGCCTTTAGTATCACTTCAAAAGCAATGAGCTATCAAAGATTTGATTAGTTAATAATTCAGCTTCATTAGTAGAAGATTGCAGGCATTTTATGGAAGAGAGAAATGAACGATTTTTGTTTAATTTAATAACTTAATATCGATATAAAATCTATTTCATATAAGACAACTTCAAATCCACCTAGCAAATTTGAAAAGCAAATTTTAATTCTCATGCAATAAACTCATAAAATCCAAGGTAATGAGATCTGAAAAATTCCGCTAAAAAAATTCCAGATTTCCCAAGGAAACCGGGCACACAAGTCTTCTAGATTCCTTGGGAAAATATGGGGTCAAGATTGCACCGCACAATCATCTAAGCTTTTTCCATGTTGTAAATTTATAGGAAAAGAGGCATGTGAAATCCTTGTGTTATATGATAGTAAATCCAATCCGAAATTTCTGTTGTGGCTAACTATAACCCAAAGCATAAAAAAATTTGTATCGAATCTTCTCCACGCCTTTTTTTATTTCCTTCATTAGTCTTTTTCCTCTTTTGCTCACATATCCATGTGTGCCTTTTTAAGAAGTTGGAAAACAAATTATATTATTCCTTCTTAGGGTTTTGGAAAGAAAGAAAAGACACTCGTCGCACGTAGATGCACACAAGTTATAAATATTATTAGAATATTGTTCTATATGTCGCCACTGGACAAAAAAAAAAAGAATTAACAATGACGACATCGTCAATAAAAATTGATATTATGGCCTGCTAAATCGTTTTTTATTTTTGAACAGTTGAAGCACTCCTTATAAATCTTAATTTTTCTACATGTTTTTTGGAAACAGAATTTAGATTGTTTTATTTATGTACATCAAAATATTTGAAGCTTATTCTATCAACCGATGAAAAAATAACTCAAAATTTACCTTTCTTTCTGAGTGTACATGTCAAATTTAGAGTTGAGAAACGTATTCAATGGATTATTTTGTGGCCATTCATACTTTGTTCAAATCGAACCAAATGTAATTTTTTTTAAATGATACCCAATATTAACAACTTCAATAATTCAATTAGTAAAAAGATAGATAAGTCATATATTACGCATCTCCTTTGCAAGTAGAGAAATTTCGACACTTATGTATTATTAACGTTGAAATTCATGATTGCATTTTGAGTTGCATGACCTTAAGATCATACAGATACTACAGATACTTGAGGAAATTATAAGAACTATATCAAGTAGCTTTAAAGATAATTAAGAGAAAATCGTTAAAAAAAAAATTGCCAGAAAGGAAGAGTAGAAAGAAAAGGCAAGAGTGAAAGATGATAAACTCAGAGTGATTTTTGGAAAATATCCATTACCAGCAAGAATACCTGCCCGCTGCACTGCGCACGATCATTTTTAATTGGCATTTTTCATTCCTAATTATTTTTAACTATAACATAAAATAAAATTAGGATGCTACCCTATACTTTTATAATTTAACTTGAGAATATAACGAGCTGAGTCATTATTTAGAGGCCACAAATTAGTAAAAAAAAGCGCATTTTATAAATAAAACCAGGCAATCGCCATATGTTTTTGTTCAGCTATCCCTGTAGAGCACAAAGAGAATCGGCACATTAATAAAAAAACAAAATAGTAGGTAAGTTAAAATAATTTGAGATGATGATATAAATGGTTTCTATGTAGTTTCTAAACTTTTAATTTATTTAATGTGATCCTATGTACAATTTTATTCCTGAACTACGTGAAGATGTTCAATATTCAAGAATCATGTAATACATTAGGCCAAAATTCAGAAATAATTTATGTGATTTTTCCTTATAATTTCCATACTGACCACTCACGGTACTCACCTTTACTTCAGAACGTATTTATTATGCATGTTCAGATATAAATTAACTTGATAAAAAAATGCACGAAAATAAGAAGAAAAAAATCGGACGTGACGAAAAACGGAAAAAGAAAAGACGATCTCATCGGCGATTCGGCACGGTCGAAATGGATTGAGATTAGCCGTCGTCGTCGTCCCAAGATAAGCGCGGACATCTCGCGTCGTCGGTCGCCACGTAGGCATTATCAAAAGTCAAATCCACCGTCCAACCATTTGCCGACACTCGATCGCTCGATCCGCCAGGAAATCTCGCGCGTCCCCTCGAATCGACAGCGTCGGCTCCACCACTAAATACTCCCTTCGAAACGCCTTCTCGATCTCACGCATTTTCACAAACACCTTCTCTCCCTCTCTCTCTCAATCTGCAGGAAGAAGAAGAAACCGAGAGAACCGATCATGCCGTACTACCACCGCAGCGAGGAGGACGACATCGAGTTCGACGAGTACGATTCCACCCCATTCGGCGGCGGCTACGACATCTCCGTCACCTACGGCCGCCCCCTCGAGCCCTCCGAGGAGATCTGCTACCCCTCCACCTCCTCCTCCGCCGGCGGCCTCGAGGACGACTACGACTGCCCCCACTTCGCCTCCTCCCACGACGAGCCCTCCGCCTACGCCGAGGACGTCCTCCAGGCCGAGTACAGCAGCTACGCCCGCCCCAAGCCCCGCCCCGGCGGCCCCCTTCGGCGGCCCCCTCCTCCCCAGCCCGGATTCGGCCCCCCGGCGTGGACAGGCCCGGATTCGGCGGGCCGGGCGGTCCCGGATTCGGCGGGCCGGGCGGTCCCGGATTCGGCGGGCCGGGCGGTCCCGGATTCGGCGGTCCCGGCGGTCCCCGCCCCGATTTCGGACCTGGGTACGGCGGGCGGCCGGAGGAGGAGCCAGGCTCCGGGTACGGCCGCAAGCCTGATTACGAGAGGCCTGGATCCGAGTACGGTCGCCGTCCGGAGGCTGAGTATGGTTCCGGGTACGAGAAGCCTAGCTCGGAGTATGGATCCGGGCACGGCCGTCCCGGATCTGAGTATGGATCCGGGTATGGCGGCCGCACCGAGGACAAGACGCCCAGCTCGGAATACGGATCCGGGTATGGCGGCCGCACCGAGTATGAGAAGCCGAGCTCGGAGTACGGATCCGGATATGGCGGCCGGACCGAGTACGAGAAGCCGAGCACGGAGTACGGATCGGGATACGGCGGTCGGACCGAGTACGAGAAGCCCAGCTCGGAGTATGGATCCGGGTACGGCGGTCGGACTGAGTACGAGAAGCCGACCGCGGAATATGGATCGGGGTATGGTGGCCGGACCGAATACGAGAAGCCGAGCACGGAATATGGATCCGGGTTTGGTGGCCGGACCGAGTACGAGAAGCCTAGCACTGAGTATGGATCCGGATATGGTGGAAAGACCGAGTATGAATCTGGTGGGTCCGAATTCGGATCCGGGTATGGTCGCAAGCCCGGGTATGGTGAGCAGGAAGGTGGTGAATTTGGGTATGGGGGCAGGCCACAGAGGACTGAGATCGAGAGGCCGAGCTATGGTGGTGGTGAGGATGAGCCTCCGAGGAGACCGAGCTATGGCGGCGGCGAGGACGAGCCTCCAAGGAGACCGAGCTATGGCGGCGGCGAGGATGAGCCTCCAAGGAGGCCGAGCTATGGGAGGCCGAGCTACGGGCAGCCTGAGGAGGAAGAGGGTGGTTATGGGAAGCCGAGGTATGGAAGGAAGGACGATGATGAGGATGAGGACAAGCCTAAGAGGTATGGGTATGGCGAAGAGGAGGAGGGCTATGGCCGCAAGAAATATGTAAGTTCCATCGATTCTGTTTTCCTTGGTGCAAAGGATGACACTCTTTGTGATGTTGTTAGGATCGTTGGTTGCATAGTCCTGCCACTTTTCTATGAAATTTGGTACTTTGTTTTCGATTTGATGCGATGGATTAATTATACTATTGTCCTGTCTGCTATGGATGATGTGGTTACATACGTATGCTGCTACCTTCTCTGAAATCTGGTCCTCACTGATCACTGCTATTGTCCATCTTTTTAGTATGAGTAGTTTCTTGGCATGTATATTGGTTGAACCTAAGTTACAAGGGATTAAATTGGTGGTTTAACGGCATTGGCATCTAATTTGAATGTCTGATCTAAGTTGTAGTCCGGGCCTACTGAGGTTACCTGAAGTAATGCTAAGATGCTCTTGCATTGATTACTCTCGACAGCTAGATACCTATCGTTTGAGCAATGCATTTTCCCCTGAAGTTGCAAGAGAGAGTGGCACCTTTTAGTGAGATCAGCATTACTGGGAAATTCCCTTTTATCTATAATGAAGAGTGAAGACACTTTTGTGGCTAATCATTCCACATAAATAGGAATTCAAGCTCTTGTTTTCGTTGAACACTTCCGCAAGAGAGTTCTACTGTTAGGCAAGTGAATCATGTTCCTTGGAGGAGAGGCCCTAATATAGGCTTGTGGATTGTCTTTGATGTTATCCAGCCAGTTGGGGGAGGGAGGAAGAGTGAGGTATTAGCCACTGAACTCCTTGGGTTACACTCCTGGATATATATATGCATTTCAAGCTTCTGCAGATTGATAAGGCCAGGCTAGTGTGTCATGTTATTTAGGTTGGAGGCCATAAGTTAGTTTTGCCGACTTTCTTTGACTTTGTAATCACGGTGTGGAAGGAAGAAAAAGAGGAGCATCCACTGAACAACTCCTTAGAGTATATGCAAGTCTCATGCTTCAGTAGTCTAGTTAAAATGTACATACAGGTGAAAATAAGTAAAAGTAGAGAACAAATAGTCAACCCTCAATCTTTCCCAAACACAACTTGTCCCCCTATCACCTTTACTGGAAATATTAAAACCCTAGGAACTTCTGTTTTTAGTCAATCGGATCCCCAAGTTCTTCGAGTCATCCAGCTCTATCGGAACTTGATTAAGCTTATTTGCTCGAAGAGAGTACTATGTTGGAGTCTGCTGTAAACTGAATTGGGGATTTAATTATCACACATAATCAAGAGGGAGGCATGCATTGATTCACATGGCTGGAACTGTGACTTTGTTTTGGTTCCTGCACTGCTTGACCACTTGTGTGACCATTTACATGTTAGAACTTGATTTTATGCCTTTAGCAATAGATTAACTTCATTTTGCCTGTTGTTTTCCTATCGATCTTACAGAAATGTTTCTTCCTCTCTCTATTCATTCTTTCTGCACCGTTTGACCTGTCTCATACTTGGATTAATGTTATAGTCTTGACTGTGCCACATAGCATAGATTAAGTTCTTGTTCAGACTGAAGTATAGTTTGGGATGCGTCAAAGAATTTTTTAATGGCGTTTTCACTGTTAAAACACCATCTTCAACCCAAGTCGGTAGAACTTGGATATTTGCCTCGTTCATACTCTATTGGAGCGTGAGCTGTTTATGTTTAATTGTGCCCCATGTTGATATGCTGAGCTATTATTATATTGCAGGGAGATGACGACTCTGGTGATGATGAGGATGAGGAAAAGAAGCAATACCGCTCCAAGCATCACCACCACCACAAGCACCATGACGATGACGAGTGATCTAATCCTCGGTCGCCTCTTGATGGGAACCCATGCTATATTAAGCTACTAAATAAAGGGTTTCCAGGATGCTGTGTGTGTCGTTTGTTGCTTCTGTCATCTGCTTGAGTTCGTGACATACATCTGTGTTCTGTCTTGCGCTTGTCCTTCGAATAAATGCCCAAACATTTCGGGTACTTGAGGTTTTATGATGTGATGGTATGATATGATCGTGACTTCATGTCCCTCAGACATATCGCAGGCCTGTTCTGATGTTTACATGGCTATCCGGTATATTGTCAGAAAGCATTGGCGGTAATGGCGCATGCTTGAATGAATACAAGCAGTGCGTGGCTACTAAGATATGATTTCGATCCCAGCATGCGAGTTTTCATCTTTTCATAGTGAGATGAAGTTGGCCTGCATCATGCGAATGCTATTGATGTACCACGATTCTGGTCTAACTTGATATATCGCGTATGAATCTAATACATAATGATGTCCAAGTGGGATATGGATTCGTGTCATTGTGTCGTGTAGTAGCGCAGGAATGCAATGGGAAGGTGACCTCATGAGATTAAACAGATTTAACGCTTTCGTTTCGCTTTTGACAAGATAGCCCATTTTTAGTTAAATGGTAATATATAGGTCAAGTGAAAGTTAAATATAGGTCAGAAATGGGTCAGTGAATGTAAACCACAAAAAGAAATAGTTTAAATGAGTTATAAGGAAATTCATTTTAAAGTTTAAACCCTTGGCTTTTCTAAATTTATAAAAATATTTTTTAATAAAAATCGAAATTATAATTATTTTTCATATTTTAACTTTTTTTTTTTTCTTTCTTTTTCTTCGTTCCTTACCGGTGGCGGCGATGGCCGGGTTGCCAGCCGGCGACAGGCCTCGCCAGATCGGCGAGGTGGAGGCCCCGCTCAACGTCGGCAGCTCGAGCCTCGCTAGTCGTCGGCGAGGCCAAGACTCGCCAGATCTCGGGCGAGGCTCGAGCTCACCGGCGTCGGGCGAGGCCCAATCTCACCAGATCGGCGAGGCCGAGCCTCGCCCGACGCCGGCGAGCTCGAGCCTTGCCGATCCGGTGAGTCTCTCGCCTCGCCGACGACCGGCAAGGCTCGAGCTCGCCGGTGTCGGGCGAGCCTCAACCTTGCTAGATCGAGCCCCGCCCGACGCCGGCAAGCTCGATCTCGCCTATGGTTGGTCGCGGGCCGTCGTCGTGGCTAGCGGCCTACCGAAGGAGAAGAAAAAAAAAAAAAAAAAAAAAAAAAAAAAAAAATTATATTTAAAAAAAATTAAAAATTCGTTTTTTAAAAATATTTTAAAAAGAATTGTAAAAATTTTCCATTAAATTTGTATTGCATAAAAATTGTTAAAAAATTTGTATTACATAAAAATGTTTCAATAATAAATAGGTTTTAGCAATACGGGTCGGGTATGAGTCATGATTTACGGATACGGATCGTTTGGTTCGAACTTTGGGGAATGGCCAAATGCAAATATCTTTAGGCTAAAGGGGTTTCGGAAATCTTTCGGACGTTTGGCAAATTATGCATTGGAAAGTAGCTTGTGTGAAAATACCGTTTGGCAAAAACTTATTACAAATGGGCTTTTGTTTTTAATTTTTTTTTAAAAAATATGAAAATCAAATTTTCGATCGCGACGCTATCGCCGCAACCTCATGCGCCTAGAGGCGCAAAGGCCGATCCGGTCATCTAGGCGCCAGATCTCGGCCTTCGAACCGCCAGCCCGGCCCGAGGTCGCGCGGACCTAGGCAACACGACCTCAGGCGACACCGTCGCCGCCTAGAGGCGCGACCTCAAGCGCCCGAGGTCGTAAAGGCCGATTTGGCCGTCGGCGGCGATCGGCCTCCGACCGCCGATTTGGCGGCGAGGTCCGCGCCGCCCGGGTCGCGCTGCTACGCCACCCCCAAACGGTGGTCACGGCGACGCGTGACCCTCGGGCAACGGCGACGGTGGTGGCTGCTTGGGAGAAAACCCAGTGGCGGGAAGAAGAAGAAGAAGACGACGGGGAAGAAGAAGAAGAATATGAACAGAGGCGTGGCATTTCAAATGTCGAATGCTCATCGCCGCCCCAAGCTTTCAAGATTGAGCATTTGGAATGCTCATATTTGGGCAAAGTAGTTTTCAAAAATGTTGTCAAACACCAAAAATTTTCAGCAGTGCAAAGGGTTGGGAATGCGGCCCAACCAAACAGCCCCTATAAGAATATGGATCAAAACGGATTAAATGGGTTAAATATGGGTCGACCCATTTTCGACCCGACCCATACCTGATCCGACCCACCCATTTGCCACCTCTAGGCAGTACGTAGGGTGGATGATAATTGCCACGTGCATAATTGCCATGGGGGGACATGTTATATATGGCTGCACTCTCTTTCGCGAACTCTTCCAATTAAAACGAATCTGCCAAGTAATTAACATCAAAAGTATATTTGGTGCTATATAATACGACAGATGAATTACCTTTCGAAAAATCAATCGAAATACTAGTTTCTAAAAAGTTCGATACTTATAAAACCATATATTATCTATATTTGCCCTCAAAGGGAGACTGATGAGATTATCGTGTAATTGGCAATTAGTTATACTTATTTGCCACTGTATTTGCTCGATTTCTTATATCTGCCATTTGTTCTCTGTCCGTATTGCTTTATTGATACTATAGATTACACCAACGTCAATCTCCAAGTGACAAAATTTTCCATATTGTTCTGCAGCTATTTCCGGAAGTCATGTAAACTTTAAACCGTATATTCCAACATTAAGTTCTAAAACCTTTTTAATGCCGATGCATCCTGGAACTTAATGTAGGAGATTTGATCTTATATTTGAAGATGAATCATCACCATAGAATACATACAATACTATAAAATGCATAAACAGTTTCTACTTAAAAGATTTATTTTTGAAGCATGCATCATTCAATAACCAAGTGTTAAATTAAGTTTTAAGAAATTAGTTGTGACCATGTACTATTGTGAAAGTCCGATCAAACAAGAAAGCAACTCAGATTTAGGGTGATCAGCATGGACTCAATTTCTCCGGTTAGTAACATATCTGCAGACACCCCTCTTCTCTAATTTGAGCAACACCGCTGGAGACTGAAGAATTGGCAACAGGAGAAATTCAAGTTCAACAAAGCCGTATAATTCAAATTGTGCGCGCCATAAAGCCAAACGAATCGAATTCAGGATATAAAAATTTGACTAATCTCTCAACCTCTGAAAAAGACTGTCTTAGACCAAAAAAAGATATCTCGAAAAACTGAAACCTGAATTTCCCGGGCACAAGTTCATCTCTATATCAAAGATTATGAGAGTTATCTAAATTCTACCTAAAACATGGCTAGTTAATACTAGATCGCTCATGTTGCCACCACAATCCGGCCGGCAACTTGGTCAAGATCTCGTTGACCAGTTGATGTAATTCTCCTTCCACTGCACAAACAAAAATCCAGCATAAGTTTAAAGCTGGCATCACGAAATATTCACACCACAAAAAATGGGGATATAAAACCGCACTAATGGTTCAAGAGATAACTATTGTGCATTCTAGCACGTCCCCAGCAAAGTCTAATCCAGTAAAACCTATATGTATACCCACATTTGATCAAATAAGTTTGCCATTTGCCATAAATGAGCTAAGCGGCTAAAAATCCGGGCACTCACCCCTTTGGATCAACATCAACGATGTTCACATTCTGCAACTGTTGAAGGATGTGGCGGGCGACAGAACCACTGCTCTTGCAGAAATGGGGTGGCCGACTTCCATTCCTTTTGCTCCCCCCATAAATTCTGCGGAAAGCACCTACGCCGAGCCCTCCTCTCAAGTATATCTTCCTTGCCATTGAGGCTGCAAATAAATTTTAAACTTAAGCCTGAATGGATTTTTCAAGAAGACCACTGAATTTAATATAACCCAAATGGAAGATCACTCATACCGGCTCTGATGTAATACCAGTCAGGATCATAGGGAGCAAGCTCTTTGAACGTGGCAGTCTTCACAATGTCAGTCCAGTGAGGTAATTCAATCTGTTCAGAGACATAAAAGAATCTTTAAGTACTAAGACAGAAACAATGCCCTCTCACAAGGAGCAAAAGCATATGTAGCTTAAGTGAAGCGGATCTCGTTGCTAAATTAACTTCTCCAAAGCACTCGAGGTGCTTTTCTGAGTTTACATAAAGAATTAGACATTATATTACATAAATTTTCTGAAAAGAAACAGGTTGCTTGACGAAAAACATCAACAGCAGAGTTCCAGCAGTAAGAAGCATAGAAACCTGCTTAAGTGCAGAGTTCAAATCCAAGCTAACAAAACATGAAATTCTATCCCAGCAGCACACCACCCCACAACACACAAGTATCAACCAAGACAATCTTCTTAAAATGATAATCTTTATTGCATTGCGAAAACGATGCCTTGCCACTCCACGGACCCTTCTCGGCCACCGATCCATGGCACTTTTTTCTTCACAGACATTCACTCAATCCGAAGCATACGAAAAAATTCAAAACCTCACAACCAGCGCAACTCCGAAACTACTGCAAACAACAAGAACCCCCACCACCAGCATAATAAACCTCCCCGATTCTCCAATCCATTCGACACGCCAAGGCAATCTCAATCAATGCCGAAACGAAGACACAATGGCAGCCCTCTCAACCTTAGAAAATCAGGTTCACAGTGCAGCACGAACCAAATCGATACGAACACATCCAATCTCGCGCTAGCAAACGCAAAACAAATTCCGCTTCAAAAAACATTCCTCAGAGTTCCAACTCAGCGCGCGCGCGCTTTACCTTGCCGGATCGCTTGAGGTGAGCCGCGTAGGCGTTGACGAACTCGTGCGGCGACACGTCCTTCACTGTCCTCGCGGTCGCCATGGTCGAGTCGGTGCGCCGAGAGCAGTGAGACCTCCGTTTCAGCGACAGCAGCGACGGAGGTCGCGAGATCGCGGCTGTTTATATATGGTTAGGGTTTTTCGGTCGAATGGAGAAGATGGAGATCGAAGAGAGTGGGCCGGGAACGGATTGGGCTGGGCCTGAGAGGTCTTCGGAGGACTGGGCTTTTTGTTGGGCCAGCCCACTGGGGACTAAATTGGGTGCAATTTCTTTCGAGAATCACCAAGAATAGTTCATCGACACTGTCCTATGAGGAAACTCCTTGAAAAAAAAAGAATAAAATATTTTCATTTCCACAAAAATTTCTAAACGTAAATTATTGTTGATTGACCAATTATTTCAGGTGATAAAAATAATTATTTTTATGATTTTTTTCAATTCATTCATTTTCTACCAAAAAAAAAAAAAAACAGAGCCTAATTGTTAATTTTTCATGACCCATATTCCACATCTTAAGAAACACGACGTCTTGTTAAGATCCTTTCGGATCAGCAACTCCTTGTGATGGATGGTCACTTGTGGTAGGACTAACATAGGAACGCATTTGCGGAATATCAAGTTACATAGGGGTCTTTTTGTGTATTACATACGCTGAAAAACTTGTGTCGATGAAAGCCGTCTTCTTTGGCCATGACGTTTTAGGTAAAAACCAAGTGGTTCTTTCTTCTTCTTTTTTCTTTCTTTTTGCTTCGATCCGGTTCATATCTGCGCAAAAAATGATTCTTTCCTAGATAGCTAATTACATATATATATCGAGTAGATATTTTCTTGGTAATGTGGGAAAAATAGAGGACTAAAGTCATAAGTTTTTGGTCAATAATTGCCTCCATGATATCGAAAAAAAAAAGGTGGAGAGGGGGTTGTAGGGTGATGGACCATATTTCCATGTGGAGGAGTAGACCGCTCCATGAGGGTTGTGGCAGGGTGTGGTACCACACGAAGGAAACAAAAGGGTACACTCTTCACATCCCTTTTTCCTCTCCCTCTTTTTCATTTCTTATCCATCTCCTTTTAATTCCTCTTGAGCCGGCCGACTTCGATTTTAAAGACGACAAAAAAAAAAAAAAAAAAAAAAAAAAAAGCCCCTCGAGAAATCGACAAAACAATCAAGATATAAACACTTGAGAGCTATCTTGATTCTGTTCGATCGTAATCAACATATAGGAATAATGACAAAAATAGTATTTGAATTTTGATTTAATATACAACGCAATTTCTGAGTTTTTTGAGTTTTAACGTAATATGCGATGTGATTCATAAACTTTTAATTTATTCAATATAGTCCATAAATTTTTTATGCATCTTCAACTTCATCATTAAACTATATAAAAATATTTAACGTTAACAATATTAAATATTTTCATATAATTCATGAACTAAATTGAATATATACTAAAATTCTAAAGATCATACCGAATACCGAATAAATTGAAAGTCCATCAACCAACTTGCAAATTACGTTAAAATTCGAGGACTTTGGGTCAAAAAATTCATATTGGGTCGAAATTCATGGACTATATGTATCATTTTCTTTTAACGTCTTTTTAGGGGTGGTGTTTTTGGCTACGTATGCCAGAAAAAGGGCCGAGAAAGGGGGCACGTTATCGATGCCGGAAGCGTCCAAATGGCGAGATTCAAGTGGTGCACGCCCGACAAAACAGGGGGCGGGCCAGGGCAGGTTCGGGTCGGTCGTCGGCAACACCTATGTTCGATCGAGTGGACGCATCTGCCGACCGGAAAACAAAAGGAATAAAGCGCCCCAGGCCGTTCCAAATTTCCATCACCATCGTCGTCGTCGTCAACCCCCCCTCTCCCAGCCGAGCGACTTCTCCTCCTCCTCTCATCAGACCCTCCTGTTTCTGCTGCTGCCGCTGCTGCTGCAAAAGTTAAAAGAAACTCGAAACGTCACATCCGAGCGAGAATACGGCCATCCCCCGTTCACACATGCTCCTCCCCCTACCTTCGTGCATGTCCATGCAGCTCCTTCCATCTTCAGGCGGGATGATCGGTGCCTGATGATGCTGATGATGCAGATTCGAGTTGAGTAAATCGGGTTGGGAGTGGAGCTGCTGCGAGCGCCTCTGTCCGCAGAAACTAAGGCTCGGATCACATGGCTTTTTTTCTTTCTTTTTTTTGGGGGGTGGCGCTTGTCGCGCATGCCGGAATTAACGAGATTTGCCTCCTCCTAGACATGTGCGGATCGATTTAAATTTTCCCACATTTAGATCGAGAAGGGAAAAGGAGGGGGTGGGTTCTGTTTAAAAAAAAGATGATGTGTATGAGCTGCCACGAGGAGGCGCTGCATGCAGGGAATGTGCTGAACATGCTGTACAATTCATGCTGCTGCAGTGTCTCCTCATGTTCACATGCCACGTCCTTTCTCCCTCTCCCTCTCTCTCTCTCTCTCTCTCTCCCTTCGCTATCGTCCAAAACTCCATAGTTTCTCTCTCTCCCCCTCTCTATCTCCATGTGCTCTTCCCATGTGCTCTCTCTCTCTCTTTCTCTCTCTCTTTCTCTCTGGTCCTCTTGGCTGGCCCTTTTGAGGAAGCCACCCCCTCTTCTTCCAAAAAGAAAAGTTGCACATCTCTCTCCCTTAAAACCCTACCTCTCCCTCGCCTCATTTACACGAATGCCCTCCTCCACCAGAGACTTTATCCGGACTGCCATGCATGTGTCGGGTGCACAGAGCGAGAGACCTTTATCATGATATCATATTCGGTTTAAGAAGCAGGACAAAAGCTTTTTTTGTCTTTGCTTTAATCTTCCGGATCATCCCATAGAACATTCTCTCCCAACACAGGTTCCGAATGAATCTCGGGCCCGAGGTTCTAGCGCCTGCAAGATACGGCTCTCTACTCATATCATCTCTTCTTCAACCATCGCCTCTAAATTTCTCAGAGAGAAGGAAGAGAAACGAATGCTGCGAGGTTAATCCAAGCTCTGATCTGCTGCTGTTAGATGTAAGCACGTGGGGCTAAATCGATCTCGCGACATGTGGGGAGGGATGCAACAGGGGCAGCAGCCACATGCGCCTACATCGAAATGGCCTTTTGCCTCCGTTCCCGTCCACCCCCGTACTTCGCATGTGCCGTTCCAGACAGGCAGGCTTTTTGCAGCCCAAAGAAGATGGTTCGCAACTTGCGCCACTGTTCTTTCCCCCCCTTCCCGCGTCTTCTTTTTCAACCTTCGAATCCGCCCGCAGAAAGAAAGGAAAAAGAAAGAAAAACACCCCCGAAAAAAGGAGGGGAAAATGGAAAAAGAAGAAGAAGAAGAAAGATTTAAAATGAAGAAGGACCCACTGTTCATATGCTCTTCTTACCTAAGTCCCCACCATCACGTCACGATTCAAATTCGATCTGGACCATTAAAGTCGTGCTGGGGCCCGGACCTTCTCAACTCATTCATTCGTTCCTGCATGACTTGATAATTTTTGATGCAGCGATTTGCTGCTCCTGTAATTCCTCCTGTTCAGGAGGAGAGAGATATTTCGATCTCCTCGTGCCCTAGATGTGTGGAGGAGGGCATTGAAGACAACATTTGTACAGTCGTAAAGCAATGTGCCTACCAAACAACTGCGGTCTCTTTTGTTCCTTAGGAACATAAATTAGATTTAATAAAAACCTCAGGGTTTGCCAGCCGATGGGTGGCCATCATCTGCCTCATTTATTGCATGGGGGAAAAATATCTGATCTTGCTCGTAGAGGGACACGACACTAGAACACGGAGACCGTTCGTGTGCAACATTCGATGAAACTAATGTTGATGTCTTCTCAACCGTCATTCGCGAGTTAGGTCGAAAGGAGTTATGATTTCCTCGACCATCACTTCGCCTACCGTGCTCTTTGGTCAACACAGTCTCTCCATCAAATTCACTCGATCGAGGTCGCATGCGATTGGAAATTCTTCTATTACCAACTAGGGCAAGTTGTACACTTTCTATGGATCGTGAAAAGCAAACAGAGAGATGCATTATTTCATGAGCACGAAACATTATTGGTGTCGAAATTCATCTAAAAGGATTCATAAGCATGTCGAAAGAACTGAACATGTAACGTTTGATTCCGTAGGCTTTATTTGGGAAACGAAGGAGGAGGAAGTGAACAGAGTCGACAAAAAAATTGGACAAAAAATTTAAAAAAAATTATCCAAAAAGTCATAAATCTACTGTAATTTTTGTTAATTCAATTATAAACCCTTTAATTATGCCAATCGAGTTCTAAATATTTTAACATTTTGCTAAGTGAGTCAATTTGATTAATTTTAGTTGAAAATCGCTAACATAGATACCGGTTGTCTTATATGATACAAACTAAGACGACTGATGTAGATAAATTTTAATAATATTTTAATATATTTTGAATTTATAAATAATTTATTATTTTGCTTTCTTTCTCTCTTTCTTTCTTTTTTTACGGCTTTAGCGGGCGAGGTCGTTGGCCGACCATCAACCGTCACGAGGGCCAGCGAACCTCGAATACGAATATATAGGCTACCTTGTCCTAGGGTAATTTGCCCTATCGAACACGAACATTGTCCCTGTGCTTTCTTGGACTCGGTCTACATGTATACAAATCCCCGTTTTCCACGTTAGAATTTGCTTCTGGCTCGTCCTCCATTTCCGGATCCATTTTGTACCATCCGGAGATTTTCTGGATTCGATCCCGCAAGATGTGGATGTCAGTAAAGTTAGGTCGAAGAGTGCGCAAGGACTTCGGTGACAAACGGAACTAATTATAAGCTTAAACTACAGGAGGTCCGAGCAATTTTCTGCAAGTGTCACTTCATATTTATTTCAGGTGCTTTCAAAGAATACAAAGATCGAATTTCAAAGTGATGCCACAATTAATTTGCAGAATAATACATATGGTAAGCGAATGCTTAGATGAGCAAATCATATTCAAAATGCTTAACGATATGATATTCGCCCCGCTTTTGTAAATTAAACTTCATGAACGAGTCTCTGACTCTCTATGTATCGCTCGTTTTCCTTGGAAAAATGGCTTAGATTACAAATGAATTCAAAAAGACAATTGCATTTCTTTTTTCATAAAAAAAAAAGAAGAGCAATAAAGAAAATGAGGACGAAGATCCAAAGCAATGGCAATTCCGTAAAAATTCGCAAACCCGAGGGCCATTTCCCAAATCTCCATTACATAAACCTCGTAACCTATCTACCTCCCTTCCGAAATAACACGTTCGACATCTCTCTCGCTCGCTCTCTCTCTCTCTCTCTCTCTCTAAAACATGAGCTCGTCGACAAGAACAAGATCAAGAACAGCGACGGCCTCCTCAGCCGCCGCGACAAGAAGACGGCGGCGAGCCAGCAAGCTGGCGCGCGCCTGCATGAGCAAGCGGCGGAGGCCGGCCGGAGGCACGTGCTCCTCCTCCTCCTCCAATGACGCCGTCTCGGAGAAGCTGGAAGCCCTCAAGAACCTCATCCCGGTCACCAGGGACGGCGGCGACGACGCCGTCGCCACCGACGAGCTCTTTCAAGAAACGGCGGATTACATCCTCCGGCTGAGGACCCAGGTTGTCGTCCTCCAGAAGCTGATCCACTTCTACGGATCGCCGGATCTTCCCGAGAAGCAACGCGAGATCGACGACGCTTCCTCTGTATTATAGTCTTCAGCCTCCACCACAGGAGAAAAAGAAAAAACAAGAACGCGAGATGAGACGATGGTTCTTCAGATTGAACTCCGACGGAGAAAATGCTTTTGGCTGAAGAGAAAGCAAGCGCAGAGGAAAATTCTGGAATATCTGGTACGAAATTAGAAGGAAAGAGACATCATTTGAGCTCAGATTGTCGCTGGAGGTCATTTTCTTGATTTTTTTTTCTTCCTTTCTTCACTTTTATTTTCTCGTCGGACCGCATTTTTCCAAGAAAATATGTTATATATAGTTTCTGTCTTCTATCCATATATCTCGGTCCATTTTTTTGTTTATGTAGGCTTCTAGTTTGCAATTCTCACCATATCATGGTGTATGTAACAGTTCAGATTAAACTAATTTCCCGTCGTTCCTAGACTGTTCCATTTGGGATGGACCATATGAAAATTAGTCCAAGCAGTATTACCTTTTATATCACTAGTTAAAAAGGGCGGGAGGAGGTGATCGGCGCCGGCCCTCGTCTCGGTGTTTTTTCTTAGAGAGAGAACAAGAAAAAAATATCTTATAAAGAGGCAATGTGCATTCGAAGACGATGAATCGAGTTAATATTATCATACTGGCTATGTATATCCATCCGAATATTGCGTTAGTGTCTTCGGAGCACAAGAAAGCATGTGCTCTTGGATGTATGGTCGCTCTTTCGACGTTCAAGAATTCAAAAATATCTAGTTTCGGTGTGAATTTTCGAGGGATGATTTCAAGAACGCGATGCAGATCCGAGTGAAGAAGACAGGAGTGCCCCTGGAGAGATGCCGGGGGTTCGAGCAAGTGATTGGACGACAGGGATCAGTGTCACTCGAAACGAGACACGAAGGGAGGGAAGCACGTGCAAAAGCCAACATTTTAGGGCTCCCTCGTTCGCTCGCGTTGGTGGGATGATACGATATTTATTATTGTTATGAGCTATTGTCGGGCTGGGGGGGTGTGTGGAAATGTGTCAGCTCAGCTGCTCGGCTGCATTCCTTCACATGCCCCCCTCTTTATTTTCTTGCGCATTTATTGCTTGTGCGGGCGCGCGAACATAATGCCATGAAAAGTAGCTTAATATAAGTATCGCGTAATGTCCAGTGCATGTGAGCCGAAGTCGCATGCACTGTTGGGTTAGATGGATCCTGCATAAAGACCTGCGTCGTTCAGTCGTACATGTGAGCTCGCCGAATCATTTAAGATTTCGACGGCTTTCCTAGTGCTAGTTGGGCTATTCATGTGATGTTGTGGAATATTAAAGTAGAAGGAGAGAGAAGCCGGATTGGTTAAGAGGGTGGAGAAATTAGAAATTGGATGTGATCTCGGTTTCGCGGTTTCGAAAGTCTTAAGGTGAATTTCACAAGCTTCTCTCGTCTTTGTGCCTCGGATCCATGAGAGGTAGCCTTGCCCGCTCCTCTTGATTTTGTACCCATCTAATCATTTCATAAAGAGAGTGAGGTTAAAGAAGTATGGGGGAAAAGTTAAAGCGTGATTGATTATCAGGCCTGTCTACCTACCTTGGCTGTCCTTTTGGATGTTAATCGATTTTGGGTCACATTCTATTTCTTTGCTCATTCAAGGAGTAGACAAATTTGCAGATTGTATTCGCTATTCAGTATACCATTTATGGCTAAAGTAAAGGATGATAGCATGCCTCCTCACTCCTTGCCTTCCCTTAGTGCAGTGTCTTCTCAGTATTCAATGTGATTCTCCCTCACTTTTTACTTACTAAAGCCATCTAAACATACATATATGTATTTATATACCGTCAAAACTCATTTGTCTCCACGTGTACCAAACCCTTTTTTTTATGTCACTATCAGGACCCGTAGGTTTCATCAGTTACATTTGACCACACGCTATGATTCCTCTAAGATTTGCATCTCGAGATAGTGCTTCTTAGAGGGGGCAGTGCAGCACCACTTGGCAATGGCAATACGTGTTTCATTGCCACTATCTATAATCAGCCTCCAAGTATGAATGCTTATTAATTTAACCCTAATGGAATTATGCTTTCTTTCGAGATTAACGTTCTCTCAGCTTTCTTCGTTGCAACAATTAGCTACGGTTTCAAGGTTATTTAGTTGTTTAGGTTTCTTTAATGCGGTTCCAGTACAATAACAAACCGAAATGAACTATCAAGGTACCGATTTTTTTTTTCCTCACTACCCAAACA
Source organism: Eucalyptus marginata (assembly GCA_014182565.1). Taxonomy (NCBI): domain Eukaryota; kingdom Viridiplantae; phylum Streptophyta; class Magnoliopsida; order Myrtales; family Myrtaceae; genus Eucalyptus; species Eucalyptus marginata. Next base: position 29,862,297 of record CM024593.1, read on the forward strand.
TAATGAAAACCAAACCAAAATACATGGAATTTTCAGCTTGGTTTAAGGTAATATTAACAACCCTACTTAACCATGCAATTGCTTGGCATGAAATTTTGTGGGAGTAAAGACGGTTTCGTTTAGCACCCATTGTCGCATCACCAGGGGCAAGAGGCCGAATGTCTTAGCGACACTGGTTTCTCTTTATGACATCTTTGGATTAACTTACTCAAGGTATAGTCCGCTTTGACCCATCTCATACTAAGCCTCACAATTTTATCCTTTGCTGTATTGGCATATAACTCGCTTAACTTTGGTGTTCTAAAGCAAAATTTGTCATTATATCAAAAGACGCCTCTATAAGTTAACTTCGGTTTTCACATATATATGTCAGAATTGCTCTATGTTTGGTGTACAATTTGATTCATTCATATCCCCTTCGCCATCCTAAAAGCTTATTAGGAGCCACTTCTTGGTGGTCAATCCCCACTCTTGTCGGACCGGATTGTTACACTCTTAGTCTAAACTTTTAGACTCCATAGCTTCAGTGAAGCTCTCTGCTTTGCCCTTAGCTTTGAGGCGTCGGATGTAATCTTTTCTGGATAATATATATTCTCGGCAAGTTTTTATGCGAATTGAATTGAATTATATCGTCGAAAACAATCACTCTGTACAGACGCTTTTCTGCATCTGAAATGGCCTTGAAGGCATTTCCTCTTGCTGCTCCTGACTTTCCTTTTGTTTCAAAATAGGGGCATCAGTTTCTCTGCATAAGATGAGAGTAGCTAGTTTAGCTAAACCAAGTCATTTTTACTTAAGATTTCTATTCCGTGTTATTTCAAATTCAATCCTGCTTAGTTAGTTCCTTCTTTTCCTTCTTTTTCCATGAATCAATCGCAAAAACATCACTTAGAAAATCAACTGGGAGTGGTCATGGAGCATGAGCGAGTCTTGGCCGCTATAATTCGACGCAAGAGGAGTCACATTAGCAGAGCAGCTCCAGATAGAGATCGTCGTTCTGTTGGCCAAATCGAAATGTATCGTATTTGATTATTAAAAGACTACAGTAGGGAAAAGCAAGAGCAAAGATTATAAGACAAGAACAGCTGTTACATGTACTAACAAAATTCACCTAAAATTGACCTACTAAAGACAAACCAGCCTGATGAAAGTTTACGTGACAAACGTTACCCAGGAAGCAATTACCAAATTGTTGTCTGAAACACAATAGAACATGTGAAGAACAAAAGAGCATACTAGCACATGCTTACGCATCGGATGCATATACATCCAGCTATTCTTTGCAACAATTCAATCAAATAATACATTTTCAAGGGTTACAGATTGTCTTCATTTGGTCGAGGCTCGCAGATTGATGGTGTTTGCCCGCAGAAAATCCCCATGTATTGCCTATCATAAAGGCAAATCTTGGTTTTTGCAAACCAAAGCTGGATAACTTGAAGAACTGTTGATAAATAACTTTTAGATTTGCACTTCAGATGATTACTCGAATTCCTGAATCCCAATCGAGCTCTCATATAAATTGGTAAAAACATCGGCAAAATGGTGTTGATTTACAAGCACGGTAGCAATCATTAGAAGCACGATTCCAGCATTTCACCAGATGGTCTCATGATTATATCTAAGACCTGAAATAGAAGAAAGAGATGGAATCGAGTGGTGAATTACCGTAGCTGAGGAAGAAGCCGGAGCTCAGAACTTTGGCAGATGAAATGAAAAATGTCAAACCTCATTAGATAGGTATCCCCGAAGAAATCCGCAGTTTTGAGTCCATCCCACCACTAACCACACAATCACCTTTCCACCAGTCCGCACAAAATACCTGCACCACCATACAAAAAGCCATAAGTTAGCCAATGAACGAAAGAACAGCAACTGAAGGAGAACACAAAGCCAGATAATCAGACATGGAAAAAACAAGCCACACCTTATCTTTGTGAGAGTCAATGACAGCAAGAGGCCACTGCAAGAGAAAATTGCATCAAGAAATATATTTCTCAAACTGGAGCTCTGCCAAAGACATAATTGTGGCTAATTGGTCCAAAGTTAAGAGTTGACTTACAGCAGTTCTCAAGTCCCATAGCATTATTTTCCCATCATAGGATGCAGAAAGTAGATGAAACCAAGATTTATCGTGCCACTTGCAAGCTGATATCCAAGAAGTGTGCGAGGAAAACTGGAAGATGGGGGCTGAACTTGCTGAGGAAATGCAAGAGAGACATTGAGGGGATGAGTACTAGAAGGAAAACTATTTAAGCTGCCTCGCTTTTACTTGCATGTCATCTCATAAGAGTGCACTATTACTAAGACAACTGCAAAATACCTGGTTTGCGAGGATCCCATATCCTAAGAATAGGATCAGAACCTCCAGCAGCAATCAAAGCAGAGCCTTCACCTCCAACATCAAGGCAATTGAGGACTTTCCCACAGAACTGCATGCAAGAATTGCCAATTTTACTTTGTCTAATGGGAAGAAAGTCAATCTTCTAGCATTTCCCATGCTACTCAAAACTAGTGATAAGTACTAATATGTGTTGCAGAAAATATTGCCCTAGTGACATAAAAGCTCCAAAAGGCCTATTACAAATACAAATAAAGCAAGAAGGGAGAGGGTAGAAATCATTTATCATACAATGTTCAACATATCTTTGCCAGTCTCGACATCCCACCGTCTCACAGAGTGATCCCATGAAGCAGAATAAATTGTCTCCACTTGTGGCCAAATCACTGAAGATACACATTGTGTATGGCCTACAAGTGTAGACACAGCTTCCTCCTGATAGCAATGAAAAATCAATGTTAGTAAGCTGCCAAAGAATGTTTTTCTAGTCCAGATATTTGTGCTAGTTTGTTATAACTACTTGACCGACCCTTTAACATTTGTAATAAACAGAAGAGTAAACAACTTTCCTGGCAAATTTGGTATTTGTTACTAAATGATGGTGACTGACTCCCTAACACTATACAACAGTAGAGTCAATCTGTGTTGCCTGAAGGAAGAATGACTTCCTAATTGAAAGAAAGGGTCCATATGCAGGAGCTATTCAAGAATTTTGGAAACCATCATAATACAACTTAGACAACTCAAAATGAGGTAATAATCACATCTAACATAGTCTAAAAATCCGTGCAGAAGTACATTTAACATAGTAAAGAAGGAAGCAATACCTCCATTTGAGATTCCTCAACTTGATTATTAACTTTTCTCTTCTTGACTGTTACAGGATTGTTGTCTGCAGCCAACTCCTTAGTGTTCCACAAATTAATAGTACAATCCCAAGAACCAGAACAAATCTGATTTATGCAACCAAAAAGAAGCCGGCTCAGTCTTGGGGTATAATTCTGATGCTTTTAACAATACAATGATACCAGGGTATAGACAGGACCATGTCTCCAGCAGAACTCGCTGAAACACTTTGCACTGATGCTTTATGCCCCCGCAGAATCTTAAATGCCCTCATTGTCGCAGAAGAATTAAGAGATGCCTTGGTATGAATCTTTTCATGCAAAAGAGAGAAAAAATAATAATTTAGTGGATGCAGGGATCACATACAGTAAAAGAGGAGGCAGTACCATCATTTAATTACCTTCCACAGCCTTAGTGTCCTGTCTTTTGATGCAGTTGCCACACAAACACTCTCAGCTCCTGCATTCACACCACAGGCAGTCCATAGTCAATATGCAAACTACACTTGGGACTGCACCCCAGAATGAGGGGACGTATGCTTTGCTTGCAGTACATAAAAATCATAACGGTGACTTGAGGAAAAGCTGGACCATGACACTAAAAGTCACCTCGTTCATTTCATAATTTCTTCATTACACCAAAGTTTCAGAAAGGAAAAATTGCCTTGAACAGTATTGGCAAAAAAATATAGCCCCTATAGGCCATGCTAACCTACAGATAAATTTTGCAATTTGTAGTATCAACATTGGATCATTTAAATTGCATCTCCATGCGTGATACAGTGTCCACTCTGAAGATTCATCAGAAACCATAATTTGGTGATAATACAAGTTCAGAAAACAGTAGAAGTATATCGTAATCATATATTAATTTCATAAAAGTTAATGAGCAACCCCATCATGCAAAGTAGGAACCCAACTTTAACAACCATGGTAATGATGATACAATTACAATCATTTACATGTCCAATTCAGCGGATGCATTCACATGTGCTTTGTACCTTCTTGATCAATGACACTGACAGAAGTAATTGCATCACTGTGTCCTCCTAATATATGACTGCATGATCCGGGAGCATCCCATACCCTTAATTCAAGACATCAAATTCATCGTCGGTAAAAACTGTTGAAACTTGGAGTGAAATTCGTAAATGATTGCTGGTGCAAGATATGAGTGAGGAACAAGCTTTTTAATTATTACCTTCCTAAACCATCATAACATCCTGTCAAAATGAACCTGCCAGATAATAAAACAAAAATGAGAAGAAGAATAAATAGCCCAAAAGAAGAAAGCAAAAACCAGAGAAATCCAGGGTACTTGGTTAGGTTAGTTCAGCATATGGATGGATGTTATCATGTCTATTATGTTCATAAGTCCCATTTCCAAGCTAAAATACATTAAGTTATGCCAAAAGTATTGTAAATCCTCCAAAACTAGCGGTGGTTTTTAAGTGTTAGGAAAATGTCTAGCTTTGTGACAAATCACCTTTTGAATATGAGATTCTGCACTGAAGTCCTGAAACAACACAGAATTGCTCAAGGAGTCCCTTTCAATGCGGCTAATCACATTAAATGAGCAGGGAGCTGTGCTCCCATTTTCTAAAACGAGCTCGCAAGACTTTCATACCCAAAAAAGCATTAAAACTAAAAAGCTTCTCTTGAGAACTTCAAACTGTATGAAATTGCAAATATCACAAGTTATATTAACAAACTTGTTACTGCTTAAATAGATTCAGAACTTTTCATTTGCAAGCTGGTAACAAATACATCTGCAATATCCAATTAAGATGAAGTACAATAACCAAAAGAAGACATTAGGCACTTAAGTTGATGACTACAATTCTAAAATTTGCAGTTATCAGACATTAAAGCTCCGGAAGACCCCCAAAAGCCACACTTTCGACTAGAAGAGAATCGTTAAACTAAGATCTGCAAACCTATAGCAATTTCATAACACTAGGATATGTCTCCCGAAAAGTGAGAACACCATAAAATGCAAACAAAATCCCCTGACAAAGCATGCAGTGTTTCGAGAGTGATGTTCAAATGCAAAGAAAAGGCGTCCCTGCATCCCTTTATCCTTTTGATGTCAATATACTTACCTAGGATTAGACCCATCAACTGCACTAACCCAATCCTCATGTTCAGATGCATCTTCCTCTTTTCGTGGGGCTACAGCTCTAATGTACTCTATCTCCAATACCTTCTCCTGTAATAACCAAAAATTCCTACTTATTTATCAAACTAATAGCAAAAGAAAATAGCAGGACGAATTCATTGTTGCTTTGATTAAATGAACTACGGACCACATCTTGAAAGAGAATATTAAACAAGTTAGGAAGCTCAGATGACAGAAGTATCATAAACCAGATTATCCCACCACATCAAACTATCCGCAGATTGCATCAATATCGAAGACCCAAACCTCAGTAACTAGTCATTTTAACCAAAATCAATTCACCAACTTACGTCGAATAAAGATAATTATATTCTAGTTATCTTTACACTGTGCTGGTGAGAAGAAACAATATTAGTACCGCAGAAATGCCTTTGGCGAGAAGAAACTGTTCGAGTGACATCCGAATGAGCTCGCCATCAATCAAAAAATCAAACGGTTCCAGCTTCCAATCCGGATTCCCTGGCAGGGAAAATCAAATAGCTCAGCACCGCGATCAATCCACGCCACAGCAAAGGAAAAAAAAAAAAAAATCACGCCACGCAGCCTAATGCACCTAAAATCTAATACAAAAACCGCACATCTTCACATAAAAAGCGAAATATTGAATAAAAAAATCCGAATGAAGCTAAGAAAAGGGACGAACTTTACTACAACACGGCAAATACAAATTCATCCGTAGAAGGGACGAGCGACTGTTCACGCAACATTCCTTCGTGCTTCGAGAGCAATATAAAGCTCTTACCGGATTGGATGAGATTGTTGACGACGGTGGAGAGGCCCAGCCTGGTGAGATTAGCGGGGATCGCGATGGAAGCGGGAGGCACCTTCAACGGGGGCTGCAGCTTCGTGACGAACCGGACTTGAACCCGCCGGGACGTCTCCTCGCCGAAATCATCTCCGTCCATGTCGCCGGAACAGCTCGAAGAGAGGCCGCGCGAGCGCCGGAAGTTGGATGCCGATGAGGATGGCGGTCGGTGGGGAATTTCAGGGTTTAAGCTTAGGCAGTAGCTATGGTGAAGAAGAAGCAGAAGCAGAAGCAGAATCTTGGCTAGGGTTTTAGAGGATTTTCATTTTCGATTTTTTTTTTAATTTGTTAGAACGCGACGCGTCGTTTTCGCCCCCTGCTCCACCAAAGCGCAGGGTTACCTGTCGTTTTGTCTTCGGTCGCTCAGCCTCTTCTCGTTAAAAATGAAAGTCGTTCGATCTTTTATTTATCAAGTATAAGCTAGAGAGAAAAAAATTTAATGGTATATATATTTTCTTTTTCTTCATCTATTTATTGTTTGGGGAGGCTTTCGAGTTCACTCGAAATTTGCAAAAAATGAAAGATCAGATTTGAATAAAAATCAGCTTTATTTGTCTGTTGTATATTTAGCATAATTATTTCAATTTGCAATAACTTAATTGATGAATTTATTGAGTTTCCATCGAAAATTGCAATTTCCTGTCCCAATTCACAACCATCACGTGAACACGCATCGTATAAATTATTATTATAACTATAAAATTATCTGTATTTCTAAGATTAACTTTCACAAAAAGATTGAGAGAAATTTTCTATGTACCTAGTAAAAGATAATAACAAAATCTTAACTTTTACATTCCTTGTAATTTGATTCAATGCAAAAATTTTTTATTAAGAAAAATTTTATAAGTACCCAATAACTTCATAAGAAAAATAAAAATAAAATAAAAATATTCTAATATATCACAAAGATTTCTCATTAAAATTGCTATGCTAATCAATATCATTAAATTCATTTAAACCAGTAATATTGAAAGCAAGCATTTAGGTTGCGTTTGATCGTCTAGATTTATAACCAAAATAGGATATGAAATGTAGGGGATTTTACTATATACTATCCATAGTTTTGTGATTGTAATTATAAAGTTGAATATATTTACATCATACTATACATATTATTTTATATAAATGTTTATATGAATCACAAATTTTACAAATAGAGATTGGAGAAATCTCTCGCCACACTCTTGTCTATTTTATCTTTATTTTATTTTTTATATTATTTTCCTCTCTTTTTTAATTAATTTTTATTTATTTTCCCCTTCATCATTCTCTAATAAAATTTTATTAAACAGAAAATTGTACTAATATACCTAAAATACTAAACAACTAAAACAAGTTATAAATATGTATTTATGTATTGAATTTATATTGTAATATAGATTTAAATCCGAATATATAAATAAAAATAAGATTAAATTAAAAAACTAAAATTTTATTTTTTGTTATTTTGAATTTATTTTATTAGAATTCAAATATTGTTTATATTGAAATATAATTCTGATTTGTTAATTTAAGAAATTTGTTATTCGAGAAAAACTTTCTTATTATAATATTAGAAATCATATCCTATATTGAGCAAGCACCAAACGCAGCCTTAAACCCCGTTTGATTCAGTTTTCCAAGGGGCTTTGGGCCTCCAAAATCCTTTAGGAAAAATATTAAGTATTTGGCAAGCATTTTTTTTTTTTTTAAGTTCCTTGGCTAAATGTTAGTATTAAAAATGTTGAAAACCCAAAGCAAGTCTGAACCTACTTTTTTTTTTTTTTTTTTTTTTTTTGGTCGATCCTATGCTAATCCTACTCTAACACTCACTCGCAGACTTTTCGCGCCTCCTTGTAGGGCGTGGGAGTCGAAATCCACTCCTGAAATAAAATCATCCCCACCCTAATCCCCCCTGAGAAAGTGGGGATTTGAACCCAACCTCCCCCTTCCAAGATGGAAGGGTGGCCACCGAGCGAACAGGTGGTTAGTCCGGGACCTACTTTGAGCTTTCAGCATTTCGGAAATACAAGTCCACCTTCTATTGTTCATCCATTGACCTTATTTTTTTTTTCCCTAAGTGTTCATCTTCCCATACTTGCTGAAGGTTAGCCAACCACCGGTGAGGCTACTTGAGATCGCGTGACCTCAGGCGGTACTACTTGGGCCTCGCTGGCGGCCAGATTTGGGTTTGCACGACCTTAGGTGCTACCGCCTAGGTCGTGCAACCTCAAGTAGTGTCGCTTGGGTCCACATGACCTCAGGCGGCATTACTTGGGTCCACGTGACCTCAGGCGACGCCAGCCTGGGTCGCACGAATCCATCTCTGGCAATTGGCGCATGGTCGGCCATTGGTCGGCGACAGAGTTTTATTAGACTTGATTTTAATTTTTTTTTTAAATTAATAAAAGCCCTTTGCAAATGTAAAATTTATCAAATGGTATTTACACCAAAGTCACTTTTCAATGCACTTTAAATTATAATTTGTCAAACACTAAAGCATTTCGGAAAACCCTTTTGAAGTAAAAGTATTTGTATTTTCAGAGGAGAGAAAAATCCGGATTGGAAGCAAGATGGGTGGGGAGAGTAAGAAAAGTACAAACGTCCTCCTTCTCTTCCTTTTTGCTTATATACATTGATGTAAATAACTCGATAGTCTGGCCGAATAGATAGCCTAAGGGGGGAAGAGAAACATCTACCTTCTTGCCCATGTCTACAGTAAAGACCTGTTCATACATAGGTTTTGAAGCAGTCATTGAAAAAGGAAAACTGGGAAGCGCCACTACACGAACTTCTTCAGCAGTTGCTGCCTCGGACGAAACCCGCAATCAAATTCGCGATGGCATTGGGCTTCTCGACGTGAAGTAAATGACCACAGTCCGGCACTTGCCGTATGATTGCACTTGGCAGTTCACAGTGGAGCCTCTGCATTTCCAGCATTTTCGTTAGGGCAGTAAGAAATTCAAAGTGCGGGTAAACAAAAAACCCTTTGAAATGCGGGGGAGAAAAATAGAAAGAAAGAGACCAGAACAATGTAACACAGACCTGAAGGGATCAACTAGAGGTCCTTTTCAAACACAAGAACACGTAAAAGGAAAAATGGATGGCAAGCCAAGTATCAGATAAGAGAGCAAAATCAACAAAATTGCCCTTGTTTGGTTTATAGTAGAGTTTATGAATCAATGGAAACCTAAGCCATGGAAGCTATACAACTTCCCAGCTTCAAAATCATTTTTGCAAGTATCTCATTCTACAGCAAATCATTATGGCTTTGAACTAACCACTTGGAGCTTCTTGGTGATTATCCTGTCATGCTCGCCATAGACAATCAAAACTTTCTGCTTTACCTGCAGAAGGACGATATTGTCGAGTCAGAGGTGCACCCATGAGAATGGGTCATTCAGATTTCTTCTCTCAATCCTGACTACAGTGAGACTTAAAGTTTTTAACTGTCTCAATGGCCTCTGTTCCTCTCTAATCATGAACAGACATTACAAAGAAATCAGGAGTGATATCAACCATCGAGTTCCTCAGAAAGTTGGGAGCGAATCAGATGAGCACTATCAGCAGACTCATGTTAGCCCTTAAAATAGATTTAGCAACTATAGTCCGCTACAGCCTTGAATTAGTCTGGTAAGGACTTTGACAATTTATGCCAGTGCGTAGTCAGTTTAAAACTAATGGAAAAGCAAAGTTTCCATCCACTGCCTGGAAATTTCAATCAATTACTATAGCTTATAGGCCAAGATGTCCTTTACTATCACACTTGAGTGCTGATCTATGGTAGGACACCATGATGGATGTTCCCACTGTTGTGCAGCTACACTATTGTGAAGGAACATTTAGCATCTGAAGGTTCTCCATTAGATAGGTCAGCTAGAGGGCTAAAATAATGGGAAAATTGATTAATTAATTGCAGCGCAATTACAAAAAGAGGTTAGCATGCAAAATTTCAATAGTTGCGCCAATCAATGCTACAAACATAAGAACCATCTACACTATATAATTGCAGATGTATTAGCATAAGAAAAGAATAAAAAAATCCAATGCACTAATAAAACCAATCTTTGTACCATTTGATGGCGTGCACCAACAGACTAGTCATAGAACGTCTGCTTATCAGGCAGACATAAAGCAGAAACATCAAAATTGCTGTACCTCTTTTATTTGGTCAACGACATTATACCCCCCACTCCTCATAAAACTAACACTTGCATCTTTCCACCATGGTAGTAGACAATGTAAGCGCCCGACCTAGAATGCAACACAAGGACATAAAGAAGCTTAGATGGCTCCAACTATAAGCCTAGTTCATTTATTGTTGATGAAATAGATCGCTTAATTATGGGGCAAAGGAAACAGAACCAAGTAAGAGCAGAGAACTTTTACATTGGTCCAATCAAAACATGTGGCCAATGAGATTCCCTTGAAGGCCAACATATTGGCATAAAGCCGCAGTGGGATGCTCTTCAGCAAAGAAACCTGATATATAACAGACAACCATATGTTCAGGTGGGACCAGCTAAAAGGAAAGTCAAAGAACTAAAACAAACTGCATATGAGCATAGCAGCAGCAATGGGATTGTTTTAGAGAAGGGTCTGCCTTTATAACATTTAATCCATCAGTGCTTGAAGGATAAGAAAACTAAGACCAATAAGTTGACTCAGTCTACGAAAGAGGAGGTAGATATGCAATGAGGAATAATGATATCAGAAGAATGCAATCATCTTATCTTGCTTTAAGAGCACGAGAATGTAGTGAGCTCTTGAAGTGTTTAATACTTCCTTGTATAAGATGCAAGGCACAATGATTTCTTGATAATTGCATTGGAATTCTGAGTTTTAAGATTATGGTATTCAGACCCACCATCCTTAGAAGATGGAAATTGACCATCAGGTCCTCCTCTTCTTATCTCTATCTTTTGGCTGAGTAAGATTCAGTCAGGTAGTCGCTTCATTATCGGACATTAATCCATCACAAAGCAACTGATCAAACTAAATGCATATGCCATGTGAAATGGCTGCAAGCTATTTGAAACAAAAGGAAAATAGAGAGTGCTAATTCATGGAAAGTATTTGGTGCTCAGTTGCAATGAATGGCAAAGTACATATCCTGTCTGACACATATGTCCCACAAAATTCAATTTTAGACCTACCCCAGCATAGGCAATCAACTTGGGTACTTTCGCTAGCTGACCTGTGCCTTCCTCATAAACACACCCATTGATCAAGACCAGCTTCTCAACCTGTCGAGCCAAAAAGTGCATAAGAATGAAAACCAGAGGACAATAACCACAAAAGGAGGGAAAAAAATCGATTTAGGTGGATTGTACGTAAAAAGTCAGGCTTGAGTCCATGGTCATCCATGACAATTGAAAAGGTCAAATGATGAAGAACAAGAAAAGCTTTTTAGTTTTTCCAGAGTCCAACTGGTCAAACCATGAAGGATTTCATTGGCGGATTTAAATTGACGATTTGATCCAGTTGAATGCAAAAGGGAAAAAAGGCAGAAAAACTCAATTGAGCTCAACAACAATGTCATGCATTCATTTAAGAAACTAGAGATGGTTGGATTAATGTATCATATTTTCCCAAGCAAGATGTATCCACATTGTCCAAAGCTCAATAACAGGAATAGCATAAAAGAATCTACTCACAGCTTCTGAGTGATTGACAGCAAAGTCAATTGCAGCTGCAGCTCCCAGACTTGGTCCGACTAATACCATTGGCTTTCTTATATGGGTCTTCCACAACTAAAATGCAGAAGACCGAATATTAATTTAGTCGCTGTAAGCTTTAAAAAGTTGGTCGTAGAAACATCAGAACATCAGAATAAGAAAGAAGAGAGTGCAACGTGGTCTTCGGATCCTAAAGCAACAAGAGAAGTAGAACCCCCCAAATCTACGTAATCAAGAGCCAAGGAGTCACCTGATAGAGGTGATGTCGCTTGGATGAGACACCACATGGAGGACGCTTTTCTACCACATGCACATGAATAAGAAAAAAATTTGCATCATTGAGGACCCAATCAAGAGTACAGACGGAGGATGTTAATAACCAGCTAAGAACAAGTCAAGCAGATTGATCAACCTAAGTCAGAGAATCCCCATCCAAGGACATCAACAGCCCATACTTCCAAACCAGCCTCCTCAAGTAAAGGATATGCATGTCTCCACTCTAAACAAGAACTTAAGTCACAAAAACATGGCAGACATATATTAGTAATTAGTAAAAGTGTTCTGCTAATATGATAAGATTGCTATTAATTTTAAACCTGTCGAAGCAGTGTAGCAGGACCACCGGATTGTTGTTACTTCTTATCGATGGTTTCACGCAACTGCTCATTACCCAACCATCAGACGATTCAATCTGCAAGTGTGACAAGCATTAAAATGATAAGTCTATCATACAGCAGCTTTTGACGTCAGGCATTTTGAACACTTTGTCCAGTCAAATAAGCACAGGGCCCGAGTGATAAGTCTTATCATACAGCAGCTCTGAGATAGGTTTGTTTAAATCACAGACACCACCCAAAATTTTAGCCAAATTACAGTTTGCAACCCTGCAAAAATAAAACTAATATTGGCCCCATCACTGCAATTAAGCTAACAATTTCACCTCATCATCTTTTCTATCTCTTGTTCATTTTAGTTTCGGTTTGAAGAAGTGTCGACAGGCTGTCACTCAATCTATTTCCGGAAGTGAAAAAGAAAGAAGCCAGAAAAAACTTGCCTAAGTTCAAATGCCCGCGTACAGTGTCGACAGGCTGTAACTCATCCGATCAATAATATCGCATGACAAGAAGAAAGCTTTTACTGCAATCTAGACCCCCTCTTCTCCTGCTACTACCATGATTTCTTCCCCATCTACATGACACCTAGACACTTTCTTTCAACGTGCCGCGAAATAGGGGTTGAAAAGAGGGAACTTTGTCGCGGGGACCACGTGGGTAGGTAGTGATGACTGCAATGCACGGACAAAACGCGCAGAGAACACACAGTACGCCAACAACAACAGAATCACGAGAAGAAATGCAGGCCTTCACGAGCAATGTCACTAACTTTTCAGCAACACCACTCGTTACATTGCGCACGAAATGAACACCTCTCTCATCGTTTTCAGGCGAGGCGCAAGCCGGAGATCGGGCAACGAGACGAAATGACCAAAGAACGACAGAACCGGCACCGCCGCCACGAGGAACGAAACCGCATGCAGAGATTTAAAGCACAGCGAAGGCACCTGCACCGGCACTGGGACCCTCTCGATCTTCTGAGCCAAGCGACGAGCGAAAGGGTCCTTGATCTTCTCCACCTCCTTGGGCAGAAACGAGGGGAACCCATCGCCCGCCTGCGCAAGAGAGGCCGCGAAACGTCCCGGCCCCGGCCCGGCGCGTCTCGCCGCCGCCGCTCCGGGTCCCGCCGCCCGGGGGCGGCCCCACGCGAGAGCCATTCTGGGTTCTCGCCGCGACGGACGCCGGCTAGTGGGTCTTCGTCCGGCGACCGAGAGAAATCGCGGCGACGGAGAAGAAGAAGAAGAAGAAGGGAGGAGCGACGCGAACTGGTGCGCTAGCGAGTGGGGGTCGTTTGAGGTGGTGGGAGCTTGTGTGCATGACGCGAGTCGAGACAAAAGGGTGGCCGGGGGGGTTTTGGTGAGTGCGACCGACGTGCGCTACCGCCATTTTCCCGAACATGGGGACATCGGTTGGGAAAGATACGGCAGGACCGATTCGAAACGAGCAAGCGTAGGTCCGCACTCGTTCGAAAGCGACTCAGCCCGAACTCACTTATAAAGAATCCACATGGCACGGCCGTGTCGTGTCGAGAACTCAGCTTTCACATCCCAAGACTTCTCTTCCCAAAGATGGAATAACTTTATATTTAACTTTCTTTTATTTCGCGAGAATTAAATAATTTAAAAATATTTTTCTGAAAAAAATTGCTTGCGTTATTTTATAAAAATGAATGAATTAAAAGTATTTTTATCGCACACGGTACTATTTAAACAAATAATGAAAACATTTTTTCATTGACTCATTATTCAAACGATATAACTAATCATTTTTAAAGAATACTTTTTAATCATTCTTTTTCGTTATTCTTAGAGTCTATTTGTTTGTTAACGTTTTCTAATTTCATTTTTTTCTTCCCATAATAAAAAAAAGAATAGAAATCCATTTTGATAACTTTTTTTTTTTTAGTAATAGATTTGTAATAGAATCAAGGAATAGAAAAAATTTCTTATTTATTTCGGGAATAATTATAGAAGCAAGCCAAATGATGTTTTTTTTTTTTTTTTTTTTTTTTTTTTCTTTTCCTTTTCTCTTCTCTTCTTCTTCCTCTAATCAATTGCAAAAATATAATAAAATTACTAAAAAATTAAAAGAAAGTTTGAAAAATATAATAAATTATAAGATAAAATTTTATTAAAAATATAATAAAATTACATAATAAAATTATATTAAAAAATACGATGAAATTATATAATAAAATTTAAATTTTCTATTATATAAAAAAATTTACAAAAAAATAATAAAATAATTGAAAATATAAAAAAAAATTATACAATGAAATTATTAAAAAATTAAAATAAATTTCATAAATTATATTTAAAATATAGTAAAATTACATAATAAAATCATATTAAAAAACACAACAAATTTGTATAATAAAATTTAAATAATATAATAAAATAAATAAAAATAAAAATATAATAAATTTATTTATTTAAAAATTAAAAGAGAAAATATATAACAAAAGTAATAAAAAATTAAAAAAATTTTAAGTCAAAAAAATTTAAGGATTATACCAAACGCATTTCTATTCCAAAAATAGAAATTTTGGGAAGTTATTAAATGTTTTTGAGTGCGTAAAAATTCATTTAAAAAACATAATAAAAAGAATAATTTCTTAGTAGAAATTATTTCGAAAATATAATGGTTACTAAACAAATCCTTAAAATCAATTGATTTTTCTACTATCTTTTAGTGTGTAAAACCTACTTCTTTTGAAATTAAGAGTTGATTTTTGACCAAATAAGTTGTTATACTATTTACAAAAAAATTACTCAAGTTTTTTACTATCAATACGAGTAAGAAAGACCAGACACAATGCAATAAATGTAAAATTTGTTGAGTGTTGAAGGCTTTTAGTCGTCAAGTATGGTAGGTTGAGAAAGTGATGGAAGATAAAACAAGAAAAACTAAGTCTCAACATGCAACATCGTTAAGTAAGGCCTCACCTAATCGACAAAAGGCCATGACTTATGATGAGCTCAATGCATAGTGGTGATCTAAGTAATTGAGTCAACAATCTCGAACGTGATTCACAGGGCTTCTATCAAGAAGTGAATCTGGCACAATCATCAAGTAGTGGATACCATACATTTTGGTTGCCACTAACAATAGAGGCCAAGAAACATGGGTTGTGGGATAAGAGACTTCAAAGTAATTAGTGATTGTATCAATGTGTTGATATTGATAATAGTTATAAATATTAGAATTGCAACTCATGTAAAAGACAGCCAATCAATCAATGAACACTAGTTGTTCAATTTTACTTCCTATTTTTCTTTACATTTCAATACTATTCTATATGGCTTGATAGATTGTCTTCAATTTCAGTACTTTTAATTTTCTCATCACTTCGTCTGACCTATGCAAGAATCGACAAAGTACCATTTACATCATTTATTAATTTACACATAGATTCACATTTCGAAAGGTTTTTTTGTCAACGCTTCTTGGCAAAACGGTACTTCACGTGAGTAATAAATTGCATCGCTTCCTACCTCACTCTTACTTCGAGTCCAGTCTTGGATCTCGATGCTGCAATGTGATAAATTCATAATGATTACATTAACTATAACAGAAAAAAAAAAGAATTCATTCCTCAGTCCGAAAATTATAATTTAGGTGAACACTCTTATCAAAAGAAAAAAAAAATGAGAAAACACACACGAGGACCTTTTTAGACTTCACTTATTAACGTAGAAAAAATGGATATTAACTATGACAAAAGGACCTCAACGTAAGAATCAAGTGCATTGGTAACTCTAAGTTGACAGTACAATCCTTTTGTGCAATAAAATATCCAACTCGTCGTAACATTCCTTTACACTTTGCATGGTTCTGCACTCCATATATTTCGTAAAAAATAAAAAAAAAAATTTCAAAAAATTTCAAAAATTAATTGCTTGATTCATTTGAAATATATAGTCAATGGAAAATATTTTCACTATTGATAACAATTTATATCTAAACATTTGTGTAGATGATAATAGCATTTTTAGTTTATTCATTTTTGTAAGCGATACAAATAATTATTTTAAAAAAAAGTTCTCCATATCCTTCGGTCTCGACGATAATCTTATGTGCTAATAAGTTTCCTTACTCATCATAACTTTTCTTAATCAAATGTAACTTTGATCACTTTTGAATACCCACGCTCATATAATGTCGATCAGTTATGACATAAAACCAATTTTGCAAAGCAAATTGGACAGGACAACAGTTTTTTTTTTTTTTCACCTTTTTATCCAACAATCCATAACAAATGGGCTTGGTGAGTTCCTCACAATTTGATTGTTAAAAGAATAAATTGATGTGTTTGCTAAATGAGATCATAGCGAGACTATGATCTTTTTTACTCAAATCTATTCCCAAAACCCTTAATTAGAACGTCCTTCGACTTTCACATTTAGGTTGTGATTACCCAAATCATTTTGTATCTCTCTCGATCAATGATTTAGATGTTAATTATGATTAATTTTAGAAGAAGTTGAGAAATAAAAATACCCAGAATGAATGAATCCAGGTGGGCGTTTTTAATGAAGTTGACTAATGGAGTATTTTAAAAATGGTCCGTGTGAGAAGAAAACAAGGGCCAAAAAAAAAAAAATCAAAAAATCAAAAAGGTTTCGCTAGAAGGAGGGCTCGAACCTCCGACCTTGTGGTTAACAGCCACACGCTCTAGCCAACTGAGCTATTCCAGCTTGTTGATCAAAGGCTAGCTCAAAATAAGTAAAGAAGCATTTTAAACGACCTGGAAAATGCAATTTCTACGAATTGACGCAGTTGGACACAATAATTTTGCAATTCGAAGGTGACATGGCGTGATGCAAACTTTATGCACATGATTTTTATAACATAATTAGCAAAAATATAGGTTTTTTTTTTTAATGATATGATTAGAAAAACGATTATAACATGTGAATACGAATTGCCAATTTTGTTAGAAATTTTCATTTATGTCGTCATCTGGGTAATGCTCATACCAAGAGATAGACCCAAAGAGAGTTGATAGCGAGTTTTAATGCTCCGAACCCTAGATGGTTGGTGCAATTTTCACAAGGATCTTATGAACGGATGCTTTGAGTCACTTACCGAATGTCTAATTTTAGTGCAATCTCACTCTCACGATATGTATTGTCAATGCAGTAGATATCGCTTCTCAATAACACCCCTTTTATAAATTGCACACTTCATCCATCAAAATTCTTGAAAAAAAATATCCTTGAATCACGCCCCTCATCTCGATTACAATTTTCTTTTTTCTTTTTACCTCGCCCCTTAGTATAAAAGTCTGCATCCAGCACAGCCACTGACCTCATTGAAGGGCAGCCGTCCCATGTCGGGATTATGGGAGGCAGCAATGACTTACTTTCTGGTGGATCTCCTTTCAGGATTTTTCGCGTCAAGTAAGAGCCAAATCTCAAATCTCAAACATTTTAGGGACATGATCATCGACCATAGCAAACGAGCAAGCGAAATTGATTACGCTAAATCTTATTTTGTGATTAATCCAAACAGAGGAAGATGATGCATTGCACAGGCAGAGGTACACGAGGGCAACGAGGGCAACCGAGCCAATCATAAGTGAGTATGTCGAATTCAACGCAATACTAGTGGGGACGCATTTCGCGTTGTCATCGTTCGATTGGCCAGGTCATTGAATAACTAAGCAATTAAAACGTGAAAACAATTGGACGCTTAATGAGCGCGTCGGGAAAAACAAGAAGAGCAATGAATGGCGACGAAACCAGATCCCACCGAGACTTGGAAAATCTGATATGGACCTCATGTGTTGGCCATTTTGTTAAAAGAGATGATCTTCAGAACAATTCAAGGAGAGACACGCCATGTGCTACTCAAATGTCCATCCATATGGCGTGTACTCAAATATCCTTGTTGCCCCGGGTAAGTCGCTTGACGACACCGCGAGTCTAACACAAGACCTCTCTCGAAAGAAATCGGTGCCCAACCAATGACACCGCCACCACGGGTGGTCATATTCTTACCATTTTTCATCCTTACAGAATGCTTAAGTAAGGCTGCGTGGTAACATTTTTATTTTTCGATTTTTATTCTTTTATTTTAGAACGAGGAAAAAAAAAAAAAATCTATTTGGTAACGCCAATTTATTTTTTTATTCCCCAAAATAGAAAAGTGGCTGGGGAATAGATTTGGAACAGAAATAAAAAAAAAAAAAAAAAAAGTAGCTTCTTATTCTAAAATAATTTCTAGAAATAAGTTTTTTTTTTTTCTATTTTTCTTTTGTTCTTCTTCCTTGTTGTGGCAACCGTCGGCCGCCTGCCAACCGTCGGTCACCTCTGCCGCTCATGGCCATCGTCCCATGACCGATCGCCAACGACGGTTGCCGCCGCCCATAGCCCACCAGCCGCAACCCACTGGCCAACGATCGCCACCGTCCGCCGGCAGCTTGCCATCACCAATCACCGCACAACTGCCGCCTGCCGTCGCACAACCGCCAATCGTTGCCGTCGACCGCCGTCCACAACTCACCGGCCACTGCCCCCTCCCGCGGCCTGTGGGCTATGGGTGGCAATCCTATGGTGGCGGTTAGCGGCGACGGTCGGTGGTCGTGCGGTGGTCCGTGAGTAAGAAGAAAAAACAAATAAATACAAAAATTTATAATTTTTTACCAAACGCATTTCAATTATTATTTTTATTCCAAAAATAGAAATTTTGTATAATTACCAAATATCTTATTTTACTCAAAAATTGTTTAGGAGGAGAAATAGAAAAAAATTATTTTAAAAGAAATAGTTCAGGAATAAAAACGTTTTAGTATACGCACCCTAAATTACCACTACCCTTTAATTGCCATAGCTGGTCAGTCTATCTACTAGTTATCCTTTTTCAGTCTCTTTTGCGTTCTAAATGCCAAAATTTGACAAAATGGATTCAAACAAGTCATTTCTACACTCTTCTTTTCTCAAGTTTTGCACATTAAGAGTGTTTGTTTTGTGAAACAATTTCCAGGAAAAACGTTTTCCTCATTTTCCAGCGTTTGGTTTATTTAGAAAAATGAGTAACGAAAATATTTTTTAGTCGATAGAAAATGTTTTTCCTTCCAAAGTTTTAAATTCGGGAAAACAATTTCCTTTGAAAAAAAACCGGAAAACGTTTTTCGAAATGTTTTAAGGTCTTTGCTTAACGAAATTTATTATTAAAAGGAATTTCTAATTAAGAATTTTAAATTTGTTATTATTATATCTTTTCTTTTCTTTTTTCTTGTTTTCTCTTTTCTTTCTTTGCCTGTGAACGTAAACCCTAACTCCTTCTCCCCTCTCTCCTTCTCCTTCACCCCCTCCCTTTCGTCACCGCCGCCTCCTCCAACCCTAGCCCCTCCTGCTTGTTGGCTTCGCTCCCTCCTCTTCCTCTTTGTTAGCATCTTCTACACCTTCAATCATTTTTCAAATCAATACAAACAATAGAGAAAATATTTTCGTCGCATATCGCGAAAACAAAGGAAAACTAACCGTTTTCCTAGAAAATGGTTTTCCGAAAAATATTTTCAAAAACATTACGTATTTCGTAAACAAACACATTAAATGTTGCTTACAATGCAAGGAAATGGAGAGATTGCAGAAACTGTTTCATGCATCGTCATTTTTGGACTGAAACATTTTTACCAAGTATAGAATACAGAAAAAGATGAGATGGTTCATCGCTCATCTCATCTCACGACATCACAAAGTTGAAAATATCTCCGCCTGGCTCCTACCTTGATAACTTCTCTACATTTAATCAAGAAAAAGAACAAGGCAAAGACGACAACATGCAGAACCCAAAACGTGAGCACTGTATCCACCATGTTCGATTATATATCATCCTAGCAAAACATGATCTGTCCCCACCAGTATCTAAAAGAATGGAGATAAGGTCCCCAAAAGGGTGGAAGGGGCTAATATCTTGATTTTTACATGTTCAGTTAAGAGTACAATTCCCCAAGCAGACAATCTTTTTAACATTATTCGACGGACATGAGAGGTGACAGTAACAACAGGCCATGACAGAGTTACAACCATCATTGTCTTCAAGAAAAAAGGGAAGAACACAAAAGCAAGAGAACAAAGAACACATTTTGAGCTTTACACTCTGACTCATCCTCTGTCCCTTGGCTATTTACTTCATTGAGATTAGCCGACAAGATATGGCTTTTGATCAGACCCTGGTGTTGGCATAATTATCGGGTTCTTTGTCATCGCCCTTAGGATTGTCTTCCAATGTTTCTGCCCCAGCATTATCACTGGGAGAGAAGTCACCACCATCAGCACCACCAGAAACACTGAAGTCTCCCCTACTGTCCACACCTAGATCACCGCTGTTTCCACCGTCAAAATTGCTGCCACCGCCATAGCTGCCACCCCCATAACTACTGCGACCGCCATATCCACCAGTTCTGGCATTGTAGCTGGCCCCTCCTTGTCCATAACCATACCCGCCGCCTCCTCCATAACCTCCAGCACCGAAATTACCAGCGTTACCAAATTCACCGCCACCTTGTCGAAAACCAGGACCACCAAATCCTCCGCGAGATTTCTCTACAGCATAATTCACTCTTACCCTTCGGCCATGAAGATCCTAATGAAAGGATAACAGAAAAACATCAGATGGATTCACACATGTCGGTTGGAATTGATATTAGTGACCTAGTCAAACCATGACCAACTAATCTCATAACATACAAATTCACACAATTAGGTGGGAATCTCACGGGCGCTCCAGAAAGAAAATGACTTGCTTCACTAATTTAAATCACTGAAGCTTATTAGCTTAACTGGAAAGCAGAAAGATGTATATCGATTCCTCCATAATTTCTTATATACTGTACAAATAAACACATGACGCAACCTTATCACCCTATGATACTGTGTAATTGTAACAACTGTGTTTTCTAATCTGCAATTAGATAGCAAAGAACCAACACCCAAACAAGGGATGGGTTTGAGGCACAATGGGTATAGTGCACGGTGACCATGCGGAGCATCAACTAGTTTGTAAAGACTCTTTAAGAGTCTTTTGAGTCTAGCATGGTGCTCGAGTGGCATTTTTGCCTCTCTATGTCTGCCAACACCCCGACTGGTGCAGGCACAGGGCAATGACAGGGCAGATCTTTGCTAGGTGGCGTGTGGAAGGGGCATGTGATCCTCGTCCTTGCCACGCCTGTGCCCATCCCTAATCCAAGCCTCTTGCAATGTTTATCTTTTTGTTGCAAGTGAATGATATTGTACATCAAGCTATTGACACCTCACCCCCTGCCACTAAGGAAGGCACTGAAACAAAAGGTCTGGGCACTATATTGTACAACGTGAAGACATTCTCTGGTTTGGCCCACAAGGAAATTCATGTTATCACCAATGCTGGAAGTCCATTGCCATTCAGTGCAATCTCATAAATAGGAGAACTTACCTATTACGAGCACAGATGGAATTGATAGCATGCAGTCATGCATTGGAACTGAACACCTCAGTGATTTGCTAGAAAAGATTAAGTACAAATATAGATCCCTACCTGTCCGTCCATGCCCTGTATTGCATTGGAGGCTTCATCGCTAGAAGCAAAACTAACAAACCCGAAACCTCTAGACCTTCCAGTCTCACGGTCCATGATTACTCTAGCTGCAAAAGGTCAAAATAACCAGCATTCACTACCTCAATCTTTCAAGTATGAAACCATAAACAATTATTAAATGCACACATAAAGCACACTAAATAATCTCGCATATCCACTTCCACTAAACCTGCGCCAAATTGCCAATTACTCAAAAGTAAATTGGTTCTGGTGTTAACTAATGACCAGGTTGCTGACAATCTTATATCATTAATCTCATGCAATTCCCAATAAAGACCATAATAACACCAGCTGTACCCAAAGTTTAAGTATTCTTTAATAGATCAGATGATGAAATGCCTTTCTGGCTGCCATTGAATCATAAAAACGAGTTTTATATCTAAGTATTACAAACAGTGTACTGTCAAAGAGGCAGTAAATACATGTGATTAGCCTACTCTGTCTGCAATCACTGCTTATCATCAGATCAATGGCTAAGCATATCATGCACATAAGTCAGCAGCATCGGACATTCTGTTTGATTCAACATATACAACAAATAGAGCACATTTACTGTTGTTACCATAAAAGAGACAAACACATCAGGAGTACCTTCAATTATCTCCCCATATCCTGCAAAAGCTTCTCTGAGACTCATGTCATCGGTGCCATATGAAAGACCTGCAATGCAACAAAAGAAGCTATAACACACTTGGGAAAGTAACACAAAGCATTATGACTTACAAGAGAAGCAGATTGCCATACCTCCAATGAAAAGCTTCGAGGACATGCACCTAATAGCCTGGTACATAGATGGACAATGAGCAGATGAGTCAAAGTTGGCATGCTTGCTCACAGTCTGCTTTAGAATGTTCCCCACCTTGCTGATGAATGCCATGGCTCAGACCTTCAGTTTGGGAGATTAAGAAAGATCCATTAATCCTGATCAACCATAAATGCAAAGCCGTAATATTTTACTTTTCCAAGAGATACAACAAAACAGTAGATCGTCTTTGATGACAAGAAGTTCATTAACTACTGATATTTGGGTCATATTATCAAGAAGGTCAATACACATTGTAGAGCTTCATTCCAATTCTATGCATTTCTCAACTACTTCTATCATGCACGCAATAGAAAGCATACTTGGACATCAACAAAACACAACTGTACACCTGGTTCCGTCCCTTGTTAATCAAATCCATATCAAGTAAATCAGCATGACTATCAGAGAGACTACAAGCAATACTGCAGTATATCAAGAACACAAAGGCAATTTGCTGGCTGCAAATAACAAAAAATTTTCTGGGAGGATTACCAGCGTTATCAAACGATGTCAAACAGGGCCTCCCACATTTGGCCTCCGTTCATCTAAAGCATGACTGTCTGTAAAAAGTTCTAATAAGAAAAAGAAAACTCTGTTCGCTACTTCTTTGTTGATAAGATGTCTTCACTGAAGATGACACAAACAAAGCTTTCTCTCGGTGACGATGAATATTCTCGTTCGAACAGTTCAATCAAGTCACAACCGATAAACATGTGCAGCCAGATCATTAGGCGCATCAATCTCACGGACTAAGGGAGCAGCAAACGAGCCTGATTTAGACCGTGCGCAAGCGATCACCCTCATAGACACCGGTCACTAAGTACTAAAGAATCCGGGCAAGGCTAGTGCCCAAAGTGGACCTTGGTTTTACCTCAGTCTCTGTCTACCCAGAAAGAAAAAAATGTCCCCTCTCAGCTCTCCCCATCTCCAATTTGCCGCATCGCGCAAAAAGAAAACGACCCACCATCCAAAAACAAGAAAGAAATCGTGGGCTCTCTTTCAAATGAGACAGAACCCCCGTGAGCATCCGCTGCAATCCCCACAGCCACGAAGCAGCACATGAAACGGCGTCCTATGATGACCAAAAACAAAAACCAAAGACAACTAATTGCTGCGCCGCAGCGAAGATACGCGAGACTTACTTCCAGCGAGATCTCTCTTCGATTCCAAAGCCCTGACCCGGGCGGGCGACGCAGAAATTGGGGTTTTAGAGGGAGCTTCTCTGTTCTGTTCTGGCTTCTCGCGCTCGTTGCCATGGATATTACAGGCACGACGACGGGACAGTCCGGCTCCTCCGTTGGATTATCCGTCTGGTGATTCTAGGCCGTTGGATTAGAATGGGCACAGTGCCCTTCTTCACTGCCAGGTTTATGTTTTTGACCGGGGTCAATTTTTCTTTCAGCCCCCTCAAATTTTGGTCTTACATTTTGATTTGATTTGATTTGCTAATGTCACCAGTTTGATTTCTATTCAATTTCGGATTCGTCGACCTGCATCAAAAGTCACTCATTGATAACAAAAGCTGTTAATACTAAAATACTCAAAAAAGAAAAGAAAATTACTATCGTATTAAAAAAATCACTATCACAAAATATCTTCTCACATTATAACTGGAAACCATACTTCTTTTACTTATTATGTTACTTCGAACTAAATTATCGACAAGATAAATCATAAGTTAACCGATTGGTATTAATTTTGGTTACTCTCTTGCCACTAATTTCTTTGCAGACAATTTGCTAATTATGTCATTTTGAGTAAATTGTCGACCTCTCTCATCAACAATATCAATATATCGTCTTATTAATGTCGCTAGAAATTTCGGTATAATTAACACTGTTGCTATTTCTAACATGCTCTTGGCTTCATACTTGAAGCACAATTTCGTTCGCTTCATGGACAGTTATTCAGCACTCATGAGAGATCAGTTGAATGAGATCATCTTAACTCGGGTAGACCCTATTTAGGAGAGAAGAAATTTTCACATTTGAGCTACAACAGTTTTGTAGGTCTGGTTTTGATCCATATGCTAAAATAAACACATCATGGCATTCCTCCATTTGATGGCAGATTCAGAACTCTACAATTGATATGCTATTTGACTAAAAATTGATCAACAATATAGTGATGATGATGATGATGAAGAAAACACCACACACATGCTTTTTCTCTAGCCACAAGTCACAACCACAAGCAGTGGGATGTGGACTATACCCATCCATATAACCACTAGTCGGCCAGCCAAGCTGAGCACCTCAAAACAATACAGAAGCCAAACCCAGACTGGTCTCTCAGAATGCTGTGCTTTCCATTGCTCTGCTCTAAGTCAATCTGTTCCTTCTCTCTTTTCCTCACTTGAGCCGGTGCATGAGACAGCAATAGACAGTATGAATAACAGGAAAACGACAGGGGTTCACAAGTGACCAAGCAGCATCCTCCTTACATGCTGGACTTTAGATTACCCTTAGGAAAAGCAGATGAAACATTCTTCCAAACAATTCAGTAATGTTTACAGGTGCTCAGTATATGGACTATACCTGCCGATACAGCAATGACCTACAGAGTACAACACTGAAATATGCAATTTCCCTAAGCCTGAACTTTACTTGGCCACTGGGTGAAAACCGTGGGACAACTTCGAGGTAAAACAAAGGACAGAGTGGCTGAGCTAACCCCTCGAACTCAGATTAGTAGAGAGAGGAAACAAAAGGCTCGTCTCGATTACAAAAACTAAATAAATTGTGCTATCACCTCCTATAGGGATTGGGCAGGGACTTTGGCGATCCTTCGAACAGATCCAAGATGAAATTCTCCAGGTCATCTGCGGTATACTTGATGTGCCTGTCGCTTAGATGACCGTTATGCCTTCCCACGAACGTTCGATATGCTTGGACTATCTTGAGGGATGTTGAGATGCGTAAATCTTCCCGAAGTTGAACATCCGGGATCACCCAGGCCGTCTGAGCCTTGTATACCTCCTCGAAAGCAAGACTGAAGTTCTTTAACCTTTCTCTTAGGAGGGTCTGCGAGACGGAACCCGAACCTGAACTGTGAAGCCCCTCCTCCCTAAGAAAGGAGAGTATGGAACTCCATGTTGATCTCTCATAGCTCAATGCGTGCTGTTGGAACTTACCATTGTGCTTCCGAATCCAATCATCTCCAAAAATAAGTCTAAGCTCAGAATTTTTCACCTTTTCCGCCATGTAATGCACGTTGTTCATCAGAAAAATATGCTGCAGAGCCGCATCTTTGTATAGATTGGATTTCTCATTGAGGTTTGATTCCAGAACAGAAGAAATGCCATGAAAATGGGGAGCCAGTTTGGGAAATCCGCATCCGGAAACCCCGCTCTGTTCATCCTCTACGGGTGAATTAGTTTCATGACAGAATGAATTGGAACCTTCTTTGCCATGGTCGCTGAGAAGCAACTCGAGAGTCTCGCCATAATCAATGAGATTCTTCATATAGTTCATCACGTAACGGGTCAGATGATGGACCCCACCTCCCGGGAATGCAGTTGCTGATGCGTTTGAAGCGATGGCTTTCTTAAATTCGAGGAAAGTCATCCTGATACAGTTGCCTAGCCTCTGCTGGAGTTCATGATACTGAATTCTAATAAAGGACCCAGCATCATCTGGAAATAGATCATCGATATCTGGTGAAAGCTTAGACATCACTTCATACATTTCAAGGAAGCAAAACAACTTCTCTGGTTCTTTTGAGCCTATAGATATAGCCTCCCCAAAATTCAGAAGTTGCAAAATTGCAGCCTTCGACGCCTCAATAAAGCAACTCAAATTCAGAGATACCTCCCCAAAAATTTGATCACTGAGCCATCTCTCACTTGCTAGGTAAACCCGCACAAAGACTCTAATAGCTCTAACCCATTTCTTGATCTTGAAATTAAGAGTAGCCCATTCCATCCTAAGAACATCCTCAATGCAATGCTTCTCCATCTCAACGATGAAGAGACACTCATCCAGTGCATCCCTGCGAAGATTGACATAAGCCTGGGAACATTCGTGTTCATAACCTGAGCTGCACATCAAATTCGCGATGCACCTAAGGTCAGGTAGTATTTCTGGATGAACCAGATCGATTATTGACTCCTCTGAGATTCTGTTGAAGCTGTCTCTGCGGAGCGAGTCGTCGAAGGAGGAAGAAATCGTCGAGCCTACTTCTGCAGCATCCTCCTCACTTGAACGGAAGGATGTGTGCTCTGGTTCGATAGAGCGTCTATTCTGAAGAAGCATATGCTTAAATTCTTCCTCGAGCCTAACCATAGCTGTCTGAAGAACATCATGGGCATTCCTCAACATCTCGTCCTTTTCAACCGACGTATCTGAATGTGAATTCTCTAGTCGTTCGATCAACTTCCGGGTTTCATCCACGGCATCCAGATACTGACATGCTTCGTTTTGGCCCAAATCCCATATCATGGACTGATCATTCTCCCACCTCATGATCTTCTCGTGAATAACATCGAGATGCTCTTCTCTGCTCGCGCCTTCCTCAATGTTCTTTTTCTTTTTCTCACTATCTAAGGTAATGGTGGATAACTGGGCCCTCAGATGAACCAAAGCCTTTCTCTCCTCATCAGTTAGCTCTCTTTTCGACGCCAACGCCCTCGCAATCTGTTGCGCGGCAGCAATCAAGTTCCCTTCTCCTTCTGAATCCAGGGCACCACTCTCAAGATCATCCATATCCGAGAAAAATCTCAAGAACCCTAGAAAACCACTATTCACCAAAATAAAGTGGCTGATCCTCTATCACCTAAAAGTGGGAGACTATGAAGATCCCAGATAAAATTAGAAACCCAATGCTAAGAAGTCCCCGAATCTAACGCTCGCACCCTCTGGACTTGACCAAACCAATGAACATGGACAAACAAAAACACTGACAACTTGGCTTCTCAGCCAGAGCAAATACACAAACCGAAGACTTCAAGATTCACAACAAGAAGACCCAGAAGAAGATGGTCACTCTGGATTCGTCATTCCCAGAAGAACGCGAAAAGGGTGCAAAAAGAATCGGACGGGAGCTCGCGAACTTACCTGGGCGAGCTCAAAGGCGCCTCCTTTCCCAGCCCTGCGAGCAAGAACCGGAAAGAGAAGAAGAGGGCATCGAGCATTAGAAGCCAAGGACGGACTTTTTCCCCCACGAAGATCTGGTCCTAGAGGGACTAAAGCAGAGCGGTAAAAGCGGGGAGGGGAGGCGGTCAAACGGCTGCCGAATACGGAACCGAATAGAATAAGGACATCTCTCTAAAGGCAGAGTGGGGAAAAGAGGACGACGACGGAGGCGATGTACGGACGGAGCAGAGGAAAGGGTACGTGCACAGAAACTGAAAGGAAAGACTTGCTTCTTTTTCTTGGTCTCTCTCTCTCTCTCTCTATCTCTGAATCTCTGGAGAGTCTTCTTTTTCTTGGTTTCTCTCTCTCTCTGTGAATCTCTGGAGGGTCGTCACTCGTCAGGCCGCGACTCCCATGGCGGATTCGTCGCCCCCGAAACCGACTAATCTAATACACAAATGATTGATCTTTCGTTGGAGTTCTTTCCCCTGTATTCTCCTTCGTTTTGCCTTCCTTCTTTCCTTTTTGCCTCGCATCGCTGGGGAGATGGGGACTTTCTCGGTCCCCGCGGGGGCAGTTGCCAAAGCCTTTCAAGAATTTTCAACCATGTCGGGACAGGTGGAGAGATTTACGCTATTACATTTGATGATGATTTCGCGTCTTACGAGGAAATGATGGTAACCGCCGTCCTCGGACTTTCGGCGAATGCTCGAGGAAACGATGTTTTTCATGGGTCAAAATTCAGATTAAGTTGTCAGCCTCGTTTCTAATCATATCACAAGAATGCCTCAATTAGCAACTAAGTGAGAGAAACTCGACAGGCTGCATCCGAACATCCTTCCTCTTGTGGAATAAAACTCAGTAAAAGTGAAAAACATTCGAAGAAAAAAGGTAGTGTTGAGCATATTCGATTTGAAATACCGCATAATTGAGTCGTGGCATGTAGAGATGATCGCATGCTGGTGATTTTTCCATCAAAATTAGTTGGAATGATTATATTGACAAATCATCGAATGCTTCAAGACAAAATTGGATAAATTGAAAGGAATAGGCCTGAGTTCATAATTTTTCTGGTGTCTAGATTGTTTGGGTCAAATCGGTCTACTGCAATCTCAATCAGATGGTACAAAACTTTGAATGGTTTATAGCATTGTCCAAGCCCATCTGGCCCGATGGGCCTTGGGCGCCATGGCTGGCATGATCCATTCCATAGTCAGACAAATTGAGTCAGAACAGGGCAACTCTCTCTCTCCTCTCTCTCTCTCTCTCTCCCTTTTTGTGAACTCAAAGGATGGGACACCAAATTTGACCGTTAGAAAATAGTCCCTCTTCCTCATCGTTTAAACGGTAACACGAGCACGCCCACCATGTCCCACCGTCTCCTTCGCCGCTGCTCAAATACCAACCCCCCCACAAACAGTCCCCACACCCCCTCACATCATTCAATTCAACGCCATCTCTCTCTCTCTCTCTCTCTCTCTGGTTTAGTCGACTTCTACAGAGGCCCTGATGGAGAAGCAGATAGTGCTCGATTCGCCGGTTGATGTCGCGGTGCTATCGGAGAATGTCAGCAAGAACGCCGACTCGGAGCGCAAGTGCGCGACCCCACCTCCGAAACCCCCACAGTCACAAGAAAGTCGTCAAATTTCGCCGGTCCCCGGCGAGCTGCGCAAGCCTGCCACGCCAGATCGCCTCAAAGTCCCCAAGGCTTTCAAGTACCCCGAGAGGTATATCGGATTGAGGGTTTTGCCTGCCCCGGTCTCTCGTGTTGGCAATCTGTATCAAGTTTTGATTTTGATTTTCCTTTCTGAGAGTTTCGGTTTGAACTGGTTTGTGCTTTTCTCACGTGAAGGTATCGAAGCCCAACTGATCTGATGGTGTCTCCCGTCACAAAAGGCCTCCTTGCCAGAAGCAGAAAAGGCGGCGTCGTCTTGCCTCCTAGTAAAGATCAGCTCAAGGTATCCACAGCTTTTCAATAGCATCGCGTACCAAACATGATCTTGCTTGCTTTGGTCTGGTATTTTGCTGCGTGATTTCTGGGATTCTGATGGTTAGAATCCAATTTTTTGTGGAATTGCAGGTTCCGGACTTGCGGGTTCAAGATGCCGGTCTCTTTCATTAACTCTGAAGCGAAGGATCATGCGACTCGGCACATCTTTTTTGATATAAGATTAGATCGAATAGCCCTGCACTGCTGGTGATGCAGAAAAGGTCTTCTGGGATCTTGTGGGAAAGCTCGACTTGTTTTTTCTTTTGACTGATGTACCATTTGATTGTAAACTCTTTTGATGAGACAATTCTCAGTCACATTATGCAATGTCGCGTGGAAATTAATGTTCTGTTGCTGCTTAATCATGTTCAGCGCACTCTTCTGAAATACTCCTAAGAACAACAGAGAAGTTAACAATGTAAATGACTTCTTAAATGTTGCTCCGATTAAGTTCTTCCATTCAATGAAGTATGCTGGAGACCGATACCAGTACTTCATGTATCTAAGAAATACAGTGGAGCACGCTAATTTATGTTCTCGGCCATTGCTTCGGTCACTCTAGGCGGACCTCGTACCATTGAATTGAGCCCACGTCACCATCTATTTCGAGCTCACAGACAGAGCTCACAAGGTAGGAGACAGCATCGTCAAGAGTTTCATATCGAGCGAGGTCAGGAGGGAGAGGTTTGCGCGGCCAGTTCTCCAGCCAATCTTTGAGCTTGGCCTTTAGCTCTTCTTCGGACACGAATGTCTCTTCTTGTCCTGGTTCCAGCAGCACGTAAGTCTCGGTGCGCTGATTTGCCCTTCTCCGCCTGAATGCAAATATCTGAGCATAATAAAGACAATAGCACATTGGACGACACTCCTTGAAGTTTGGTCATTCTTTTGGGAGAAGGAACATGATTAAGCAAATTGACCAAGAAAAAGAGGACCCTCTGCTGCAGAAATGAAACAACAACAAAGCCGATCATGGATCCTTTGCCTAAACGACAAAGGACGACACTCAGATGTTCATGCACCTTCTCTATGTTTTTCAGATGGTTCCCCGTCTTGTGCAGTTTGAGGTGTTGGGAGGGACGAGAGAACTGAACGGCGCCTACTGAATTTGCTTCAACAAAGGAGGTCCTCATTTTATTCCTCATAGTCGTTTCGCCTGCAACAAAGCAAAGCCCAGGAATTAGAACAATTCACTCCATCGGTGATTACATAACAGCCTAATGAGACACAATCTTCTCATTCAATCATAATCGATACCATTTTACTCTATAAAGTGTCATAAACATATCCTATGAAATTCACTCAGTCCCCATATTTACCTTGTTGCAATGTCTATACTAAGTAAATCACACGGTTATTAAATTCCTTAACCAAAGCCCTTGTAGTTGAAAAGAAGAAATCTTGCTTATTGGCATCTTCACGTCTGAAATTTGTGTAGACTGTATCGAATCGATCAGCCACTTCTTCTTATTCCTACTAGAGATTAAGCATTGAAGAGTTGTCTTCGGCACTCTCTCATGGAAAGGCTAACCCCACCAGTGCATCATTATCCATTTTCAGATGGCCTTTCAGTAAAGTACTCAAGAAAAACCAATCAGCATCTCGGTCCAAAACCCCAATCCTATCATGAACGGAAAAACTTCTGATTCTCAGAGTCCAGCTCCAGAATCATGTACCCCGGGAATTTGGAAGAGGCACGGTTTCGAGAGATGCCCGGGATCAGCGAAGCCCCGAGACTTAGGGACAAGAAAAGGGAAAAAGAGGAGCTTACCGCTCAGGTCCCGTGCTGCAGCGCATTGAATCTGCATCTGTAAGGCTCGTTCCATTGATGTCATCTGTAATCTTCAACTGCAAACCGAGAGCTTGTGTTTCAGGCAGAGGGGTTCTACTTCTTGGTTGGATAATGTTATGAAACCGGACCTTTCTTGTCCTTACATTGGTAGGTGTCCTATCCGCTAAATTTCACTGTTATATCTCATCAAGGGTTCTTGAGATATTTGGCTCATTCTAACTGAGCAACTTAATCACGCGTCCAATAAGATAGGAAGTTTTATAAAAGCAATTTCAATAATTATTAATAAGTCATTAAGAAACTAGTAAGTTAAAATCGACTGTATAAACGTTGCTAAATAGCTCAAATAAAGAGGTGGTAACTCAAGATAAGAGTCAAACTTCACTTGAGAAAATGGTGGCCCATTCCATTTGAGGTCGATAATTTCACGCAAGAGTTTGAAACAACTCATAGTTAGACATGCGAAGATTATAAAATATTAGCAAAGTAAAAATTTCAGTCATAGGTATTTGCTATAAATGAAAGCCCAAACCAGTAGTTTTGGATTGCATACTCATCATTAGGCACCATGGAATTTCATAGGATTGCACAAAGATATTGAACAAGAAAAACATGAAAACTTGTTCTAGATTCCCAATTTCACATTCCAGCTGGAGTTTACGTGTCGGAATAGGTTTCCTATTTTTTGAAATCCGAAACCTACCTTGCATATATTATAATCTAGAATCAGACTGATTCTCACGTTCCCGATTCTACCATCGAATCATATTCACCCCTAAACTTTAGCACCTTCTTAAGCTACACTGATCAAAGTGAACAATTTAACAATATCGTCGGTTATTCATAAAAAACCAAACAAAGTCGAAAATTTACTAACAAGTTACTAAAGAAGGGATTCATGGAGTCGTTTCTTCATCAATTATATTTAGAACTCATCAAAACATCTAGAAATTTACCAACACGGATGTTACCTTTTTTCTCCCCGTTTCTCCACATCCAACGTTGTACGAACAAACACGTTTTCTGCGATCAATTCTGTTGAGTGTCATTCTTAGAGAACATTCTTTTCCTCATCTTCGAGCCCTAAAAAAGTCGAAAGTGGGGGGAGTCCCCATCCTCTTGTTGGGCTTGCTGCTGAACTGTAAAAGCTCAGTTTGAAAAACGGTTAATGCGGTTACAATTGGTATCGTCTTATAGAAAGGAATCCTCTCTCTTTGCCGCGTCGAAATGAAGAAACACCCCCACCGAAATCGTCTCCCCGCCGTCCTTTCTCTCTTTTAACTCAGCTTTTCTCATTCCCTCCCGTGTTATCACCATCAAGCTTGCAAACCCCTTGCTGTCCCCCCCACCCCCATTCCCTCCTTCCTGCTCCAATTCACATCCCCTTTCTCGTACTTACTCTCGGTGATCGCGGCACCCGGCATCCCTCGTGACCCGATTGGGTGATTCGCCGTTAGAAACTCGGGTCCCTCTCGATTCGATTCCATCAGCTGGAGCTTTTGTCTCCCCGGTACGTTTGCCTCTTCTTCTTGCCTGATTCGATTTTTGTTTTCGTGATCCCGGGCTC
This sequence comes from Eucalyptus marginata, assembly GCA_014182565.1. NCBI lineage: Eukaryota > Viridiplantae > Streptophyta > Magnoliopsida > Myrtales > Myrtaceae > Eucalyptus > Eucalyptus marginata. The sequence continues at coordinate 29,895,546 of CM024593.1, forward strand.
TTGTAGAATTGTGGCATTTCGTGGATCGAGCCACATTGATCGGTGAATGAGTAAGCGTGGCAAGGGCGATGCGCATGACGCGTCTCTAGTTTTTACCGTGTTCCTGTGCGGTACTAAGCAATACGGTCTCCATTCTGCATCTCTCCCGCTTCCCTCCATCGAAAAAGAAAAGTTTGTATCTGCATCAGCAGTTTTCTCTTGCGAAGAGTCTGCATCATTCGTATGAAATTCCGGCTTGCAAAGTGCAAGAGTTTCAATGGTTATATAGCGGATCTAACCCATAAGCCGAATCGCAATACGTGTCTGCTAAGGTTGTATTTGTGCTTGTTAAGACGCCATCGACGCCGTCTTCCTGATCCTTATTGTTGGAACCGTGCTAGTCCTTGAATTATTTGCTTTGATTCAGAAAAAATGATTCGACTTCATTGGTCTGCGTAGCTTAACTTAGCCCTTTAATGGCTCAGTGCAGGATCTCCGAGGGCTTTGGCATCTTGAGATCGTCAATCCCATGGATAAAGAGGCTGGGGGGGATAGTAGTAAGCACTTGAAGGTTCATTTCGACGTCACCAGCAACGAAACACACACGCTGCCGAGAAAGGAAGCCTCTCCTCCTCCTTCTTCCTCCTCTTCTTCATCTGAGTCCGTCTCTTTGTCGGAATCAACCCTTACTGATCGAGATGAGAGCGATTCCTTGTCGAAATCAAACCGTTCTTCGCAAGAGCTCGAAGGGCTCTCCCCATCAGAGAGTTATGCTCAATCCCCGATCTCGAGCACACATGGCGAGATCGCCTCTCCACTTCCCACGAGCTACATGGCAGGACGACCCGCTGGCGATGACCCGAATAGGATTCCAGCGACCATCTTTAACAGCAAGCCGGCGAACCCGATGGATTGGAGCGTCGCTTCCAACGAATCCTTGTTCAGCATTCACATGGGAAACAACAGCTTCTCCAGGGATCAGGCTTTCTTGCTGTATAAATCGGGTGAATTAACCAAGCTCGATGAGGTGTTCAGCGTCCCGACCACCCTGCCCCCCGTGGCAGAGGCCGTGGGTCATCAGCAGGAAAGTGCAAGATCATCGTCCGCGACCCAGATTGCTGGTTTAGCGAAGCCATCGATCCAAATAACTGAAATACTCCCAGAGGAAACGCCTCCAAGAACCAGCAATGTAGATATCAAGAAAAGCGAAGATGATAATGCTAAGGAAAAGATGCAACCTACTGAGGATGTCCGTAATTCCACGAGCATGTCTACACTCTCTGATGGCAGCGGCGCAAGCACCGCTTCTTTTGCATTCCCAATGTAAGCTGCAACTCCGTATAATTTTAGTTTCTTTCTGTCGGTCATGGTCGAATTAGCTCGAGATCAATCCATAACCGGTAGCGTTTAGTGCATCGGGTAGTTCACGCTCCCTAGGGCAGTCGGATTTACTGTTTCATTCCCCATCTTATTTGTCATTTTTTCACCATTTGTATGAGTGCATAGTCTAATTCATGCGAGCAAATAGGTTTGTTTACGTTCAGCATACAAATAGTCCTCTTGGAATCAAACAATTCCAGACTTTCGCATGTGAACTATTGTTTTTTACCTCTCCCCAAAGCCTAACGGTCGAACTCTGTTTGTGTCAGACTGGGAGGGACGTCAGAAGAAAAGAAGTCCTCGATCCAGGAGGAACCGAAGAAAGAACACTCGCCAGAGGTAGTGCCGGAGCAATCTCAACCAAGGCAAGCGACATCGAGGACCACTTTGACCAACTGGTTCTCTTGCTTCTCTTGCTGTTCATTCCGCTGTTCGATCTCTCTCAAGTCAAAGTGAGATTGCAGACACGTCGCGCAGTCGTCTGTCAGTGCCTGTCCATTTCATCAATCCAACTGATAGTTTTAAGCGCCTCTCTTCCCTTTAGATATAATAATAGGCCTGCATATTATATGCATGCTACTATCAAGCAGTGCGGGTCTAGTTAACGATATCTTAGCATGTGCGTTAGCTTATCTCTGGTCGGCTTGCGCACTTGCATCATGTGTATTGACTTGAATTTTAGAGTGAAAGAGAGATGGTAATTAGGAATAGCGATTGCAAATCTCCTGGTGTTTCAGAGAAGATTATGTATGTAAAAGTCACACCCTCTCCTCGTTTTCCGGAGTTCTCTCCTCGCATCGAATGTGGCTGGATCTGATGCATGATATTCCAATCTGTTGTGTCGCTTCATATTCTCAACAATTGATCATCGACAGAAGCAATGCGATGAGCTAAAATACAACAGGAGGTTACAAACAAAAATGACGCCATCACATCCATTGTATGATGCGCCGCTAACACAATTGCTGTTGACTTTCTAAAAGCTGAAGAACCTGCAAAGATCTCTATGTAGCTCTCGGTGCGAGAAGGCTCCTCCGAGATGAGCTCGAACTCCAAATTGATTTTGCCAAGAGCGATAGAACAGAATACAAGCATGCCCGCATACGCACTTTGTCGAGGAGATTTGCCCATGATCGATGCATTATTAAGTCGATTTTAGTTAGTCTGGGAACCGAGACTGAATCAGACGTCTTGCCGCAACTTAGCTGCAGACATTCTGACTACACATGCTTCCACAGAGTCTCCAAAGTTAATGCTAGCAGATATGTGCTAAGCACAGTGTTGGTGAGAAGAACCAGTTGAGTGGAAGCATATAAATACACAGACACACACAAGAACTTCTGTATCCCACGGCAAAATGGCCATCCCTAGAAACATCAGAAAGAGACTTGACAGATTCCTTGGACACCCACTTGAGATAATGCCATTAAAGCTACCTTCGCTTTTGTTAATATACAAACAGATCATAATAACCTTCCACTACAAGACATGCAAAAGAAAATGCACCAGACGTTCAATGATGCCCTCTGCGCCACTAACAGATTAAAATTGCAAAAGGCATGGTTGCCGAAATATCTTCCCGCAGTCAACCAAAGGGCGCACGGCGACAACGACCCTCGACGCAGAAAGCTCGAATCATCACGTTTCGCCGATGAACCGATCCCATCCGTCCGGCCATCCTGTAGTGGCGCCGTCTGTTCCTCCCCATTCAGAGAGATTCCGGATGGCAGCTCCCCAAATCGTGCTCGCCCGCTTCTCATTTGTATATTCCATGCGAACAACATGGTGCGCGCGGATTGCTCCGCGCAGGAAAACGTTTAAAGTAATAGCTGGGCCGTAGTGCTTTAGTGGTGGAGGGCTTAACTTAATGGAACGCACGCAGACACGCCCCTAGATGGCAACCGGAAGGGAGGGGGGGGGGGGACACCACTGGTTTTTTTTCTCGGGAGAGATAAAGATAAAGAACGCGTGAATGTATTTTCCTTCGGTGGATTTGGAATCTCTTGAAAGATACGTCGCAACCAATTCAAGACCCCTCACTGACCCGTCAAATCGGTTTTGAAGCCCATACGCATCCCACGACTTCGAACGACTCATACGGATTTTAATAAATGATTGATATTACAAAAAATCTCAAATCAATATATTATGATAAATTTATTATAAATTAATTTTTAATCACCAAAAACTTTAAACCCGATATATGTTCGATAAATTTACCCAAAACTAAGATATCTTTTGTAATAAATGCATGCTCGATTACTTTCTATTAAATTTTATAATTAAATTGTTAAGTTGAATGACATACGTGATTATTTATTATATTAGTTTGCAATTTCACTCTCTATTTGTCATATTTATAATAATTTGTGATTTTTTATGGTATTAATCTAATTTAACGAATGGTTTATTTGTCACAACTGTAACACTTTTCGGTTTTTGATGTTCAAAAAAATTAATTTTATTAAATTTATCACATATATATCTCTGTTTTGAATTTTTTGTGGTCATTTGAGGTAAATTTGTCGGTATATCGATTTAGGATTTTTCGTGAATAAAAAATTAACTTAAAGTAAATTTGTCATAAATATATTAATTTAAACATTTTGTCGTGATACTAACCCTTTAATTAATGGGGAGGGCCTGTCAAGTCCGATCCCTCCATGAAATTTCTGGTCAAATGAATTATTTTTTTTCTTGAATTTTTTTCTATGTCTTTTTCTTAAAATTTGTGGGATAATTGAGCAAATGATGGTCTTGCCAACGCGGACTTTTTTGTGGTGCGATGTGCTTTGACCGTCGGGCTTGGAAGGAATCTCCCGACCAACCACATCGAGCAAACTTAGTTTGACGGGTCCGACGTATGTATTGGGTCGGGCAATTGACGCGAAATTAAGAACACAAAAAATAAAATAAAATAAAAAAGCTCAAAAAGAAGGTTCAAACTTCAAACCGAAGACCCAAATTTTTTGGATAATTCATCGACTTGAATTTTTCTCACGAGAAAAATCGAAACCTTCAAGGACGTCATCCAATTGATTGAAGTCCGAAGGGTGCCGAGGTAGGCACGGGGCCGAAGTTTAACGTCATGCCTAAGACGGAAGGAAATTAAAGTACGATAATCGAGTCAATAAGCTTTGTTATTATTTTTTTTTTAATCTTAATCGTTTCTCCCTTCTTCTTAATTAAATAAAGAAAGGAAAAAATAAAATAAAAAAAGCGAATGAGGAACGACCTACACCTCACCCGGTATTCCCCCCACCGGGCCCCACCGATCAAAACGACAAACCCCCGCATCGACGTCTACGCAAAACGCGAAGGACACACGGAATTATTGACCGCTGCTTTCCTGTGCAGAAGAAAAAGAAAGAAAGAAAGAAAGAGAAAAAAGGAGAGAGTGAAGACGAGATTGAAGAAGAAGAAGAACACCAACAGCAACGCCGACGCCGACGACGACTCCGACTCCGACTCGTCACGCGTTCCCTTCGAAGACCGCGGTAGGGCTGTCCCCTTCCTCTTCCCCCCCTCGCCCACGCCATGGCCCGAGCTAGGGTTTTCTTCCTCTGCCGTTCCCTCTGCCGTCGCTGACGAAAAGGAGTGGGGGGCCTTTGCCTTCTTACCGAACCGCCGTCCCGGGCGCCCAAGGCTCGAGCTTTTCCGGTTCTTTGGACACCCTTTTGGGTGTTTGGAGATGGGTTCTCCCGCTTTCCGAGCATCGCCGGGCGGCGTCGCTGCTGGCCCGCTTTGCTCCTCTTCCTGGCCTTCTCCTCCTTGGTCGCCGTCCTGGGGGATTCCGACGAATCGGTCCTCCTCCAGCTCAAGGGCTCGTTCGCCGACCCGTCGGGGCTGCTCTCCGGGTGGAGGAGCTCGGGCCCGGGCGCGTCCGGGCACTGCGGCTGGTTCGGCGTCACCTGTGGCGTTGATTCTAGGGTTTCGTCCCTCAACATCACTGGGGACGGCGGCGCAGGTAAGGGGAGCTTGTTCCTTTGTGCTGATTCTGCTCAGTTCCCGCTTTACGCTCGTGGAGTTAGGAGGAATTGTTTGGGGAGTGGTGGGAAATTGGGGGGGAGATTGTCGCCCTTGATTGCTAAGCTTACTGAGCTCAGGATCTTGGCACTTCCTTTTAATGGACTGGGTGGGGAATTGCCTGCTGAAATCTGGGGAATGGAGAAGTTGGAGGTACTTGATTTGGAGGGGAACTCCTTGAGCGGATCTTTGCCAGCTCAGTTTGTTGGGATGAAGAATCTGCGTGTGCTTAATCTCGGGTATAACCAGTTCTCGGGTGAACTGTCCATGCCGGTATCGAATTTTGCCAATTTGGACGTTTTGAATTTAGCTGGAAATTCTTTGAATGGAAGCGTACCTGGATTTGTTAGTGGGGTGAGGGCTGTGTATCTGTCGTTCAATCAGTTCACTGGCTCTATTCCTAGTGAGATTGGGAACGATTGTGGCAGACTGGAGCATTTGGATCTGTCAGGTAATTTCTTGGGCGGTAAAATTCAAAGTGGCATTGGGAGTTGTGCAGAGTTGAGGTCGCTTTTATTATACTCGAACTTGTTGGAGGAGGTCATTCCAGCTGAAATTGGGCAGCTCAAGAAGCTCGAGGTGTTGGATCTTTCGAGGAACGCCCTCAGCGGTTCAATACCTGTTGAGCTGGGAAACTGCAGTAATCTCTCTGTGCTCGTGCTTTCGAACTTGCTCGACCTGCTTCAAGACAAGAATACTACAGAAGGGAGTGTCTTGTCAAGATTTCGTTCGATGAACGATGAGTATAATTACTTCCATGGTGTAGTTCCTGAGGGAATCACTAAACTGCCCAAGCTCAGCATATTGTGGGCCCCAAGGACAAACCTGGAGGGCAGGATTCCCACCGACTGGGGCACTTGCGACAACTTGGAAATGGTCAATTTGGCTCAGAATTACCTTACTGGAGGGGTACCACAACAATTTGGTTACTGCAAGAAGTTGGTTTTCCTTGACCTGAGCTCAAACAAGTTGAATGGGCAGCTTTCTGAAGAAATTGAGGTTCCGTGTATGACTGTGTTTGATGTCAGCGGAAATGCCCTGTCTGGTTCGATACCCAGATTCCATAATAGCAGCTGTCTTTCTATTTCTCCCACCAATGGATATGCTTCGATGCTATTAACTGGTCAACTGGATATTTGTCATTCATTGCATATACGGCTCAAGGCGGTCTACCTTTACCATCAGCTCCAGCAGATAGTGGTTTTGTCATATATCACAATCTTGGGCGCAATAACTTCACTGGAACATTGAGCTCAATGCCGATTATCCCTAGGAGACTGAATGCTCAAATGATTTATGCCCTTTTTGCTGGAGAGAACAGTCTTTCTGGACCATTTCCTGAAAATATATTTGAGAACTGTCAAAACTTGGATATAATTGCCATCAATATCAGTTACAACAAAGTCTCTGCTCCGATTCCGTCTGGCATGGGTAAATCGTGCCGATCGCTCATTCTTTTGGATGCATCTCGGAATCAAATTCCTGGTTCTATTCCCCCAAGTCTTGGAGAGCTGCTTTCTTTTGTCGGGTTAAATCTCAGCTGGAATTCATTGCAAGGTCAGATCCCATCCAGTCTAGGCCAAGTGAAGGGTTTGAAATATCTTTCGTTGGCTCATAATAATCTTACTGGCTCCATACCACCCAGCTTGGGGCAGCTTCAGTCCTTAGAAGTGCTGGATCTTTCATCCAACTCCCTCTCTGGTGATATACCCAATGACATTGTGAAATTAAAGAATCTGACCGCTCTTCTGCTCAATGACAATAAGCTCTCTGGGCAACTCCCATCGGGTTTGATGAATGTGACAGCACTCACTTCATTCAATGTGTCATTCAACAACTTGTTTGGGCCTCTTCGCTTGAATGATGAGTTGATGAAGTGCAGTAACATTATTGGAAACCATTTTAGCGAGCCTTGCCCGTTGCCAACAGATTTGCACAGGGCAGATAGTATGGCTAGTTATGCAGCTCCATCCTCAGGAGGTCAACCGCCAAGTTCTGGAAATGGTTTTAGTGTGGTAGAAATAGCATCTATATCTTCTGCTTCAGCGATTGTTTCCGTGCTGCTGGTTTTGATTGGCGTATGTGTTTACACGAGGAAGTGGAAACATAGAAGTCCGAATTGCAGCCCTATCAAGAAGGAACTGTCAGTTTTCATAGATTTTGGGATTCCATTAACATATGAGAATGTCGTGCAAGCCACAGGGAATTTCAATGCAAGCAATTGCATCGGTAGTGGTGGTTTTGGAGCTACATACAAGGCCGAGATTTCGCCGGGGGTATTGTTGGCGATAAAGAGGCTGGCGGTGGGCCGTTTTCAGGGGGTCCAACAATTTCATGCGGAGATTAAAACCCTGGCACGACATCACCATCGGAATCTGGTTACTTTGATTGGTTATCATGCCAGCGAGACTGAGATGTTCCTTATTTACAAGTATTTGCCCGGTGGTAATCTGGAGAAATTCATTAAAGAAAGGTCAACAAGGTCTGTGGATTGGAGGGTACTTCACAAGATTGCCTTCGACATAGCTCGTGCACTGGCCTACCTGCACAACCAATGTGTACCCCGAATCCTCCACCGCGACGTCAAGCCTAGCAACATCTTGCTAGATGATGATTACAATGCGTACTTGTCTGATTTTGGGTTGGCTCGGCTACTAGGAACTTCAGAAACCCATGCCACTACCGGTGTGGCAGGGACCTTTGGTTATGTGGCCCCCGAGTATGCGATGACATGCCGTGTCTCTGATAAGGCCGATGTGTACAGTTACGGTGTAGTACTTCTTGAGTTGCTCTCGGACAAAAAGGCTTTAGACCCCTCTTTCTCTTCATATGGGAATGGCTTCAACATTGTCCAATGGGCATGCATGCTTCTGCGACAGGGTCGTGCCAAGGAGTTCTTCACTGCAGGCTTGTGGGACGTGGCCCCCCACGACGATCTGGTGGAGGTTCTACACTTGGCTGTAGTTTGCACTGTTGATACTCTTTCTAATAGGCCCACGATGAAGCAAGTTGCACATCGGCTGAAACAGCTTCAGCCCCCTTCTTGTTAGAGCTCTCTCATGAAGTTTTTCTGGGAAATAGCAGTTTATAGGAAGTGAGCCAAAGGGCCCGGTGTAATTTATCTGTAATTGTCGGTTTTCCACTCGGTCTGTCAGATGCCCCTTAGGTTGAGAATTTTTATACTATAGATGTTGTACCATAGGTGTGATGGCCCCCTTACTCCACAGTAATTCATCGGTGTCAGGGCATTTTATGATGAAGCTGCAGAAGAGTGCAGATATTCTTTTCCGCATCTCACACGAGTACTTTTAGGTTTTGTTTTTCTAGGTTCGTCGGCTGTAATAAAACTGTAGAAATTAGACTCCTGTCCCTTTGTATAAAATGATCATTCTTTATAATGGCTGCTTCAATTTTCATCACTGCAACCATCTGATATCTTATGATGCATTTTGGTGCTTTCTGGTTTATGTTCTCCATCAGATTTTGCTGGTTTTCTGCTGCAAATTCTGATTACAAAGCTGGAAATTTCGTTTTCCATTTTTTTCAAGTGTAGCAGTCCTCTGTGTTACCTTCAGCAATCAGCCCAGGAGTGTGACAGTGAAGGACCAAAAAGTATTGTAGTATTCATTTGTTGCTGCATTTTCTGTGAACGTGTACTCTGCAAATAAAGATGGTGGTTTTCTTGGTGAGTTTAGCACCTTTGGTCAGTCACATGCCAATACAAACATGGCTTGAATAGCCAGCAGTGAACAGTGTGCACTCCTCAAGATTCAAGAAGTCAACATGGGCCTTTGGGTTTTGGCGGCCCAAAAAATTGCAGCAATCTAGGATCACAAAACTGAAGCCCAAAAAACCACATTCTCACGAGATGTGCATCGCGATACCGATCACTCCATTTCGAAAACCCTCGAGTCATCGCCGTTCTCGATCCTTAATCGCCTTTCGGAAGCCGACCCTTCATGGCAATACGCCACTTGCTTCGCTTGGTCGTTTTCTTTTTCCCAGCCCACGAAGAAAAACGAAAAAAACGAAAAACTTTCCTGAGACTCCCGTCCGCTTAGCTCGCCTCGGATGTAATGCGTGTCAACATATCCCGGCGCGAACGTGTGGGCTACACATGATCTACGTAGCTCATACACAGACATTGCTTGGAGAACGATCACGACATACCTTTCGAACGCTCCACAACCACAAGCAACAATTCTTGAAAACCACCCTTCCTCTCCAAGTTCGGTGCGTCCACCGACTTTGACAATTCACGCGCGAGGCGATGTGGATCCCGAGGCAGCGAACAAGGACGAAGACAGGAAAGGGCAAAAGGAACGCAATCATGAACCCCGACATCTCTTTCATGCGCGATCTTTGGCAAGTGTTTCGCGAGACGTTTTCTCTTGCCCCTCCAAAAACGAACCTCTGCAGGACTTCTCTTTATCTGCGCATGCTCTTTCTGCACTCTTTGTCGTGTCGTCTTCGTGGCTCCTTTTTCCACTTTTTCAGTCGATCCATCGGCTGGATGGATTAGATTTGATTGATCTGCATCCTTTCAATGAAATAGAATAAATCTGGCTTGACTTGTCTCGCCACACAGTAAAGGAAGTGGACCAGGTTTGTCCGTTTGAAGAAATTGGAAAAGATTTCCGTGTCCATAAATTCCTAGAAGCGTTTATAACCCTCCAATAATGTTGGTAAAAATAACGGATTGGAATGCCCTTTATCCGATATCTTGGAAAGTTATCGACTCGATTGTGTTTTTAGCGTGCTGACACTTTGGATAGATTATCACCTTTTTTTTTTGTTGGTCTAGCTTATAAACTTGTTAAAGGTTTAAACCTGCCAACTCTCATGCGAGGTTACCGACCTCAATTCGATTGAATTATAAACTTTTATTCGATTTAGTTACCGACCGAGTTTAGGTTTACTAACTACTTATTGAATAACTTACTAATACTTGTTTGATCAATTCCGAATCACCATCTTTTCAAATAACTACTTAGCAACTTTTATCGAAGTAATTGGCCCTTATATCAAATTAACAACTTTAATGGAGAAATTAACTGACCTTTTTAACCTATGCGACCTATATAATTAACACTGCCGATTAGGTCGGCCAACTTTCATTGAAGTTACCAACTCTTCTATAAAAATACTAACTGCATTTGAGTTACTTACTAATTTTTTTTTCCCGATAAAATTATCCACTAATTATAGGCTATCAAAAATTATTATTTTAATCTACTTTTTAACATTGATTAGGTAGCTTTCTAAATGGTCAACTTTTCTAACAACTCAACAGATCCATTGATATTGCAAACTCTTATTAGAACCTATGAATTTTTTTCAGTCACTCTTCAATCTTTTCTCCGATGACCATAGAACTTGCGTGTCACTTTCACTCGAGATGTTTCTCTTTCGCTTTTTCTTTTTGGCATACTAGATTACTAAAGTAGTTTAAATGGGCCATTCTGCTGTTCACTGATTATCCACTGATGAAACAGTTATAAAGGTGGAATTGAAATCATAAGCAGACAGGAATCTAATCAAATGACCCTGAAATGAAATGATTAGTTTGATGACTACTCAGATTAGGAGAGCCATGTAAGAAGAGAAAGCCCACATTAAAGATTGATTAGTGGCCCCATCCCCACCAACCATTAACGAGAAAGCTAGGTGGCATTGGCCTTAGTCTCTTCCTTGGTTTTTTAAGTAACCAGCATACATTGTCATAGTAATAGCGAGCAAATAACTTGGCCTGAAATCATTTCACAGATACATAACAATTATGTAGATTTGGAAAAACTTTGGAAGATAAATTGAAGCAACTGGCTGGCCATCAACTTGTGACCATGATCAAATTGAGATTTACATGCTATATTCGTTAATGATAGCAAAAAAACAAGGAGTAATCCCAGCATTGATGATATTCATTTTATTTTTGTCAAACTAACATTTCATTCATTTCTGAAAAATGCATGAAAGAAACAAATTAATATAACGACAAATCAAGAATAATCCCAAACTAATTCAAAGCAAATCCATATAATAGATGAATCATCAAAATAAGGTTATGGGTTACACGTTTAAAGAGAAGATATGTGATTTCTTCAAACCAAAACTAACGGTCGATCACCGTAATCTCCAACTGTTCTTTGCTTTTCGACAATGCACCTTAAGTTCGACTCCCCAACACTAGGCCGTTTAGAGTAACAAAGTTGTACGAGCATAGATCTAACACCTGTGAGAATGAAACCTTCATGAAACCCCTCAATCTCCTATGAAACTAGACTTGTACACCAATGAAACTCGAGTGAAGCGAAACTCCAAAATCATATAAAAAAAACCAAATCTAGACTAGATTAGGATAAAAACCTCCTCGAAACAAGAGAGAGAAACTTTTAGATCTCAATTAGATCAAAAGAGAAAAGCTCCTCAAAACTTTAGGAAAGCATAAAAAGGAAAGAGAGAACCAAATAAGTCAATGGAAAAAAAAAAAAAAAAAAGGAAGGGGAGGGAGAGATCTAGCTCAAACCCTCTCCTCCAAGAAAGTTAGAGAAGACGGCTGCGTGAAGATGAGAGGGAGAGGAAAAAACCCTAGGGAGGAGAGAGAAAAAACATGCCACGATGATAGTAAGTTTAAAGAGCATTCTTTTGTGCATTATAATCAAACTAACATATAAACGGTCGATGGGAAGTGCTTTACCTAACTTATTTGAGTAGGGCATAAAAACAATTTCTAGCTAAACCATATATCGGTACGAACAATTTTTAGATAGCCTAATTCCGATGCCGTTTTTCTTTTCATTTTCTTTTTAAATTTCTGACTTGAGTTTGTTGAGTTCAAAAGTCATAAGAATCAATAATGTGGCAAATGACATATCAAATCACATCGAATCAGATTCGGTGATTTGATATAAATTCATTGGCATGTGGCGGCGGCGCCTTGGCTTGATTGGGTGGAGGAATATGAGTCCAAATCAAGACAACCGGATTATAATGCTGGGAAAAAATATTATGGACCGCTTCGAAGTAGATAAAGGCAAGACACCAAAAATTGGATACAGATTAAGACAATTAGTACAAGAAACGTGATTTCCTGCGATGCTTTCAAGATTCGCTCCTCAGATGCGGTTGGGGTCCAAACAAAGAAACGAAAGAAGATCTCACACGCCTCGCAAAGGCTGGCCATGTCGATGGACGGAGCAGGAAAAGAAACAGTGGGCGTCTGGCGTTCGAGGGTTTTCTAGAGAGAGAGAGAGAGAAGCTCGGGCTTCGTTTCAGGTGGAAACTCTCGAGAGTTTCTTGGGAAAAAGTGAGAAGCGCGTGTGACAAATCATTTTAGAATGAAAGGAGGGGCTGGGGGTGTGTGTCTCGGATCAGGGGGACCATTCGTTCAGTGACAATAATGATATCTCTCTTCTCTGCTGTTGCTGTGAAATCTGCATCAACTGCACTTCACAGTTCACGCTCTCTTCACTTACCCGCTGAACCTTCTACTGTGCTTTCCCTCTCTCTTGAGATTCCCGCTCGAAGCCCCTGTCGGTATCAGTAAACCCTAGAAGAAGAAGAAGGAGAAGAAGGGACCCTTTTTCTCTTGTCAGACTTCCTCTTCATCCTGCAAACTGTAAACACCCAACCCTAAACCTAAAAAAAAAAAGGGAGAAAAAAAGGTTCAGCGTTGGGTAGGGAATAATTAAAAAAAAAAAAAGTTCTAACTCTATTATACGAATATCAATTCAATTTTAAATTTTAAAATTTAGCTAATTTAATTATAAACATTTTGATAATTTGCCAATATAATTATTCTAGCAAAATTGGCAGAAACTCATTAACATGGGCTATTTTTACAATTTATATAAAAAAAATAATTCCTTTTCTTTTAATTCCTTTTTCTTTTTTACTTTTTTTCTCAATTTCCCTCTATCGAACTCCAAGCCTTGGCGATGGCTGGCAGAGGTCACTAACCGTAGACAAGGGCAACTAGGGAAGGAAAATAGGAAAAAAGAGAAAAAAAAATTGCAAAAATTCGTCCACGTCAATGATTGCTGTACAAAATTGGCCAAAAGAATTATATTGACAAATCATTAAAAGATTTAAGACTAAATAGATCAAATTAAAAAATTTAGAATAAAATAAATTTATGATATTTTTTGGTAATTTGCCCTATTGATGTGTGTGCTGTTATTCCTTCAAATGATTCATCATTTTCAATGTGCATACTTCAAAATGATATCAGGTGGCACGCTTAATTAGATCTTTGGCATCACATCAATATGTCACATGACATTTTAGTTTCATATAATGCTCTTTCTATAAGCATTAGAGATAGAGATTAGGATACCGAATCCGATATTACGTGTAACCCACAATTAGGTTTAGCTTGACTTTCGAATACTTTACGTCTCTTGTGCAATAAAAAAGGCACATTGGAAATGCAGCTTTCACATTGAAACTTTGCAAGATAGAAGTACATTAACTTCACATCATGTGACATACTAATATGTGGTCACCCATTCAAATAGGTCAGCGCTTGAAAATGCATATTAATTATAAACCACAATATTTAACACAGTCGGTTGGATGTGTGGCATCTTGTTCATAGAACGCTTTCTAAAGTGAAAGGCATCTCTCTCTCTCTCTCTCTCTCTGCTGCTCGGCTGGCTCTTCATGAGCAATTGGACGCCCTGAAATGCTTCTGTTTTCTTGCTCGTAACAAATGTATAGCAGTGGAATTGAATCTTCCCTTTTTATGCGAAAATCTATTGCTAAACTTGAGAGACAGTACAAATAAAGAAAACAATCTATGCTTAAACAAGTGTGTGTGTGTGTGTGTGAGAGAGAGAGAGAGAGAGAGAGAGATTAATCCTTCCATAAGTTCAATGTTTTAGCTCATGACTGCTAATTCCACTCCTAGCAACAGGCAGACCTCCATCAAGATACTCATTTTCTACATAATTAAAGCTTGCTTATCCACTAATCGAGCTTCATACTATGGAAATGCCCCTATTTTATTTCGAAAATTCAAGCCTTCCATTACAATGAGAATTTAATCTTCAAGTAAAAAAAAAACAAAAAGTAAGTAGTCCTCTTCTCTAACATCTAAATTTTGTACTTTAATCAGTCAAATAAGCTTTAAGATGATACTAAAATGATCCATGCTCTTATGGGTTGAAGATGATTAGACATTAACTTGGCTGAGCTCCCCTTACTTTCACTCACAAATTGCGAGATAGAGAAGCACATCATTTTCACTGACTTGGGTATATGTTAACTCTTCCAGCTGGGAAAATAAAGCCCTAAGAAAATCTGCTATGTTGCTGTATAATGGGTTCCTCATTTACTGCAAGTCTTGCCATTTTACCTCTGGACAGAAGAGCTAAACTACTTAACAACTTAACGTTAGGGTTTCTGCTAGTATTGAGGGCTAGCAGGAACAATAATAACAAGCTAGGCTTTATTATTTATTAGGACTCTTTAGGGTTTTGAAGTGTGGCTCAACAGCAACATCTAGAAAGAGAAAAGCGCATTACCTAGATCCTCTCAGTTATGGAAACCAAAATGCTGAATCTCTCTCTCTCTCTCTCTCTCTCTCTCTTCCATTTCTAATTTAATTGTATTTCGAGAGACTTTATGTTGTGAAAAAATAATCAACTTGATAATTGTACTTGTCTGTTGGCTGTGTTTGGCTCATTTACATCAAGTTGTGCATAATTCAAGATCTGTCTCTCTCTCTCCCCCCCCTCGAGGGAAAAAGTTTCTCGTGTGGTCCTCTTTGTTCTGAGTGGATTTTATTAAAGAATCAGTGAGATTGGTCCCTCATCTATGAGGTTGGATAGTCTCTCTCTCTCTCTCTCTCTCTCTCTCTCTCTCTCTCTCTCTCTCAGTAGCCATCATACACATCAAGATGACATTGCACAGTAACTATAAGCCACAACTTTTTGGAGCCCTTGAAATGGACTTATATATGTGAATTTCTGCTTTTATCTTCTGGCATCGTCCTCCTTGCCCATGTGATCTGGCTGCAAATTTGTTTATGGCATGATAGTAATTGTTGAAAGGGTTTGGTGGGCGTGCTCAACAAAATGCAAACATATTGAGTTTGCTAATAAAGAAGATATGTCTTCAAGCCCTATTTTCTCGTTTCACTTTTCATCACCAATAATATCCTCAGTACTAAGCATGCCTCACATATAACCATAAGGTAGGGATTCAGACCAAAGATCTTTTTGTTGTTGTCGATAAAGCTTTTTCATCACTTTTTTCATATATATTTGTAGATGGTCCCCTAGTTGCAATTATCAATCTTTGTTTGTTTATAAGTGATAGTCAAGTTCTGCTGGAATCTTTTTTGTATTCTTGAAAACATCTCACTTAGAAAATGGCGATTATTAGCCCTTCATCATATATATATTTATTTTATGCCCATGATTGATCTATAAGGACGACTGAGAATGCGATATGTCATTGGCTAACGCGTTCCATTTGAAGGATGTCGCGACACGCCACGTGGCAGAGGATGCCCCATTGCTTTTTCGTGTTTTCTTTTATGAGAGGGAGTGCATCGTTGAATTCGGCATCTTTCTTTCCGCCATAAGACTTCAGCGCTAAACTTATTCTCCACGTTTTTCTGAGGCTGTCTTTGATTTGATAGAGCTGTGTCCACACAGAAATTAGTTGCACAGAAGAAAGACATGCCGGATATCATTAATTTTCCCTTCACAGAAGTATAAGCTCTTGGAGCTGATTGGTGATACGCATAACAGGAGCTTAGCACTGCAATCCCCGAGTTCATGTAAGTCATCTTATTTATTGCTCCATCATCGATGAATTCTAGATCTGGATTTCGTTTATCAGCAAAGTGAATCTCTTTGCTTAACGCAACGAGATGAATATAACTTGGTTTGCAATTGCATCACCCGCTGATGTTTATACTTTTTTGTTGATGTCCATTGAACTACAGTTCAATTTCATAGACATGTGAGAAGCAGAGTTTGGTGGTGTAATCTCATAATCCAAACGAATTCGAAAAACTTTCTCCAGAATATCTATAATTTCTCTACTCTCCTTTATCTCCATGCAAACAATAACGCCAAGAAAAAAGGCTTTTGATGTTTATACTGATCTCTCTTTGAATTCTATCTCAAGGATGGAGAAGATGGCTAAAAACTCAAATTGACATAAACTGATTTTGACTTCTTTGCTTCACAGATTTCAAAAACAGACAGTCACAGCAAAGCTCAAGAAGAGTTAATATGCAGCAGATTTGAAACCTGAAAGGAAATTGATGAATGACCGGACCAACGAATGCGCACCGCTTTCTTCCAAGTTGTTAATATAGATATCGCACTCATGGAGGACCAATGATGATGAATATAGAACCAAAGGAAGCGGATTCACCACCGGCACAGGAAAAAATCGCTAGCACCAACCACAAGATCCTCAAGGCTTCATCATCATCTGGTTCGTCTGCGCACTGGTTAAGGTCGAGAGACCCAAGGATCGTCCGTGTCTCGCGAGCCTTTGGAGGCAAGGACCGGCACAGCAAAGTGTGCACCATCAAAGGGTTGAGAGACAGGAGGGTCAGGCTCTCAGTCCCCACTGCAATTCAGCTGTATGATCTTCAAGATAGGTTAGGGCTCAGCCAACCAAGCAAGGTTGTGGACTGGTTGCTTGATGTTGCTAAGCACGAGATTGATGAACTCCCACCTCTCCCACTGATCCAACCAGGTCACAATTTAGGTCATCAAATCCATCAATCAATCCTGTCAAAATCACATGAAATTGTTGGAGATGACTCATCAAGCAAAGATGGGTTGGTCAAGTCATCAAGATCAAGGACTTGGTCATGTTCTGATCATCATCAGGAAGATGATCAAGAACCCAATGACTGTGGCGCCTCAAAAGTCCCAGCACAGAACTATTTCTTGTCAAGAACTAGCTCAAGCTTCCATTTGGAGACTCCAAACATGTCACTATTGCCTAATTCAGCCGCAATCCATGGGTTCACCTCCCAAATTGGAGACCCTCACCATCAAAATGTCAACAATTTCATTCCATTTTCTCTACACTCAGGGAGCTCTCAGATATTCCTGTGCCCTCCTGGAGTGACCACTGCACCAACACCATCTTATTTTCCTTCGCTTTTTGCGACTTCGACGGAGTCCAATAGTGATCCTCGACCTGCCAATCATCAATTTCAAGTTGTGAGCTCAGTTAACTCACACAACATTTTACCAAGTTCTCTTGCACCACCTCTTCTGATCTCTGCTAGTTATCCGAGTTTCATGAGAGCCTCCCCTCTTGACGGGAGTTGTACTGAGGAGGGTCTTCACTCACACAACAGTTTTGGAGGTGACCAGCCAAATAAAGACCCATGACAGGTAAATTATTGCATTTGGCGCAGAAGCAATTATGTATAGGGTATACAAATATATAGTTGCCACCATGAAGAGGTGAAAGTAGTTCATGTAATAATTAAGCTCTTGTTTATGGTTTTCTTTACACGGATGCGTTGTTTGATTGAGTGATTGGCAATACGGTATTCAGATAAAAAAAATAGTTATTTTTTCCCCTTAATGCTGGCCAATCTAAGTGGTCCTTAATTGTACAGAAGAAAAATAAGTATTGGACAGTACATGAAAATCAGTGATCTTGAAGTGTTCTTTCATATATGTACTTGATTTCTGCCATACCGATTAGATACTTTTAAATGTGAATGTCATTTTGTGGTGTATCATGTACATCACAATGTTATTTAGAGAATCATTTATGATTATAATGCACCAAATAATATAACTATTTAAATCAAATCAAAACGATACAATAAATTTACGAATGGCCGCAAGTTTGCAGCTTTGAGCACATCTCTCTTTCCTTCGATGGATTAAGGAGAGAGGTACGATGGTAGGAATCAAACATTTGACCTCATGAAAGACAAATAGCTAACATGTAATTTGTCTAATTAGAGCAAACTAAACATTTACATAATAAGTGAAGTTCAATCAACGAACTTTTTTTTTTTTGAATGTTTGTTTTTTCTTAACAACACCTTAAACTTATCAACTCTTATGTGAATTTGCCAATCTTATTTGAGTGATTTATCAATTTTTTTATTTGAATTTTAGGTTATCAACTCTTATAATCTAAGTTATTTACCAGCAATTATTTCATTCTTTTTATCAACTTTTATTTGTGTTTCTTACGAAAGACTTGAATTTATTATCTCTTAATTGCATGACTTACTATCTTTTTTCCCTTTAAATTACCCACTAATTTTGATTTACCCACTTTTTGTAGTTAACTAGCGACATATATTGGTCTTTTTTTTTTTTTTTAATTAACCAATTGTTTTATTGAGTTACTAGCATATCAACATCCATCATCTTTTATTTGTATGACTTCTAGCTTTTCTCCAATTAAATTACTCTCTAATTTTCACATTTTTTAGTTGCTTAGCAACGTATATTTGACTTTTATTGAAATGTTACTTTTAATTACTTAGTTATTTTTAGATTCTTCAACCTTTTTTTAGAAAAATACCAACTTCAATAAAATGTTTACCAGCTTCAATAAACTGATCACCAACTTTTCTCCGAATAGAATACCATCACTTAATTGATTTAGTTGCCAATGTTTATTTTTTTAAACTATCAGTATCTCCTATCTCTAATAAGAAAACGTGCTCTTGTCATGTTTAAAATTTTATTTACCTTTTCGTATCAATAACTTAAGTTAACCAACTATGTATGAAATTATCAACTTTTATTCGTGTCACTTAACTTTTCTCCCATCAAGTTACCAATTAATTTGTCTACCAACTCTTATTTAAGTTGCATTTGTGTTTTTTTCTTCTAAAGTTTGAAAACTTTTCAATTTAGTTGCCAAATTTTTTATAAAATTAAAAAGAAAAAAAAAAACTCCTCTTATGAAAACAAGCTTTTAACACATTGATCGATTTTTTTAACGGTATAAGATTTGAGCACATAGACAGTAAGATTAGTACTGTATTATCCGTACGCAAAATTTAATTTTTTTCTGGTGCTTATAAACTTTATAAAGGAAATGCAGTTATTGAGGGTAAGCACATTAAGCAACCACAATGGAGGGTATTTTTAGCTTGTATTAGCCCTTCAAAATCAACAATGATCCTCTATTCCATTCAGAAGCATCATCGATATCTAAACAAATATTAACGATTGATATGTTAATCATAATTTTCATATGTTCCTTTTTCATATGGATTAATAGCGGGGCACCTGATGGAAAACAAGGTGCAAGTACTTACATATATTTAATCAATTACATCAGCTTTTGTATAAATCAATGTGAGGCTTCCAAAAAATCACGAACTGAAAATGTCAACATGGACATTAACGCTGTTAAATGGGCACTAACCGTCCACATTTGTGTCCATTATGGCCACTTGAGATGATGCTACATCAGTAGAGATGTATTAGATTACTGAAACCATGCATGTTCTCTTCTCATCGCCCACAATCTGAATGGAGACAACACAATTTTTTTTTTTTTTCCGAGGAAGCGAGCCATGTCACCGGTCATGCTAAACTTTTGCTGAGCAAGCGAGCCATGTCGGGCAAAACCATATGACACGGCAATTTGTTTAACATAGGCCTTGCACTGAGTTAAATCGGAAAAGCCGATCGATCGGATTAACAAAAAAAAGAAGTTTGCCTAGTAAAAAATTTAAGTATTTGTGCCCTCGTTCACCCTGCGCTGAAAATAGCATGGGATTTCATGTTGAAATTTTTGCTGGGCTAGCATTCTTGCGACCATAGAATCGAGCAACTAAATTTCTTATGAATATTCTTGACCCCACGCGGACGACTTGTCTTAGATTAGATCGAGTATATAAAACTGGATGAACTTGTCCGATTTCTTGGTGTCGCGTAACCGTAATACCGAAATGGCGGAAAGAAATCATTGGAGAAGAGAGTTCAAAAGAGAGTGTTTGCTTAAAAGATTTCGGCACCATTGAAGTTCGTGGCTCAGCGCTTCTGCAGATCAAGGCGCGACCCAAGATGGCCTCGGCACTGTCATGTCGATTTGAGTTTTCATTTAGCACGAGCAGGTAATGAGGTCGAATGGTGGAGGAGAGGAGGAGGAGGAAGAAGAAGAAGAAGAAGAAGGTGTTGCGCCGTGCAGACGGAGATCGCAGAGGTGATGGGAAAAGAAGTGATTTCGGGGAGTCGTGCAGTGTTGAGTTATGTGAATCTCTCTGCTGGAACTTCACCGGACCGACATCCGCTAGTGATTCTTGGGAATCATGAGCCATTTGTGTGAAGCCAGAAGCTATGAATGGAATGCCGGTGGCCTCGTTGGGTTTGAACTTTTGCGGTCCCAGCGCTTCTCTCTCGTCAAGGAATTCAGGCGTGAACGTTTCGGTAACGAGGGGCGTGTCTCTATTGAATCTAGTACGAAATATGGGGATCAAATTGATCATGGGGTGTCGAGGTGATTGCATTTGCCGTCGCGATTCACGTGGACTGCAGATGCGTCCTCGATACAGACCGCAGGAAAGCGGCAGCGTGTGCTCCCGCCATGTGCATACGCACGAGGAGCGCGCTAATGGGCGAAAAGCAAAACATGCAGGAGGACCCAGCTATAGCGTGACTCCTGAAAGAGATGGATAGAAACTTGGCAGGGATGAAATGGTGTATGATGAGGACTTGAGGAGTGTTCACATAGGGGTGGAGCTTGTATTAGGTGTTATTCACTGGCTAGAAAGAGCACAATCACACTGTCAGTACCGCGCTACTCTTTCGTTAAAGAAAAGTTTGATCCCTCTGTCGTCACCGAGGATCGGAAGAGATTTACAGAAACAGAGCGACTAGAAGAATCAGGAAAACACACTAAAAGGCGCTACTTGAAAATCAGCCGCCTGCAGTGGCCTGTCGGTTGGGCTCGTGGACCAGTGGCCAAACTGCTCACTACTTCGTTAACCAAGTCCTTAAAGATCGATCTCTCGATGTCCAATACTACTCCTGAAACGTCGTCAGAACCTGCCCAGTTCAGCTCTTGATGGGTCAAATCTTTGGATGAGATAGTCCTCAAATCGTCGTCCTCATCATCAAACCTGCAATATGGGCGTTCAGTTTGAAGCTGATCTATCTCAGAGCACAACCCTTTCAGGAGCTGCTGTTGTGCTGTCTTTCTCCCTGCCAGCTTATCTGATGAGAACCAGTTCCTGGAATAATTCGATAGTAGTCTATGCACTAAGATCTCGCTAACGACATCAAATATCAGCTTTCTTCGCATTTTGTGGCCTTGTTTTGACTGGATGGTGCATTCCCTGGCCTGATCTCCACTTGAAATGTCGTTGCTTGCCTTGGTTTGTTCTAGCATGTGGAACAAGTTTCCTGAAATCAGCCGGATGGTCATTAATCCAGAATCAAGATCACTCAGCAGACCAGATGCTGACAATATCTCTGAAATGTATGCGTGATCCGAGCTTGTGCTCTCCCTTGGGAATGCTGTGCCAGGTCCTTGTTTAGTGGAGATTGCTTTTATTTCATTCTGAACCAGGGGAAGATTGACTAAGCTATTCTGGTTGATAGCTGAGCC
Source organism: Eucalyptus marginata (assembly GCA_014182565.1). Lineage (NCBI taxonomy): Eukaryota > Viridiplantae > Streptophyta > Magnoliopsida > Myrtales > Myrtaceae > Eucalyptus > Eucalyptus marginata. The sequence goes on from CM024593.1 coordinate 29,917,506, forward strand.
AAAGCTGCTTCTTTTGCTATCAGATAAATTGTTTAGCTCTCGCAAATTCCACTTTACCTTGCCAGAAACTTCATCATCTGCAATAAGGATATATAAGAAACTGGTTCAGCCTTGCATTCTTCCAAAAAATTGCAGAATCAATATGACCTTTCTTCCTCCTCTCCTTTATGAACAAAGAACATAAATGCATTCACATACGTGAGCAATGCAATTTCAGTTGTACTGTGAACTTCTGGTGTATCCTTACATGTATGATTATATTAGTAAATTAGAGCACTTTCAGCAAGTAAATCATGTTCTCTGAGTCAATATTATTATGGATCAGTGAAAACATTATTGGAGTTATGAATGCAAGTCACCTTTAAAGGGTTCTGAGGTCATTTTCACTGGTGATGGTGCTTCGTCTTCAAGGTATGATGCATCAAGGACGGAGACTGGACTTGGTTGTTCTGTTGTAGGTATCCCAAGTTTCCTGCTCAATTCCTGTTCTCTCGTGGGGAATGTTTTCTGTATGGGAGATAATGAAGTACATTTAGTATGTGCATTATTGATAATGCTTCTTCCTTAAATTAAAGGAGAGCAACTTACTCTTCTGGTTTGGTCATCTTGAGGGAATGTGCCACGGATTTCAGCAAAGCTATATACGCTGGAAACTTCTGTGTCATCCTGAGAGTCCATACTAGCTGCAGATTGCTGAGAAATGGTGTTACTTTGGTCGCTGAGATCTCTTGTATGGCTGCTCTTCTTGTTCCCTCGGTCAGAACTAAGAGGCACATGATTAGTTTTGGATTTGGGTGCTCTCCCTGGAGAGCGTGGTTCTTTTGTTTGCTTCCCCTGGTTACTTGTCCCCTGAGCATCTGTTGCCCTCAATTGCTTCAGCATAAGCCGTGGGCTTGAAGTTCCTGAATTCCTGCATGAACTGGTGTTTTCAGAAACATGTTGGTGCTCCACTGCTACTCGCGTCAATGTGTTTCGAGAACCAATTTTTCTGTCCAGGAATTGGGGTTGCCTACTGGAAACCTTTCTTGGAGTGAGATCCTCGTTTTGTTGCTGCTCAACTGATTTTCTCCTGCTACTTGGAGAAATCTGGAGCTTGGCGAGACCTGACGTGGAATTGACAGGGGATCCAGGGATGTTCAGTTTTTCTATACTTCTTTCTTGTTTCGCGGCAACAATAGTGGACTGCAATTTCTTTGGGGAGCTGATTTTCTTGAATTTGGGAGAATCTGGGGCTTCAGATTTTATGTTTCCCCAGGGAGCTACTCTTGATCTGCTGCCTGAGCTGCAACTGTTTGTTTGAAGCATAGACTCTGAAGCCTGGACATCTTCCTTGCCCTCCGATGTCTCTTTGGATCTTTGCATTGCTTCGAGCATCTGTTTCAGAAATCTCAGATCCTTCCCCGATTTCTTGAACTCAAGCTGTGGCAACCTTTTCTCAATTTCTCCATAAACTGAGAGGGTTGAATTTGATTCTTTTGGATGTGATGGAGTAGACTCAGGGACCAGCACTGCGGGACTTTGGCTTCCTTCTGGTCTCTTCCGTGTAGTTGCTTGTATTGGAAACTGTGAACTTGGGTTGAACTTCATGACTGAATCTACAGTGGCCTCCTGCTGCGAGATGGCTGACCTTTGACTCTTCCTTGGGGAGCCAGATAGCAGAGCAGGCTTGTTTCCGTCAGGTGTTCTCGACGAAACGGAGAAGGGATCCAATGCTTTAGGTGAGTAGGTTCTGCTATCGCCGACCTGAAGCTTGGTGCTTGACACTGAATCTGGGAGGGCTTCCAGTCCCATCAACTTCGCTACCACACTCGATTGCCTCGTGTGGCTCCCTTGTTCTTGGGGTAAATTCACAGTTTGACCCATACTGTGGCTCACCCTTTGATGATTCCCTTGCAAATGACGCGACTGACTTTGAGAGGAAAATGACATGGAGCCTCTCTTGCTATCCAACGAATGCCTGGGTAGCTCTTTCAGCTTGAAGTTGGACTTCAAAGCGTCCCTTGATTCTCGTCCGTCATAAGAGAAACGAGGAGCGTCCTTCTTAGACAGAGAACAAAAACTGTCAATTTCCATCTGTTCGGCCGAAGGCTGAGGTTGGCGAAGGTTAGGAAGGTTTCTGCATGATTCAGACACATGAGAAGTTTTTGATTTAACAGATTTTGACGGCTTTAGTGGCCTAGGCGAGTCTATATATGTCAAAGTAGCTGCTTTATCTTTGGTTTGGGGCCTCAATAAAACCCCATGGGCTCCTCTGTAGTTGGAGCCCTTGGCGATATCAGTGAGGTCATGGGATTGTCCACTCAAATGCTCAGGGGCATTTGAATGGTGGAGTGGCGAGCCGTGACGCTGGTTAGTTTGGGTTGTGCTTAGCCTGAACAAAGATGGTTCTGACTTTGCTGGTCTAGTCTCCTCAAGCGAGGAGAAACTAGACGAATTGCATGAAGACGAGACAGAGCTTCTTGAGGAATCAGATGACAATCTGTGTCTCTCGAACTTTGTTGCCTTGGAGTTTTTCACCTGCATTGGTAATTTATCTAATCAACATCCTGGAAAATTTAGCTCTGATCATATGCTTCGGTTTTTCGCATGACTTACTGCAGATTTTTGTAAGACCCCATCTTCCTCTGCATCGACAGTGGCATTTTGACCTGAGGAAACACCGGGAGTTAGACGTCTTTTGCAGCACTGAAGAAGATTTACGTACTACGGAATGCAAGCCAACTGAGGTATCATCCGTGCGTAAATGTTTTCATGAGTCACAGGGATAATATTCAGCTCTCATCAAACCATCCACACCATGTTATTTTCTTGTAGCGGGGTCTCTCGTTGGAAAAGGAAAAGAAGTTCTAAGAGAACCCTTTTCTCTCCAACGAGTTCTGATTCGCATTTGGCTTAATAACACATGGTTAATCTGCAGGAATTCTAACTACTGATCATTGCAACTGCTCTGACATTTTCATCCGGCTTCCGCAGAGCACGGGCTGCGGAGCGTTTATCAATTTTCTTCTATCAAGTGAGCAAATTTACACCAGGAATAATGGAAGCTAAAAGTAGAAAACCCCCGTAACAAGTGAAGAGGCTAGGATCAATGTGCAGTGTGGTGGTCGTGCATGATTGCTGCGCATCCATATTGACCGAGTTGCTTTTCAGCAGTACATATACAAACCAGGAGATAAATTTAGATGAAAAGGCCAAGGAGTTCCGAGGAGATTCTTACCTGCAAGAAGCCTCTTGTGGTTGTGGCCATTTAAGCGTCTACCGGAGAGAAAATTCTGACGATCGAAGAGCTGAAAGATCCCATTCATACACCCGATTTGCTTCTGCATTCCTGCCTTGTCATCTGTCAATGAATACAGGATTCTCGTAGACATGTTTTGCACTCACAATGCCAAACCTACAAAGTTTATGCAGGCATGTGCTTCTGGAGCTGCAGCAGAAACTCCGGGTAAACTGGGAGGCACTGAATTTCGCGTTTCAAAGCAGACAACCACGCATGCATTTCAGCATGGATGCATTCTCCTTCTGCTTTGGCTTTTTTTTATGTACAGGGCTCTAAGAGGCTCTGTGGCGGGTGAGAATGGAAGTACAATTGAAGATGAAAATGAGGATAACAGAAGAGACCAAATCCTGCGATGCTGCACAGGAACAAAGGCATGGGACAACGGACTTTCAAGAACGAGGTGAGCAGATAAGTTTCCTGCGAAATTCAGGAGGTGGGATTATATGAATGGGGGAGGGGGGGACCCAAAAGAAAAAATCGGATCAGCCAATGAGAAACTGAAGGGAGCTAGGATCCAGAGCCATGCTGGAGGACCATTTCAGCAGCGAGAGTCTCTTTCTGCAGACTCGAGAAGAGATGTTTTTCTGGGTTTCCTCGCAGAACGAAGCAAAGCTGTGTCTTTTTGGCTCTCTCTAGTATAAAAAGGCTGCTGAAAAAGCTAGCCTATATAGCTTGAGAGAGAGAGGGAGAGAGAGAGACAAAGGGGTGTGATGTAATGTGAAATGTTTGTTATGTAAGCAATGTTCACATCAGTTCTGGAGAGAATGAGAAGTGGTGACAGGCTTTTCTTATTCCCATTGAGAGAGAGAGAGAGAGAGATTAAAGAAAAGAAGGAAAAAGAGGAGAGGGGGAGAGGAAGAGAAGCTATCCAACAGCAATCTAGTAATGAATTGGAGGTGGGAAATTGTGGGTCAGATCTGAGGAAGTTTTTTCTATTTTTTCTGGTCCAAACTAATCCTCCTCCTCCTCCTCCTCCTCCTCACTTTCATTTGGACAGAGTAATGTGGGTGGGTCTGAGCTCGGAAGGCTGGACCTCTCTACACGACCATGTGGCCTGTGTCAGGCCGGTGTCGACGCCACCATGGGATAGAAATCGAGCAAAACAAAACCCAAAATTCAAAACGCGGGTTTATGCTCTGGAATCTCCTCTCCTCCTCCTAAAGAAAACGCTCCTTTTCCATCTTTGGGACACGATAGAAAGAAGAGATCTGTATCGAATTCTGCTTCTTTATTCCATCAGATCCCATTGGGGGCACTTTGCCCCCTGAAGTTTCCTTCCTTCTCCTTGACTTTTGAGGCTATTTCATGGCTCACATGGAGGAGATCCGATCCGCACAGAGAAGTTAAAAGGAACATGGCATGGATGAAATTTACTTTCGGGTAAGAGCAACGCTGCAGCTAGAGTGCTGCTCCTTGGTTTCTAATTTGAGCCTGGAATCTGACTCAGATTGATTGATTAGGGTCTATACCTTTTGTTTGTTTTCCTGATTAGTGCTGATGCCTAGGTTAGCAACCTTGATTAGACGCGAATTATCCCTTATTTAGTGTACGTTGATTTGGTAGGTGGCTTATTAATTAACTTTCATTCGCGATTTAGTGTCGAAAGGAACGGGCTCCAATCAAGCACGGGCCAGAGTCAACCAAATATGAAGCAGCCCTGCCTAAAATTCTAGATGTAAAGTGATTTCCAGCTCATGTAGACTCATTGCATTGGTCGCTTAGGTGGGTTTCGGGTGGCACTTTTGTTCTATTACCGTCAAATGATATCTCGAATCAGCTTTCACATACGCGCTGGACTGCAAAGTCACCGCTTTGATCCGGCCAAAGTTGGAGGTCGCATTCATAGTAAGACGTAAAGATTATAAATTTTTTTTTCTTGTTGGCTACAGGACATACATTACGCTCAGTGGGCAGGACACTCCCATCATTCTCTGTGCAATGCAATCGATCTATATCGCCACGTCGACGTAATATCCACTAGTGGACCACATGGTAATTAAGATCATCGGGGCGAAACCTAAACACAATTCACAATTCACAATTCGACGATTCTCAAGAATTCGAATCCGTCTCTTTGTTCTTCCCCCCCCTATTTTTTTCCGTGGCGGACGAAACTTCGTACGCCTTGAAACCCCCGAAAGATCGCTACATGTTTCCTTTTATCTCCCCCTTTCCTCTTGGTTTTTTTGGTTTCTTTTGGGGATTGAACGGTGGCAGAATTGATGAACTTAAAGCGGAGGACAGGAGAACATGGACAGTGATGGGCATCGCCACGGCCGACACACAGTACTTCAGACAGCGATCACACATAGTGCCTGGTGCCACGATTAACGTGAATCCGATGTACTCGTCGCTTATCTTCGAGATCATCTGCGATTAAGTACATGCAACCTAGGCCACATGTTCGCATGTTGTTTCTCAATTTTATCCCCCATATATAAAAAAGAAAGATAAGGTGGAGGCTCCTAATCCTAAATACCTCCGCCCTTTATTTATGTTTTTTTCAAATTTTTCCGTACGAATTTATTCTCTTCTGGAAGAGATTATCGTCGTGCAGCGTGTAATACGCGTTGTATCTCACGTACTGTTGTACCATCTTTTTTTTAACTCCAACAAAAGCTTTTGTTTTTTTAAATTTTTGTTGGGAATTATGTGCAGCTTTTATGGATGATCGCTCGTATTATTCTTTTGCGCTAAACGATGCCTTGTGATCTAGTCCTGGGTATGGTCTTAAATTTTTTGTAGTGCCAACTACAATTACGTGCTCAATTATATGCATTAAATGCATATTTAATTATGGTGCCTGTTTGCGCTGTATTTGCATTCGCCCCTTGATGGTGATCATAGAATTTCCAGAAAATTCCTTTCACTGTCAGAGGTAATGTGGAGATAATGGAACTAAAATAAGTGCAAGACATGGTGAACACATAAAGAAAGTATGCATAAAATGTAGAGCGATATCATACGATATTTTTTTCATCGTCAGGGGTAAGCATGATTTTAAGATGGAGTCTGGAATTTGAAAATCGGATTGGTGGTAAGCTATACAGTTTTAGGTTCCAAAGTATATATAAAGGTTTCGGGTTCCAAAAATTAATAAACTTATTTCGATAGGTAGATTCCAAGTTTTAAGTTGTAGGAATCGAAACCTATAAACTCAAACATATAATAAGTTTTAATGTTTTTCATAGTTCATGTTTTCACGTGATCTTACGGTATTTCATGCCGTTTGATGATGAGCGTATAATCTAGAAGCATTAGTCCAAACTTCCATTTTATGATCAATACTTTTACTTCATTAATATTCATATTTTTCGCATGTCTAAATATAAATTATGGTTCAATGAATTGTAATAGCAAGTGGTGGTCATTAAAGATTATAATTCAGTATAATTGTCCAATTAATAATATAGATAGAACCTGAGTAAACTTTAAACAGGGAATGTTCCAAGTTCTAGAGTATGCAAGGTAGGTTCCATGTTCCAAATAATGAAGAAATTGTTTCGATGGGTAAGCCGTCGGGTAAATTTCAAGTTCTAAGTGAAACCTATATATAATTTGGAACCGTTCACCCCTACTCATCGCCAATCCTAATGCAATATCTCTCTGTTTGCATGGTAGGCCGAGACGATTTTCAAGCCTAATTCCGTTTTAGACCGAACATGACAAGACCTTGGTAGTCCCTCTGAATACATGCGAGAGTTGGTCCGAGGGATAGTAATTGTATAGTACATTCGTATGAGTCCTTTGATGCTCACATCGAATTGTGATCATATGCGACATATATGTCGAGGACTCGATTGGACTTGGAAGGTATGGAAAAGTGTGACCCTACAATCACATTGAGTGTTGGTTTCTTTGTGGACATAGCTATCCGGATGACTTATAGGATTCACTCAAACCCTAGTGGATCCACCAAAGTCTAACCTCTTTGCCCCACTCCTTTTTTCTATCACGAAATTGGCCATTGAATTGATTGAGATGGACCGTGGATCTTTTTCATTCTCACACGATTGTTGTCATTTACGTGCCATTCTGTTTTGTCCTAACGGGGTTATCATTTTCCGTTTCCTGTGTCGCTGGAGCGATGCAACCTATAGAATATTATCGTATGTGCATTTGTCACATCGCTGCTCTCACCTTTTACAAAGAATAACGCAACAATCTTCACCGAAAAAAGTTATGTGTAGCACATTGGTTTCGCAAGCTACACGTCTCCTCCTCCTTTTCAGGATCATGAAGCATATCAATCCCAAGATCGGCGTCCAACTCAAGATTACAAAAGGAGAAATCTCGACAACATCATAAGTCGCGCATATCTAATTACAAGTGCAAATCGAGGTAGAGTCTGTTCACGTGAGAAGCTATCGTAATCTTAATCATTAGTTAGATCCTATATATAGGAAGTGCTTTGAGGTAAAAATGGAAGAAAACACGATCATCCTAACTTGATGAGGATGACACACGCGGATAGGTTAAACAAGAAAATGCTCTCGTTCATCCCCTTGTCATGTTGCATTGGATGATGCGTATGATTCCATGAAGACCCCACCATCCCCAATAATCAGCCGGTTAGGGTTGGCGAGTCCCAGGAGGCCTACTTGCTTCCACTTTTTCTTCACAAGGAAAATCATTTGCATGACTTATGTCTTATCTTTGAATGGGAATGCCCCACATGTCAATTCGTACCCATACAGTCATACTCATGCGTAGAATGACGTATTTGTACGTCCTTTATATTTTTCGGGTTGTGTAGTTCGGTTATGTGTAGAATGAATCATTTCAAATGAATATCTTTTGCTTGATTTCCTTGGATGCGACTTTTATAAATTAGTATAGACCCCATTATCACTGGAATTCTCTTAAATCAATCTTGCAGTTTGGCAATTACGCGATATGGATCTAAAGATTTTTGAAGGAACTGAAACGCCACATACACACACACACAATTGGGCAATAAATTGGCAAGTTAGTATGACTTTGATAGTATTTTTCCAAAAAATAGATATTCATATGTTCTTGATCTCATGCATGTTGAACCATTGTGCTAGATTCTCTTTTTCCCCTTAAAATTTCAGGACTTGTGCTAGGCTAGATTTCATGTCTACATGCTTTGTAAGAGTCAGTCCTATATAACAGATAATGAATGAAGTAATGCATAGGGTAAACTAGGGATACCTAAAAATTTTAGTTAAACAAAGAAAGATCAATAAGTAATTCATCACATTTATCATGTGAACTCATTGTCACTTCGCTTGATTTGAATTTTTAAGTACAAAAGTGTACTTTGATACCTAGGATATGTACATTCATAATTGAGATGGAAATTCCCTGAAATTGATGTGGCCTACAAACATCTACGCCTTCTTGGAACTTGCATACAGGCATATCTTCATGCACAACCCAAGTATTCGTAACCGAAAAGATACAAACCCTAAATGTCGAAGGGAACATGCGATTGGATAAGAGGGAGTACGATGGTGATGGTGATGGTTGAAGATGGAAGCAACAGAGAGAGAGAGAGAGAGAGGAGGGAGGAGGGCACAAAACCACATGGATAAAGTAGGAGCATCACGTGAAAGGTCGCCTTAGCTTCGTAAGACAGGGAGCAAAGACCCGCCCACAACTATCTCCATCGCATACAGTATACTAAACGAAAAATAAAAATAAAAATATCTGTGATGTATCTATGTATATTTTATTCGAAAGTTATTATATTCCAAGAGCATGTATACGAGCATTCAATCAGTCGCCATGATTGGATTGGCACGTGATATCCCACCTCATCCCCCCCAACCCCCAATTCGCCATGTGATTTGAGCAATAAAATAACTTGGGGAGGGGTTTGTGGGTCAAACCCATCTAGGATTAATGCAATCCAATTGAAAAGCACCCAAAAAGAAATTTGAATCTCATCGCATAAAAAAAAATCTTGGTCAGAGATGGAGGGTAGGAGGGAAAGGGGAAAGTTTGAATGCTATAAATTTGTCTCTTAAAAAATAAATTTCGAAGCTGATCGTACCATGCGCGATATAAGATACTTACTCATGGTCATAATAATGAATTAGTTAATTTAAGGGTGAGTATGGTGAATTTCCTACGGTATAAAAGAGGCTCAATAAAATTATAATCTCAAACTCTAAAAAGGTAAAAACATGAGAGAAAGGTGAAGTGTACACCGTAAGAAAAGTGAGACGAATTGCATGATACAAAAAAGTGAAGTCTACCCCGTAAATAACGAAGAGGTCCTTTGGAAGATTTCTTATGGAAATAGGAAGGGCAAACGTAGAAGGAGGCAAACTGGGACGAAACTTAAACAGCACCGAAGTCATGGAAATGTCCCAACGAGGAGCACAATTGGGGGATATTATTGCAAATGACCTTAATTTTGTGGAAAACCCATTTATGGAAACCTTAATCGAGACAATAAGATATAGATAAATTACCTGCATAATACATCTTAATTTACTTTTCAAGGTGATTATCATGGTTTGTAAAGGATACAATAGGACAATTAATTATTCCATCATTAAGAGGATTTCAACCTAGAACTTTGAAGCTCTATTAGTAAAAGTATGCGGGCGGTATATATTGTTGTTTTTCCGTAAAAGTACATGCAAAAGTATCCGTTCCTTTTAGTAATTGAAATGAACAATAAACTTAATAAACACCTGTATTATGAGTGTATTTTACGGGGAAAAAAAGTACGTTTATTTTATTGACAAAACTGAAGCTTTCAAAAAAGCTTTCTCGAAATTTTGCGGTGGATAGCTATTATGTGTCGATTATGACTCTTTTACTTCAAATCTCTTTCAAAGTTCAGCCCACATCACGTAATCCATTAGCTTTATAGATCAATCTGGTCGGCCTAGCTAGCAATTATAAATACTTGTGAACACGTAACATCTTTGCTTGAATCAATTAGAGCTTTACAAGAAGTGGTTGTGTGGCCATCAAACAAGGGATGGTTCCACCCCCAAAGTACAACAAACCCATTTAATGAAGGGTTTAAAAAGTCAAAAGATTCCATCCTACCCCCCTTTTTTTTCTACAAGTATAGAAAATGATCTTCAAGATCTCACGGATCACACAGCTTGAGGTTGAAGAAAACCATGCCATTCAATGAAACTTCAATGTTCTTTCCTCATTTCCCACGCTCTTATCCCCTCTCCCGCAAGCCTCGAGCACATCGAAGGTGAACAATCAAAACCCTAGTTTCGTTTTGGTGTTTTTGCTTGGCTAATTCAAGTAAGGACATGGTATGGCAATTGCCGATGGGCGGAGGGCGCCCTCGAGCGAGCAGTTAGCCCTTCGAGGAAACAACCAAAAAGCCATTATACTAATCATTCCCGCAAAGTTGAAATGCGCACGCAAAGCCTACAATCATTCATTGGCATGTCACTAAAATATAGCCCTCGTCACGTGAATCAAGAAGCATTTTGGCAGCAAAACACCAGTGGCCCTAATTAATCAAAATGAGCTGGACTAGATATTCCCCCTCGACCCGATCGACACTTCCATGATCCTCAAGGAACAAGCCATGCAGCGCAAGTTTGCCAGTTCAATGGGAGTTAAATAACCCCGTCCGTCACATGCCGACCTGCGGAAATGGTTATGAAGTAGTTTCTATGCACCGTATGAGTTGTATCGGGCTAAACAATTGGTGCAAATTTATCTCTTGCGAACTACTTTAGAGATATGCAATCTCTCTACATTTTCTATGCTTTCCATATGTTTTACATGCCCTCCTTTTGTTTTCACTACTAGCTGGCCAAGAACGAACCCTAGCGAGTGGGTATGCTCTTGATGATCTTTCGCGCGGTGGGTCCAAAACATTTCTTTCAAACACGCCCTCTGTTAGAGATATTTTAACACCCTCGTGGTCATCATGTGTTGAGGTACTCTGAGATACCCCTCGCATCGGATGAAAAAGAACCCATCAGCATCTCACCAAACTCGTTTTGAAAAAGATTTCACTTTGCTCAGACGACCCTTTTTGAAGTCTGGCCACGATCATGTACGCGGCAGTACAATCATTCCGTGATAGCTACTTCGGACCTTGTTGCGTGCATGGGGCTGGATCGCAGTGGGAAAGGCGCATGGGGTTCAATGAGAATATGGGCGTTAGGTCCCATCCTCGAAAGAAAGGAACGCTGAGCAAGCCAAGGAAAATGATGAGGAAATCACATGATGGCTTTGAAAAAGCGAGGAGCTTACAGAGAAGTTTTTAAAAGATAAAAACCCCCCCATCATTGCAAGGTCAGAACGCAGAAGCCGTGTCAGGTAGTAGATAGGAATTTCTTGCGGCCAGGGAGGTGCACGCAATTATTAACAAAGACCTTTCCGGGGTCATCTTTCGTGTGCCGATGGTCCTATGATTTCGTACGTTTAACTTGATCGGAAAAGGAGGAGGAATCGATCGAGTGGGGGGGCTTGCGTGGACCAAGATGATGATGCCCGACATGCACATGGTCGCATTCCCAAGGAAGCGAAGGTGATAGGACGTACTCCGCGAGCAAACTATCAATTCAGTATCTTGCGAAAGTCATGTAAAAGAAGAAGCATAACTAAATGATGGATATCTTCAATCTTAGACATGGGAAATTGAGAATTAAGGAAGTGTAGGTATCCATGCTTCGTTTGCGTATTGGTCTTGTATCAGAATATAATATTCTTAAGGAGTCATAATAGTGGCAATTATCATGAAGTCCGCCCGGCAGAGTCAAGTTAACTCAAATCTATAGCAATGGATATCTTCCCAATACCAATGGATATCTTGTACGCTGGATTCACTTGACATCTTTTAAAGGAGGATTAGAGATTTTATGAGTAATAATAGACGAAGATAAGCAAATTAAGTTCAACAAAAAGGACTTTAGACGTAATCATGCACAAATTTAATGGACAAAAGGCTATAGTCAAAAGTACCAAAAAAGTTAAAAACTTATTGTATTTATGTCAATCGATCATAAATATTTTTCACATTTTTACAATTAAGTTCATCCAATAAATTTTGGTCAGAAACCACTAATGTGGATACCGTCAGTCATGTATGACACGACTAACTCTAATGTCAATATTTGATTTTTTTTTTTCTCTCTTTCCCTTCTCTTTCTACTAGTGGCCGATCATTGGCCTCCCATAAGCGTGGGCAAGTGCTGGCAAGGCCCCCCTCACCCAACCCCAAGTGGTCTTACCGAGAGTTGCCTAGGCATGGTTTGGCCTCATTAGGCTTCGCTAGATCTAGTGGTGGCCGACGAATAGCCACTAGCAAAAAAAAATTATAAAAAAATATTAAAAATTTTAAAAAAAAAATGTCTACGTTAATGCCGGTTATGTTACATAAGCGTTTGACATTCATATTAGTAATTTTCTATCTAAATTGAACGGGTGAATTCAATTGGTAAAATATGAAAATGTGTAGAAGTGAATTGACAAAATTAAAAAATTTAAGATTGAATTGACACGAGTATAATGGACTAGGTTTATGACGCTTTTGATATTTTTTCCTAATACTATGTGCAAAGAGGGAAAATGAACCCCCAAAGAAAGAAGCTGAAATAAGGGTCATATTTACACAATAATCGAACTAAAACAGAAAATTTACATGACTAATGGTCTCACATCAAATGCTTTTGTGGGCTGCAAAAGTCAATTTTAGTGTGGCGTGTTAGATTTTAATCAAGCGACTGTTGTGGGTGTTCGAGAATGGCTAAAGACTCCTCTTCGAGATAAAGGCATCGCAATCCTTTTTTCTGATAACGTTACTTCAGTGACAACGACAGAGGTTCGTGGAGAAGAATCCTCTTCCTCGTCACTAAAGCAGTAACTTTCCAGCACGATGATGATTCGATTCTAGGACCACGTGATTTTCTATGATTAACTTCCTAGCACGTGATTTTCGAAGGATTTTCGATGCAAAGTAACATGTGAAAATGGTTATATAAAGAGTTCTAAATATATTATATAATAATCAATTTAGTCCTAAAACTTTCAATTGTGCCAATATAATTCTAAACATTTGGATAATCATAAATCTATTATTATTTGGATATTTGGTCAGAATAATTACATTGACAAATTATCAGAAAATTCATGACTAAACTGTCAAATCGTCAAAAGTTATAAAAATAATTTGTCAAATCGTCAAAGTGTTTATGACTAAATTTGTACAATCGATTAGGACTAAATTAGCCTCCACATAGTACGTTTAGGAATTTTTAGACAATTTTCCCTACCACATGCTGATACTTCAGTCAAACTTCTATTTGGTCAATAAAAGATGATATTTCATTTGAGATCAGATGCGCAATCCATTGTTTTTATAGGGATGTTTATAAATAACCAAAAACCGATAAAGCGAACCGAACCAAATTGATAACTTCGGTTTATTAGTTATTAATTTGGTTTAGGTTTTGATTCTATTTTTGTTGGTGGTTTATTGGTTCGGTTTTGTTTTATAACTTCGTAAATTGGCAAACCCAAAGCGAACCTATTAACTCAATGGATGAATTTAATTTCCTTTCGATCAATAGAATCTGTAGTTTGGCCTGACTATGTAAGTTCTTCCTATCTAAGAATCCTCTATACCGGCAATTATTGATATTGCGATGAATAATATAAGCAAGAAAAATACACAATATAAACAAATATAAAGAGAATAGAGTAGAGATAGAGAAAGCTTGCTCAAGTCGATTATAGCGGCTCGCCATGGCCAACGACTAGCCACTTGCTTGTGGCGAGGGCTGCGGCCTTTGCTGGTGGTCGGCCATGGCCCTACATTGCTGGCCCTATAAACAAGCATCTCTAAGTCTAACCCTACGGTGTCTTCTTTTTTCTTTGTTTTGTTTTTGTTTGTTTTTTCTTTTTCTTTTTTTTTGTCAAACCAACCAACATGGGAAGGATTAGAGTGGACGGAAGCTGTAAGTTTTAGAATTTAAATGCACGGAATGAAAGTTTTAGGACTAAGGGGCACAGAGTTAATAAATTTTAAGACTCAAGCTATGGTTATCTCAAAAGAAAATGACCCTCTCCATCACCGCAAAGTTTGGGTCCAAAATGGGCCATCAGTTTATTTGGCCCGTTAATTTATCTTTTGGGCTTCTTTGAATTCAGCAATAGTTTGGGCCAACAAGAATTGAGCCACAGGCCCAAGGTCGTCTTTTCAGAACGGAAGGAACTTATATACAAAAAAACAACCCAATCCAATGTTAGAGCAGTGGGTCATCGTCTATGGGTACATTCGGTTGGAATTTTGGAGAAAGCTTTTGGGAAAATAATTAAATGGGTTTTTCAAAATGCAAATTGTGTGTGTTATATTGTAATTTGAAAGTCCATTGTGAAGTATTTTTCAGTAAAATAGTATTTGGAGAGATTAAATTTACAAAGGACTTTTGTGATTTAAAAAAGAAAAAAATTGTCAAAAGAAAAATAAAAAAGTTGGTCGGTGAGGGTCGATGGACCTCGAGGCAGACGCGAAGACGACCGATGAGGGTTGCGGGGCCGCCTATGGTTGGGCGACCCTTGGTGGCCCTTCACAAAGGTCATGTGACCTCACCGCGACCTAGATCTGGGTTGCAATTAAGGTCGCGCGACCTCCGACGACAAATCTAGTTGCAACAAGGTCACACGATCTAGAGCGGGTTGCGGTGATGCGACTCACGGGCAGTCGCCGCGACTTGACGGGGTCGCACGACTAGCTGATGATAGTCGCCGGGGTAGCCGCGACCTTGCTGGCCCCTCTCCAACTCGTCGTTGACCAGCCACACGCAACCACGCCACTAAAGAAGGACATGAACAATAACCTATGGGGGTTTTTCGAAAATGCTAATAGCCCAAGGCAGTTTAGGACTTGCCGCTTTTGCCAACCTTTCAAAAGCCAAGCTATTCTCTCGATGTGGGTTTCAAAATTTTTACCAAACACCAAATATTTGCCCACGTGGACTTTGGACACTCAAAGTCCATTCCCAAAGCAGATCCCAAATGCATTCTATATCTATTCTCAAATTGTGTTTGGTGGGTCAGATATAATTTCAGACAAGACAACCTTCATCCTGACTGGCACTCAAAATCCAAAGGAAACATGATATGAATGGTCCCTCAATTTAGGCTTACTATGCAATGTGGTCTTTGAATTTTTAATTTATTTAATGTGATCCATGAACTTTAGCTCAATGTGTAATGTTTTCACTGAATTTTTAATTTGTTTAATATAGTATATAAACTTTTGTTGTATGTTCAATTTAATCCATGAGCTATAATTTTTTTTTTCAATATTATCCTTCCATTAATTCAAGCTTAACGACAACATTGAATATTTTATTGTAGTCCAATGACTAAATTGAAAACGAACAAAAAATCTAAGGACCACATTAAATAAATTAAAAGTTTAGAAAAGACATTACATATTAAGTTAAAGTTTAAGAACTACATTGAACAAATTAAAAGTTCATTGACCAAATTACAAGAAAAAATTCAATGTTGTCTTTAAGCTTGAATTAATGAAAGTACGATATTGAATATTTTCTTATAATTCATGGACTAAATGAATATGCACCAAAAACCTAAGAACTATATCGAACAAATTAAAAGTTCAATGACGTTACATATTGAATCAAAGTTTATAAATCATATTGAATAAATTAAAAGTTTAGATACTAAATTGCACATTCGATCAATGTTCAAAAATCATTTGTATAATTATCCCATAGCCGAGTATGTCCGGACATCATCCGGATTAAAGAGGTCCATCTAGGGTGGTGACACAAACCCGATACGTCCGAACAACAAAAGGCGTCCTTTTTTATGCGGTAGATCAAACTCAAGCTGTTTAAAAGTGATGATGCTCAGGTATAATTGCTTGGTAATTTGTTCATTGATTAGAGGGCTTGAAGGTGGACCACAAGCCCACTAAACCTTATACAATCGGGGGGAGATCATCCCTACAATCATCAAGGCAGCGAATCGGATCGATCCACGATCTTCCCATTGGCGCGCATGTGACTTTCCCTCCCATCTTTTCAGTCCACGGAGCGCGCCAAAAGCCCAAAGGCTCGGCCGCCACGTGTCCCTTTTGGGGGACAATCAACTTTGGATCATGTGCGCATATCACGCATGCCATCATGGTAATCTCCACATGCTCGCAGGGATGGACACGTGTGTACGAGCTCAAGAGCGCATCGGTTTTCTGTCAAACGTGATGATGCCACACTCATTCTTTTCCCTAGCAAAAGAGCCAATCGAATCATTTTCTTCTTGAAACAAAATTAAAGAGAGGAGTGGTACGGGGGAGCGTAAGTCCTCAGTCATGTGCACTTGGAATTGAAAACATGTACAAGCTGGAGAGATACATAAGTAATTTGAAAAAATAACATGAATAGTTTATGAATTTGGATTCAATGTATATGACTTTTCTGAACTTTTAATTTATGTAATGTGGTTATTGAACTATGACCCAATATTCTTCATATAGTTTAGGTACTAAATTGGACATTTATCAATAGTTAGGGATCATATTGAATAAATTAAAATTTTATGGATAATATTGCATATTGAGTTAAATTTTAAGGAAAATAATGCACAAATCAAAAGTTTGAAAAGACATTGCATATTGTGTCAAAATTCATAAACCATTTGTGCTATTATCCCTAAGTAGTTTTAGTCAAGAAAGAATGTCATGTAATGCCAAACAACTCTTCTTCGAAATATAAATTAGTATTTAAAGTTAAAATTGAATATGTCAACATAGGACCGGAGGTTATATCGACACTTGATGTTGTCGTTACACGTGATACTAGCTTAACTAGGGAAGGCTAGAATATGATGGAACACATGATTTAGTTTTGTCTCAGATTCTTCTTTTACCTTCATCTTGACGTGAAATTCATCTCCAATTAATTCCCTAAAAAACTCCCTATTATAGGTCCAATTGTAGTTCTGTCTCAAACTTTTTTTTCAGTCTACAAAGAAAATTCCCAACTTTCGCTCTAAACTCCCAACCCGCTTACAAGTTTAAAAATCTCCACCTAGTCTCTTCAAAACTATCAACATGAGCCTATTTATACACTTTATATGGAACCGATGAAGACGCATATTCTGATAATAAACTTCTAATCGGCCATGATGTTAATAATCTCGAAGAAACCGGTAACAATTTTGGACGCATGATCATATTTGGGACCACGGCGAAAGCTGAGAATTCTGTTTAGATAAAAAGAAGTTCAGGACAGAACCTAAAATCTGAGTCTTTTCAATTCATCTCTTTCGTTCTCTTTACATCATTGTCCTCGTGTCGTGGGTGTAGAGAGAGAGAGAGAGAGAGAGAGTAGATAGTTGGGAAGGTGATAATATTGAACACACCAGACTTTAAAAGCGTGGACGAGTTCTCGTCCATTGAATCTCGTGGAAGATCGACAGCAGAACTTGCTTTTTTTTCCAACCATCCCTCAGGCCGATCGCTTTAAGATGATGCAGGGAAGAAGGGGGTCCAGATGCATTCAAACAAGAGCAGCAACACATTTAAAGTACGCGTAAAGAAAGTCTGGAACCCGTACTTCCCGTTCGGATTGGATTTCAACAACGGGCCATGACCTGCGCCCGGCAATAACTATGGAAAAACTCATCAGACCAAACCCTACACGGAATTTATTAGCTTTTTCTACGCCTTTCCCCCTTTGTCACGAGAACGAGAGGATGGAGAAGAAGATGGTTCGTCGAAAGGACGCCTTGACCAAGACCGATTGGGAATGGGGTTTCGTCAACGATCGCTCGGAGAGAGCACTTGTTAGGTGACCGACCGGGGGAAGCTTCCGGGGGTTTGGGGAATTGCTATCGGATTGGATAGTTTCTCGTTTGGCATGCTTGATAAGTGTCACGCGGACCCTTGTCGATAGGACCCATTATGACTTTTAAGCCATTGATTTATCTTGACTTCCGTGTAATTCGCATTTACAAAAGTGAAATAATAAATTTATAAGTTACTCATTGATAAATACCAATCGCAGCATACTGATTTAGAATGGGGGTTAGTGACTTTTCTTGTGGGTTTTAGGTTCGAGTCTTATTGAGAGTAGGTTAAGAGTAAATTCCTAAAGATGTAGGGCCGATAAGGTGGTATGTGCCTTTGACATTGCATATAAGCTAGCCTCGATGTCACCGGACTGCCATACAATGTACACACACCCCTACCGACCCTAGAGAAAATGTAGTGTGCATTCTTTGACTTTTTTTTTCGTGTTTTTATGGAACTCTAATGATCGGAAATGCCCTACAAGGTTAAATCACAAACCTAATCCAAAAGAGCATTGAGTAGCTCCGTGCTAAAAAATCTAGATATGGAATTCGATTATCTAGACATAGAAACCCGATTACATGCAAGGAAATACAAAAGTCTCATAATAAGAGATGCGTCTCAAATATCTTTTGTGTTATGATCAGTATTCTCTTTTACGTCATCCATAGGATGTTTCCATGCATTTCTTCATACAATCATCGATGAATCAATTGGTGTCTAAATCAAACATTGCCATAGCCATCAAACCACCTAGACAATCCTTTTGTATGTAAGTTTGATTGCTCTGTGTAATCCATAGTTTCAACTAATTTAATTTTATAGTGACAATTCGAAATGATTTTTTTTTGTTTCGAAAGAAGAGATGACTTGGGATTACGTAAGGATTTCACAATCAAGCCTTGCTTTTTAGTTTCTCGTTTAGTGTGCTTATAAAGTGTCACGGGGACTCTCGTTGATTGGATCTATTATGACTTCTAAGTCATGGGTTTATCTTGTCTTGTGTGGAATTCGTATTTACAAAAATTAAATAATAAATATGCTAAGGTTACTCATTGATCTATACCAATTGTGTGTTAATTTAGAATGGGGTTAGCTGTTTTTCTTGTGATTTTGGGTTCAAGTTTTATTGAGAGTACTTTAGAAGTAAAATCCTAAAGATGTCAGGCTGATGTGGAGGAATATGCCTTCAAGTGGACCTATCGAAGTGCACATAAGCTTGAGCTATCATCAACAATTCTCTTCTACATCATCCACGCAATGTTTCCACGCGCTTCTTCAAATGATCATTGACGAATCAATTGGTGTCCGAATCAAACATCACCGTAGCCATCAAACCATGTAGATAACACTTTTGTAACGTAAGTTCGATTGCTCTGAGTAATCTATAGTTCCAACGAATTAAATGTTATGTTGACAATGTGAAACGAATTTCTTGGTTTCAAGAGAGGAGATGACTATGGAGATGACCTGGGATTATGTAAGGATTTCGCAAGCCTTGCTTTTAAGCTGGAAAAACCCCTCCTTTCTCTCCACTAAACTAGCCTTTTTCAGCAAGAATTTAATCACTTCTGAAGTTGCTTTAGGCAGCTCAAAGTCTTTCCCCTCCCATTATTTTATGCTGCAAAAATTAACCTTTTGAAATATTTAATAATCGCCCTTTAATTTTGCTTCCCTGATGGTGCTTGAAAAGGGAAAGATTTTATGCTTCGTGGTCCCCGATATTCTTCCACGTGAGGTGCAAGTTCTTCTGATCTGAGAAAAGTCTTGGTAAAGGTCGTAAAATTGATGTGATGGTTTTCTGGTCAGTACCTCCTTTTGTTGTTAATTATTATGTTGTTTTAATTGATTTAATTAAAATTCAGAAAAAAGAAAAATGTCTATCACGGGTCTTACTGTTTTTGTGAACTAAGGGGTCCATGTGAATTGATTTGTTGATTGGTTTTCCAAGTGAATTGCTTAAGAAAACTCAAAAATCATAAGATTGATCAACATTTCGAGTAATTACGACAATTAAATTCCACAAATGCAGCATGCTCTAATCTTAGTGTAAATAGATTTTTAACCCGACACATAACTAGTCTTGGCATCTCATTTATAAATAACATTTTCATAGCTCGTCAATTTTTGTAAACATTATGAGCCCTTTTATTCCCTTGAGACATAATGCATTCGATCACTTCACTTAGTGAAAATGACAATACTAATTAAAATGATTTGTGAAATCATGAACTCTCAGGCTGAATTCGGAAAAAATATCAAAATAATTCTCCAAATAAGTATCACTGAAAATCAAATACACCCATTGTCTTAAAGAGTTTCGAAAATAACCAAAACATAAAACAGAAAAAAATTCAAAGAATAAAAAAAATAATGAAAAAGGAGCTAAAACAGTGCGAAATTTTGATCCATACATTTGTAACATATTCATATATTTTATCTGGTCGTGTCATGTAACGTGCGCGCGACGCGAATGACACCCGAATGGCAAAACAGTAATTTCGGGGGTTCAAAAGACGCCAAAAGGTTGACGGCCGATCGACGCAACCCGTGCTTTTTTACGCGTCAAAAGACGAAGTCGCCCCTCGCTTCATTTCCGCCGGCCCGTTAGAAGGGGCGCGGGAACAGAGTTTATTACCACTTCGCCCAATGTCCTAAACTGAAAATAATTTTAAAAAAGTCCTAAAATTGGCAAAAAAAATAAAATAAAAAATGACAGATTAAAAAGCCTAGTAGGGCTACTGCATTCAACGCCGAATATGCTAAGGTTCAGTCAACATCACTTATCACAATCAATCACAATAACCCTCGAATATTATTGTGTCCAGTGTCACCTCGCTTGTGACCTTAATTATTAAAATCAATAGTCTTGTGTACAATGCCGTGTTTGTTAGAATAGTTATGTGGACAAATAGGCTAAATTGATCGAATGAAGTTCGATCAGGACGAGGAAAAAATCACAAAAATTCAACGGAAAATTCGCCTTGAAAGTTGGACGGATCTCTCGTTTTTGCCTATTTTTTAACAAGGAGATGATTTGGATTTCGCCCTGACTAGTCTCCCAAGATTCATGAATCTCCTGGTCATCAAATCGGCAGGTTTTGTTTGGATGAATGGCTGACGAGAAATTGATAGCTTTTTTTTATAGATAGAAATGATTGTATTTACGACACAAAATTAGGTGCTTAGGTTTGTTTATTTGTTTAAGTGAAATCGGCCCTTGGAGTTAATCGATCCCTCGGTTAAGGTTGGATGAATTTATTAAAATTATCTTCATTGAAAGATATGTAATAATTTTTATAATCTAATTAAGAATGATCGATCTGATTTTATACAACATATTTTTCCCCGAAGCAGAAACTATAAAAACCGCTCCCGTCCCCCTCTCTCTCTCTCTCTCTCCACCTTCACCTTAAACTTGCCAACTTCCCACTTTTTCTCTGTCTAGCTCTCTCACTCTCTCTCTCTCCACCTCTGCATACGCAGAGCACAGAACAGCACAGCACGCACTCCCCCACCCGCCTTCTCTCTCTACTCTCCACTCTCTCTCTCTCTCTCTCTCTCTCTCTATACATGCAACGAGGATGGGCAACCTATGCACCTGCTTCTCGCGCAAACCGGTGAAGAAGAGGCGCCTCGCCGCGGTCAAGCGCCTCACCAACCACGGCCACCCGCCGCCGTCCCTCCCCGGCTCGACGACCGCCCGGTGGAACCGCGCCCGCTCGTCGCGCGGGGACAAGGTCGAGGCCCTGTCGCAGGAGGAGGCCGCCGCCGCCGCCGCCGCGATCCTCCTCCGGCGGCGCCAGCAGAACGGCCAGGCCGAGCGGTCCGGGCCCTTCGACCGCTCGGCCTCGCTCAGGTACCCGAGCTCGGGTCCGAAGAAGCAGGCCGCCCTGCCCAGGAGCTCGAGCTCCCGCGCGCGGTCGCTCACCGATCCTCTGCTGCAGCCTCAACAGCTCGTCAACCAGGTTCGGGTCGATGCCTTGGCAACCCTGTGGAAGTGTTCTCGGTGGTGCGATGACGTTGTTGCTTTCTGGGTTTCCTAATGTGCAGTGGAGGCGCCTGGGTTGCGTGCTTTCGGATGTGGACTTGTCTTGTATGTTGTGTAGTTGAGTTGTATTATGAAAATGGATGCTTTAATTGGCGGTGGAGATGTTTCCCCACATCATTTCTCCTTTTTTCTGATGATTTGGAAGAAGCCTGGTTAATGCATTCGTCTTACTTGGGTTCTGTTGAGAAGAAGAAGAAGAAGAAAAAGTACTTGAATCTGCCCATAATCAATCCTCATTAATGGTTGCTGTAATTTTGGGATTTCGTTGCGTCATTAATGAGTTCGGTGTCATAGAAGCGTAATGGTGTCGAACTACTTTTTTTGTCTCTATCCTGCTACAAGCTGCCTTCCATACTGAATGCGGTTGAAATTATGATCAATCCATTTTGGGATGGTTGAGGTATTGAATTTTGAAGCTTGGTGTTTTGAGTCACGCGACTGCAAATGTTCTGGCTTTAGAGAGGTTGTTTGTGACTTCCATTCTGCAGTTGGATATCAACAATAGCCCTTGAGAGGACCGTCTTGAATATTAAGTTCGAGTATTCCATTTTTTCTTCATCGGGTACCCGTTTGTGAGCTGTAGTCTTGTTGCATGAATTAATGAACTTGAAAGAGTGATTTTTCATTTATCTTGTGAATTTTTCTGTAAGAAGATCAGAGCAAAGGGCTATATTTTCTGTCATTTGTAATTTGTTGTGAGAATGATTCCTGACAAGTGCTTTTTTAACAGGAAATAAAGATCGATGATCTAGAAACAGACCATTTCGTCCTTGTCCATGGAGGTGGTTTTGGCGCCTGGTGTTGGTACAAAACTATAGCATACCTTGAGGAAGGGGGTTTCAAGGTTACTGCCATAGACTTAACTGGTTCTGGGATTCACTCGTTTGATACAAATGGTGTCACCAGTCTATCGCAGTATGTGAAGCCATTGACTGATTTCCTCGAAAAGCTTGCTGATGGGGAGAAGGTTTAGCTTTAATCTGATTCTCTGCTTTCCGTGACAATGAATGATGACATTTACCTTTACATATTCTTGGGATGTGTGGGGTGACTGTGGGGACATCCTTTTACATAGTTCCATTCTGTTCACTGCTAACATCCTCCTTTTATGTGGTTTAATTCTGTTCAATGCTATAACCTTTTACATGGTGCCATTCTGTTCTATTCTGTTACATGTTCTCGAGATGTAAAGGGTTGATTATGGGGAAATCCTTTCACATAATTTCCTCAGGCAGGTTGCCCTTGTGATGATGCCTGCTAGTTTTCGCTCTTACCATTGTCCTGGTGCAGAAATGATACTTTATTTACTTGGACTTGCTTATTGAGTAG
The DNA here is from genome assembly GCA_014182565.1 of Eucalyptus marginata. Lineage (NCBI taxonomy): Eukaryota > Viridiplantae > Streptophyta > Magnoliopsida > Myrtales > Myrtaceae > Eucalyptus > Eucalyptus marginata. The sequence continues at coordinate 29,940,954 of CM024593.1, forward strand.
CAAATGAAGATATTGTTGAGCAAAATGGCAATAATACATTCTAGGCCAGTTCTCTGAGTTCTGACAGCTTTAGTTTTTGAAGGAAACATCGTGTTTTACAATCTTATCAGAAAACAAGTCAATAGTTTGAACCATAACACTCCCCCTTATTGTTATTCTGACTTGTTTGATGTTATCATGTCTTCGTCTTCTATTGTCTGTTTATGTTGGTCGCATTTACTTACCCATCCTCAAACTATATGTTGCATGCAAGGTCTGACTTACATGATAGGAGTGTTAAGAAATGTGTTACAAATATAATAGTAGACTCATTTCTAATTGCTTAAATTTTTAGAAGTAAAAATGGTTGTTTCACTGATATGATGAAGTACTAATTATGATCCCTTATGACCAAGGAGTTCACCTTTTTAGGACCCTTTATTCGGGTTGAATTTGCGTAAGGTAAGGGAGAGAGTTAAGAAGACTACAAGGTTCGTTACATGGGACAGCAACACTACATATATGTGGTCTTGTGTCTGAATATAGGATAGGAGTCGGTGTGGAGGCCTTGTTTCAAGTACCTGATGCTTCAAGTCGTAAATTTGGATTAGTAATTGTTTGTTCTTTTTGGGAAATTAAGAGGTGCTGCACAAACTTGACTAAAATCTGTAAAAATAGTGGATGCTTACTTTCTTATTTTGAATATCATGCAGGTAATCCTGGTGGGACATGATTTTGGGGGTGCATGCATTTCATACGCAATGGAACTGCTTCCCTCTAAAATTTCAAAAGCTATTTTTGTAGCAGCTGCCATGTTAACCAATGGTCAAAGTACTCTGGACATGTTTGCAAAGCAGGTGTGGTTTTAACAGGATCTTTAGTTTGATGTATCTTTACATGTATGCCGCGTTTTTTGTTTTCCCTTTTCCTTTTCTCTAGGTAGTTAGGGGCTTGAAAACAGGGAAGTTTTGGTCTTGGTAATGTTGCCCACCATTAAACTCCTCATCCCATTAAACCTTGCTCGGTTTTGGGAAGAAAATGCTGCGCATAGAGAGACTTCAGTAACCTTGGTCCTAGATGTAGACTCAAATCTGCATCTTCTATGGTTAATTGTGATATGAAGTTAAAGAAGCTTGGACATTCTGTTCAATTAACCTGAATTATGCTTAAATACATGCAGGCGGGCACAAATGATCTAATGCAGCAAACTCAGATATTTTTGTATGCCAATGGGAATGACAACCCTCCGACTGCAATTGACCTGGACAAGTCACTGTTGAAAGACTTGCTGTTTAATAGGAGCCCTTCCAAGGTTTTTCTTCCTTCCTAATACATGAGACTTTGGCATCCTGACATCATTCTGCTTCGGAAAATGGCAACAGACTTTGGTTTCTAAAGCTAAATTACAAAATCACGTTTTAGTTCGTCTGCAGACATTTGTCTTATGCATCTACGAGTGCGCTAGTCTGATTCCACACTGATTCTGATGATCGCTTTTTGCTTTTGCTCGTTCCAGGACGTCGCATTAGCATCTGTTTCGATGAGACCAATTCCCTTTGCTCCGGTGCTTGAGAAGCTCTCCCTTTCAAAGAAGTACGGTATTGTGAGGCGGTTTTACGTAGAGACTTCCGAAGATAACGCCATTTCCCCTGAACTCCAGGAGAGCATGGTTAACGCGGACCCCCCGGAACGCGTATTTCTTCTAAGAGGTTCCGACCACTCGCCTTTCTTCTCGAAGCCTCAAGGCCTGCACAAGATTTTGGTGGAGATTTCGAGAGCTCCCTGAACTCGGATAGACTGGTGAGCATAACTTAGACTAATCCGGTCCACGCAGACCCCTCCCATGGCGTACCCGCTCGAGCCGAATGCAGAACTTGCAGATAAAGGAGGAGATCATGCGCACATGCATGCATGCATGCTCCGGAGTTTTCCCAGAATCCTCCTGAACAAAGCTTGGGCATGGTGTCTGGGGCGTCGGCGTAATGGCACGGTTCTGCTTTCCGAGGTGTAAGAGATGTTTATATGAATGTTTACAGTTCCGAAGGTTCACAAAAAATAATTGATGGGAAGTTTTGATCTAGAATAGCAGAGAATGCATGGTTTTTGCTCCATTTTCTGGCGACATTGCCGGTCGATGAAAGCATATACGGCCGTGATTCAACTATCTATGATCTCACTGAAGCAGAAACATGACTGTCATAATTTTTCAAAGGAGCCTGAATAGACTAGGCTGGAGAATTCATTTCAAGGAGCCTGAATAAGACTTCTACAGCATCAAATTGAATGTTCGTTCAAAAATGTCATACATCAAATGTCGTGCCAAACATTTCAAATGTTTTCACGACTTTTTCGAATTGATTTTAGACAATGCTAATCACGCAAATTGTTATGAGTCTATTAAAAGTTAACACGCCGTGGAGGTGGAAATTTCTTTAAATAGCTCGTTGTAAAGAAATTTACGTCTAAGGGAAAAGAGAAGGAAATATTTTAGAGGAAGTGAAAATAAAGATGGAGATAAGAAGTATGTTATATAGAAAAATAAAGCTAAATGGTTACGTGAGTTGCTTCAGTATAAATTGAAAAAAAAAAATGAGAGGAGGGCTTGAGGAAGTGACACATGTCCTCCAAAAACTTAAAAGAATTATGCTTAAGTAATAGAGAAGCTAGATATTAATTAAGAAGCTAGATATTAATTAAAAATAAAGGTAGAAGATAAATGCCAATTTTAAATTAAAAAGGCAAGAAAATAATTACAAGAGATATTTAAATTTAAACTAGAAAAATTGTTAGAAGTTTGATACCTTCACCTAAATAGATCTCTTGTCAATGTATTTCATTTTCGGGAAAAATTCCAAATAAGAATTTAAAAGTTTATCATTTTTCAAATAAGAGTATGAAGTGGACATTATTTTAAATAAAGGTTTGAAATGCCCTTATTTTCTTAAACAAGGGCCTAAAGTTTTGTTTTAAAATAAAAGTCTTTTTGAACTCACCATCTATGAAGGGTAATTTTGTTTTTAAATTTTTTTTTTTTTTTTTTTTTCTTTTCATAAAAAACAAAACAAATTTAAAAAAGGAAAACATGGGCAGGAGGGGTGTGTTTTCCTTTTTTAAGTTTTTTTAATTTTTAATCTAATCTAATTCAAATTTAATTTGTATTTTTTTAGATGAAAATACCCATGACATTATGTTTGTATTAAATATAAATTGTACATGAGCATAATACCCATTGTGTTTGTTAAGTCTCTATTTGAAATAACCATAACCACTTCAGACCTCTTTCTTAGGATTGATATAGTCACTTAATGCTCTTATTTAAAATAAGGTCCATTTTAGACTCTTATTTGAAAAAATAAAAACACTCCAGGCCCTTATTTGGAAATTTTCTAAAAACTTAAGTCAATGACTTGTAACACACATTAATTGCTTCACACCCCACTCTTTTTCTTTTGTGGGACTTTTTTTCTAACATAATTCACGCATACGATTCAACAAAAACAGTTAAAGGAGGGCTTGAAAGAGTGATACATGTCCTCCCAAAACCCTACTTAGTATATTTTTATAGATTATAATTGTGACATGACACCTTATACAATATTCGATAAGAAAAATAAAAAAAATAGGCTATCAGTGGTATTATTCAAATAAAAAATGAAATAATAACTCGATGCAAGGAAGAACTATTTTGCATTGGCTACACCATGGCTCGATAATATTGTTAGAATGTCATTAAAATTTGTAGAATTTATATAAAATTACTATAAAGGCTTCAATTTTTGCGTTTAGTAAAGGTGAAAAAAAGAGCTTTTATTTCTTCATTTCAATGGCAGAATTCCTTTTTCTCCTTTTTGGTAAAAAAAAAACACCATCATCCGATAAAACGCACGCCGTACCGTCACATGCAACGCCCCCCCGGGATCCAAATCATCCTTCGCTAGGGTTTATCGCGCACTCTCTCCCCGCTCCGCTCGCTCCACCGCGCGAAACGCTCGGAGATCGCAGATTGGCGGCGGCGGCGGCGATTGAGGAAAATGACGACGGTGGTGCCGACTTCCGAGGACGACCTCTCCCTCTCCGTCGTCCGCTTCACCTCCGAGCTCGCCTGGGCCGACGCCGGTCCCGAGGTACGATTCGCGGCGGTTCGCCTCGGCCCGCTGCCTCTTCTCTGCTCTCGATTTCTTTTCTCGCGCGGGCCCCCTTCATTTTCTCTGATTCAGCTCGATTGGCCGAATCCGAGCGCAGTAGGTAGCATTCGTCTCGTGATTGGGCTTTGGGCTGCGTGAATCGAGCGGTTGATGAAGCTGAAAGGAGCTTCCGATCGTTGTTGCGATGGTGCTGCGTTAGCTGTCTGATTTTTCCGAGAGGAAGGGTGGAGATGGAGGAGTTTGGGGTTTTCGTTAGGTTTAAATTGTTTAGCAGGAAGCAAATCTGAGAGGAGGGGCGAGGGTTTGTTTTGCTGAATCTGAATGCATTTGTAAACCATAGGAGTAGGTAGCATTCGTCAATTGATTGGGCTTGGGCTATGTGAATTGAGCGGTTGATAAAAGGAGCTTCGTGTTGCGATGGTGCTGCATTAGCTGTCTGATTTTTCGAGAGGAAGGTTGGAGATGGAGGAGTTTGGGGTTTTCGTTAGGTTTAAATTGTTTATTAGGGAAGCAAATCTGAGAGGAGGGCAGAGAGTTCGGGTTGGCGGTTATGTTATTTGTGCATAGGCTTCTGCTTTTGATGCGGTCTGGTATTTCAGCTGATTGAATGGGGTGATGGGGGAATTGGTTTTATCCTAGGTTGAATGTTTTCTTGTTATGTTCAGATCGCGGGGCCTCAGGTTGAGAGATTATGTGTGGAAGCACAGGAATGCATGTTGATGGGCAAATGGTTGGACTTGGTCTCCCTGATGCTCACATCTGCAGACTTGATATTCTCAAAGGTCTCAGAGAAGGGTAAATCTTTTTCACGTTTGTATTTTCACCCTTTCTTCTCCTTAAACACATGGAAGATACGGCATAGTCTTCTCGTCAACATCTTGCTTGTTTAATTAACTTGGACATGTATGTTGTTCCTGTGCTTGGAGTTTCTTCCTGTCTACTGATTTGTGGAATACCTTTTTCAACCCTTTTGGCTAAGACCTAGCAAAAGACTGCTTGTCTTGGATTGACAACTTGAAACTAGAAGACTGGACAGTGGTGTGGGCAACATATTATGTTTTATTTTTATGAAGTTTATCCTTTCCCATGGGCACCGTTCCAATGGCTGTCAATTTTTCGATATCAACCATGGACAGTGTAAATGGACGGCAGATACCGGAAATCACTCCTTCTGTGTGCTTATTGCATCTTGTTTTGGTCATGATTGCTATAAAATTTGTGGCAGTAGTTGAGAGACTGAATTCTTGGGACTTGGTCTTCTCGAAGAACCAGACATAACATGAGATGCCTTTCTTTGCTGTATAATATAGATAGCACTGATCTCCAAGCATATTGCACATATTTTTCAGCATGTGAGAATTTGCCAAAGGTGGTATGAAGAGTTGGGAACATTAAAAGGACCAGAAATGCATATTGTAATCCAAGGATATTGTGCAGTGGGAAATCCAGTTGAAGTAATAGATTATACTTTTTTTATATGTTCATGGTTGAGTCGAAACTCAATTTATTATCATGATCCTCTTCTTGGCTTCATTTTCGTATTGTGGTGTTTGATGTTGTGTGCACCTATGCTATGTAAATGATAATGGCTAATCCATACAGCATCTTTATGTTGACCTTCTGTCTTGTATTCTAGATCTTGAGTGTGTCTTCACCGTCATCTGCAATGCTGTGACAAAATCTGAAGATCCGGATCAAATACTTGAGATGGCAAAACTTATATCTGCAAAGATTGTTCAGCAACCGAATGACAGGCCTGCATTGCGTTTGAAGATGTAATTGAATGTGATGGTCAGTTAAGATTATTCTTAACTTTATTGCTGTCTCATTCTTGTGCCTTTTGTTTCCAGCCTGTTCAATCTCTACAACCTCCTGAGCATTCCGTCTGGCCGATTTCATGTATATATGAAATCCCTGAATTTGGCTATCAATGGGAAAGTTGCTGAGCACATTGTACCTTCTTTCAAGAAGATCGATAGTTTTTTAAAAGAGTGGAATATTGGCATCAAGGATCAGAGAGAACTCTTTCTTACCATATCCAATGTGTTGAGAGAAAGTAAAAGGCATGAGTCATCTTCTTGTAGCTCTTTTAGCTATTTGCCTTGTCTTCTTTCCAGTTCGTATGCTTAAGTTTTTCCATATATCAAAATCCAGTTCAGCGAAGGATTCTTTCAAGTTCCTGACGAAATACTTGGCCACCTTTTCTGGCGAAGATGCACATGCAATGATTGAGGCCAAGGAGGAAGCAGTGCGAGCAGTTGTGGAATTTGTAAAGGCACCCGACATGTTCCAGGTATTTTCTGCTCACTGTTGGAAATTGTCTTTAATTGTGTCTGTGAGCACTCCTCCAGGCATCTCAAATTGTATTTGGTTGCAACTTGTGAGCTTTACTTTCAGACTCCTTTATTTAACTTGGTTTCACATGCTGCTACTTCCGTTTGCATCACGGGTGCGCAGCTGTCTTTAGTTTTTTCTATTCCATGTATCTGGGTGACTGTGTACCTCAACAATCTCCCTCGCCCCTATTGATGCTTTATCTATGGTACATTTAAATTATTACTTGAATAAGAAATGGTAATTAGCCATTGATTATTTTGTTGCCATCCAACTGAATCCTAGTCATTTTCTTTACTTATGCCATTAGTCATTTTTGGAGCAAATTCCTCAAGGTTGACAAACCCTTTTCAAAGTACCAGGTGGATCAATAAAAATCTTGACCTTGAGAAAATTATTAATTTGCTTTGCCTATTGTTTGAAAAAATAACTTCCATATTGTCTATGGAATTCAAACATAACTCTATTTACAGCTCATTATTTTTATACTCATTCTGCCTTGTATTAGCAATGAGTGAGTTGTTTCTTAGAATTTCTAAACTAAGTGTAAACTGCTATGGATGGTGGATCCTTGGTGAATGTCTATTGAGGTCAGATAGGGTTGTTTTGTGTGTTATTAATGTGGTGAGAAGGTGACTGTCACTATGGCTATACTTTGTTCATTGACACTATAATAGTTTTCAATCTTTTTTGCCTTACCTTAGAAACAGGTTATATTGTTGAACTACGTGGTGATACTGAGAGCCACTACTGAACATTTAGTGGCATCTAACTAAGCTGTTCTGTAAAACCGTTTCCTTCGGGTGCTAAGTCTTGTGGAAAATCTTTGCTCTGGTGCTTCCCATGCATGAATATATGATTTCTTGACAACTTTCATATTGCTAATTTGCATGTGGGTATTGGTTTATTTTCTTTCTTTTTCTCCCATATTTAAAATGATAGTTTCTGTACTGCAGTGTGATTTGCTGGAGATGCCTGCCGTAGGGCAACTCGAGGGGGATGCTAAGTATGCTTTAGTTTATCAGCTTCTGATGATATTTATGACCCAGAGGCTGGATGCCTACTTGGAATTTCAGGCTGCAAACTCCGCATCACTGAAAAGCTATGGTACAACATTTGCTTTGCTTTTTTGTTTCTTGAGTTTATCTTTAAACTAGCATTGGATATGTAATGTTGAATATCGATCGTAAACTGTCTAGGTCTTGTACATGAGGACTGCATTACGAAGATGCGACTAATGTCATTGGTGGATCTTGGTTCCAGTGAATCTGGACAGATTCCATATGCTCTTATCAGAGATACCCTCCAGGTAGATTTGCTGTTCCATAATGTTTGTTCATCTTTTCCTTTGGAAAAATTGTTTATCCTTTATGTTTCCATTGCAGATTAATGACGATGAGGTTGAATCGTGGGTAGTCAAGGCAATATCTGCGAAGTTACTGGATTGTAAAATGGACCAGCTGAATGAAGTTGTTGTAGCGAGGTGAGCCCTGCTTTCTATTGTTTTAATGATATGATTGCCATAGCCATAGTACGATGACTTCTAGTTAAAATGTATCATTTAATATGTAGCCGTTGTACTGAGAGGGTGTTTGGAGAGCAACAGTGGGTAGCTCTTCGAGGGAAACTAGCGACGTGGAAGGTATGTACTCATTGAACCTTCTGGGTTTTCCAAATATTTTAGAGAAGAATTGTTTATTGAAGTTCTTTGGTTTCTTGTTACACGACATTTAATTGATATAACCACAGAAGATGATGTCCCCTTTGTCATTTTTATTTGGAAAGATGCTAAGTAATCAATTCAGTGCCTCCAGACTTAGTTCTTGGGAAGCGGGGAACTCCTGTTATTCACCTGATATTGCTTATTCATACCTACTTCATGAAGAAACGTCAATTAGTGAACCATTTAACCAGTGTTGATGAGGCAAAGTTTATATTTCTGCAATGTCGTTCTCCAGGAAAACATAGCAAACGTGATCAGCACTATTCAAGCAAACAAAGTTCCTGAAGATGCATCTCAGGCGATGCAAGGGGTGATGATCCGTTGAAGATATTTTTTGGGACTAGGGTTAGCGTTTTGGTCTTGAGCAATACTTTTATGTCGAGACAAGTAAACATCATGTGGAGAGGAATCATAGTAACTGTAATACCAATCAGATTTTGGTGGGGATGGTTGGCTCATGTGTTGGGACTTTTTGGCCAAGCAAGTCAAATTGGAGAGTGCATGTTTTCTTTTTCCCCTTTTCTTCCTCCAGCTAGTTTTCTGCTGAATTTATGGGGGCTGCATTGCTTATGCCCCAATAGTGCATTCACACGAGCTGGTTCCTTAAAACTAGGTGGTGGTAGGGGTGAGCATCGGTCTAGGGTCAACTCTGGACCAACCCTGGACTGGTCCAACCTTGTCGGTCTTGGTCCGGTTCCTAGGGAGACCGGGTCGGTCTTTGGTCTTGGGATTCCTAGACCAGCATTGTGTGGATTGGTCCTTGGTCCTGGGAGTTTAGGGTCGATCTAACCCAGACCAACCCTGATTTTATGTATATTATATATCTAATATATTATTTATAATTTTTTTTTATATAGAGAAAATCCTAAAATAAACGACTTCAACAACATTAAATAATTATCTAGTCATGAGTTCAAGTAATTTTACGCTATTTTTTAAATAACTTAGATATTTTAATGTCTTTTACGGTGTCAAAAACCATAATTTACAAATGAGGAAAATGTTTTTGTGAGAAGTTTTCACGGCGTTCAAAAGGGCGTAAATAGCTCATCACGGCATCCTCCTTTAGTACTCGTTCGCTTACGTCTTATTTCTCCTCTTAGTTTTCAATTTGCCAAAATCGAAAGAAATAACTTCTCTATTCGCCACTTGACACTCACCTCACTCGCTTTGGGTCACTCATGTCGCTCGTTGCTCAATGCTTGCTTGACTTGTTGCTCCTTACTTGTTGTTCGATGCTCACTCTGCTCGACGCTCGTTGCTCGCCTCTCTAAGCGGACCTCGCTCATCACTAAACTTATTGGGTTGGTTCGGTCCTCAATCGCTTTTTTAGGGAATACAAAAAATGAAATAAAAAATTATCGGATTGTCTCGGGTTGACTTTGGAATCGGACCAAACCCATTGGATCAGTTCGGTCCTCGATTGCCTTTTTAGATAGTACAAAAAATGAAATAAATAAATTATCGGTTGGTCTGGGTTGACCTTGGAACCAGACCAAACCCATTGGGTTGGTTCGGTTCTCGGTCCTAAGCTCAATAGGGTCGATCCTTGGTCCAAAAAATCGAGAACGGTACCGTGTGGATTGATCCTAGGGTAAGGGGGTGGATCGGCCTAACCTGGACCATGCTTACCCCTAGGTGGTGGAGTTGAATCAACATATTTGATGGGCTCTACTAAAATGCGGAGTTCAAATTAGAATTAAGGGTAATCGGATTCAAGGTGGGTCGGTACCCATCCTGAAATCTGGAATTGGACTGGATAGACTTTGTTCCCCTTTTGTAGAATTTGGAACAAACCTTGTTGACTAGGAACGGACTGGAGACGGACTGATTTTTGGCTAGTTCCAGGATCAACTAGGGGACTAGTGGTTTTTTTTTTTTTTCAATAATATCTTATGTATAATACCTGCCATAATATGCTGTATTGAACTCATAATATTTTTTTCAGAGAGAGAGAGAGGCTCATTTAATTCATGGTTTGCCCTTTGCTGAATAAAAAAACAGAAAAAAGAATATATTTACTAGGATGGTTCCACTAGTTTGGTCTTCTTGATTCGATCGGTCTGGTTCCTCCTCAGCAATTGGGCAATCGGGAATTGGACCGGTTATTTTTATATCTAAATTTTTGAAAGCGAGACTGGACTGACTCTCATGAGAACCATCTAGGACCGAACTGGTTTTAGTTCAATCCCCAACTGTTGCTCGCCCCTGATTAGAATCTGTTGGTTCAACAACAAATCCCGTCATTACTCTAAAACGAACGTTCTTGATTGGATTATGCAGCGCATGAAGCATTTATGTGATGTCAAATAGGATCCGTGTATCATTTCCTTGAGGTACTTTTAAGATTCATGATTATGCTTTACAAACTCAAGTTGTTCCTGCCGAAAGTGGGTAACCTTCTCGACACGATCTTTCGAGCTTTCGAAGTGTTTCGATGGGTATTTCAACTATGTTTACTGTCCTTTGACTCATTGGTTATTATCAAGATCCGTCTCCATTTCAAGATTGAAAACAAACAAGTGCTCTCAGTAAGTCATGATAAATTTCTAGCTGTAACTTGCTGTTGAACCCCCCTAATCACATCAGGAAGTCGTTTCAACACAAGTAGTTTATTGCCCAACGGGCCTTTTGACAGCAGGAATTAGGATCCTGTGCTTCCCAGTTTAAAGCACGGTTGGTCACACCAGATCAAGTAGCACAAGGGAACCCAGAACAGAGGGCAATTCATGAAGAAGAGGACCTACATGAATAACACGAGAGCACACTAAACTTCGGTTCTGGGACCTTCCTGTAGTTGTCGTCTTACGAGCGCAGTGTAGATACCGTCCTGACTAAGAAGCTCTTCATGAGTGCCGCTTTCGGCTATCTGCCCATCGGATACCACTGCCACGGTATCCGCACTCTTCACCGTCGAAAGCCTGTGAGCTATGACGAGTACCGTCCTTCCCCTCATTAGAGAATCCATGGCATCCTGAAGTTTTTTGATGAAAAATGAGGCACAAAAGGAGAAATTTAGACAGCAGCACAGAACGCTCTCTGAGTAATGCACTTCTAAAAATGCGAATGATCTGTAACCTGAACGAGGTACTCGCTCTCAGCATCCAGAGCGCTCGTGGCTTCGTCCAACAGCAAGACTCTCGGATCCATCAACAGCGCTCTTGCGATAGCTATCCTCTGCTTCTGGCCTCCTGACAACCTCAGTCCTCGTTCTCCTACCACGGTATTGTACTTATCGGGGAAACTTTCTATGAACTCATGGGCATTGGCCATTTTCTGCAATCATCATAAAACTCCGCATTAGAAACATCTTTTTGTGAGGATGAAAAAGCAAACGCATAGGAAAACGACTGGGATCCGCAGAGAGCTTACTGCTGCATTCTCGATGTCGGAAAAGCTAGCTCTCCCTTTTAACCCATAGGCGATGTTTTCTTCTATCGAACAATTGAAAAGAATTGGCTCCTGGCTTACTATACTGATCTGTTGTTTGTTCCAATGTTTCAGACTGTTATCTTTCAATGATTTGGACAAGAACACTGAAATAACGATTATCAGACATGGCAAGCATTCATGGGTACGCCAATGTGCTAACACAAGGCGGACTATGAAACTGCTAGCAATCTCTTCATGTCCACAATGGAGGCCACCTTCACAGGGACAATTGCACATCCTAAAAGCATAAGAGTAGGAAGTGGGTATGGGTGTGATATGATTACCTTGCTGTGGAGGTATTCATGTGATATTTCGACAAGGGGAATCCCATTAAGCATGACTTTTCCTTTCAGAGGATCATAGAATCGTTCTATCAGGTTTGCTATAGTAGTCTGCAAAAATGCGAAGACCGTCACTTTTCAAATGAACTTATGAGTGCATAGTCTGTTCAAGCATAACCATCTTTAGAAAGTAACCGGAAGAGAGGCAAACTTAGACAGGAAAAGACGTCAAAATTACTTTTCCGCCACCACTTGGACCGACGAGTGCTATTTTGGAGCCTGGTCTCATTTTCAATGTTATTCCCTGCAGTACGAAGCAGTCGGGATGATGACACGAGAAAAGAAGCGTTAATAAACTCAGTAATTGGAGCACCATGAGATTATCCATTACCTTGAGTATCATATGACTTGGACGAGATGGGTAAGCAAACCAAACATCATCCAATTCAACATCTCCGTCTGGATTTCTGAATTAGAAGACCAAACCTCATTCAGATGTGTAAAACCAGATGTTTACTAAGAAAGCTTAAACTGACATATCTTTGCGCCTTATTACCAGTGCAGAGTTAACTCGCAATCATCAAGATTTTTGAGGTAAAACATAGAATTAGAATTTACAAAAGAGGACGTCATGCACTGATCCCTCAGATGAGGGTTCATGCACCTAATGGTGGTGCTAAGGAGCATGTGCACGTCAAATGCGTGCGGAGAGAGAGAGAGAGAGAGAGAGAGAGATAGAGAGAGGGAGAGAGAGAGAGACCCAATAGGGCATTTATCTCCTGATTTTGGCATGCTTGAAACACGATCCAGGAGCTGAAAAACTCTCCTACTTGCACCTGCAGCTTTCATGGCAGTCGTGTATAGTCCCGATAAAGAGGAGACTGAGGATCCAACTGCAGGCAAAGATATCAAACAAGTGAACACTCAGATTAGCGAGTGCAAATACTATTCTACCTTCCAAAGCATTAAGGCAAATCCTTGATAGAGACTCCAACAAGAGTGTCAGTTCACACAATGGAAAAACATTTGAAGCCAGTGAAAAGTCTGATGCTTTCAACCAGCCAGTAGTTTGCAGGAAACAACAGGTATTTACCCGTCAAGCTGTAAAGGATGAAGGATGTGAGCGAGCCTGCAGTCATAGTGCCTGTTATTGTCAAGTATGCTCCATATACGACCACAACGATGACAGATAAGGTTGATGCTGCATTTAGTCCTCCGAAAAATACACCAATTACTCTCTGCAAAGACAAAAAATGTAACTCTACGGATGACAAACTACCTTAGGATTGGCAATAGTGCCATCTTATAACCCACAGACAGTGGAAGGGAGGGAGGGAGAGAGGACTTACAGCTTGTCTGAGCCCAAGTTTTAATGTTTCATCTACTTTTTCTGCATAATTTGAAGTCGCATAACTTTCCTGAGCAAAGGATCTCACTGTCCGAATGGCCCCAAATGATTCCTGAAGATAAAATTTTGTAAAGGCAAACTGTCAATTGTAGAAGCCGCAAAATCGACCAATAAAGCCTCTCTATCATACTTATAATGATGTCTGCTTGTTAAAAATAATCGGTGTCCATGTTTAAATTGTCTGTCTACTAGAGCTGCAGATGTTACTCTTTTATTTTTCCAAATATGATCATATAAATATTTGGCAGTTTAGGGGGTGAAGTATCGGTTGATAGGGAAAGAAGCATCTCGAGGGGAAGGGCTAAAGTACATTGTAAGTGCAAAAATTTGGCACAAGTGGATACTTAAGTGTCAAAAATTCCTAAAAGGTACACTTAAAAATGTCACTTTTTTGAAAATATACTCAGGTGCCAACTCCGGCGAGCTTGCCTGGAAATCTGATGTGACATTATTTTAATAATAAAATTAGTCTACATGGCTCATTAGAATGTCCACTCAGCATTTCTTGTCTAAAATGATGTCGTATTCCATGTTCACTTAAGTTCCAAGCTTGGTTAAAAAAAAATCACTTAAGTGTCAAGTGATGGTGTAAGTGATCACTTTAAGTGCTACTCGTAGTTAAAAGTGAACACCTAAGTGCCAAGTTTTGTAGAAAATGATTATTTAAGTGCAAAAAACAATGTCGTTTAGCGAACTCTTTGTATTTATGTGGATATTTTTTTTTAAAAGAATTGCAATGTCATACAAAAATCTCCTAGGAAAAAGCTAGTCAGTAGTTTGGCCGGAATTTATTGTTGTTGGCAGGAATTTATTGCTGTTGGCACTTAAGTGTCCATTTTTTCTCCAATTTTGGTATTTAAATATACCTTTTGAAAGTTTTGGCACTTGTGTCCACCCATGTCAATTTTTGGCACTTTGGGTGTCCGGCAATCAAGGGAAAAAACTTAATTTCCCTCCTTTAAAATTAAAAAAAAAGAATAAGAGAGAGAGAAGATTTCAGGGTGTTCATCACATTAATCTAACATCTATCTTGATGTTTGTTGATTCACATGCTTTGCAGTCTTCCTTACTGGCTAAGAGACGATTGGTGGCGTAAACATATAGGAAAAACGAAAGACTAATCCATGACCCAAAAGCTTCTCAGACAGGGAAGCAAGTAATTATACTAGAGTAGGTAGAGAGAAACCTCAGCAATTGATGCAGCAACTGCAGCGGCAGCTTGAGTTGAATGTGAAAGTTCACGAAGATAGCGCCCAAATTTACGTACACAAACCGAGATGACTGGAACTACCGCTAGTGCCAGCACTGAACAAGCATGGTATACTTCAATGAGCCCATACACGACTCGGCCTCAGCAATTTAAACCACTAGTCCAAGAATTACTTACATGCCAATTTCCATGATGACGTAAACATGAAGGTAATACCAATTGCTGCAGTTGTTACGTTCCTGAGTGCCTCAGAAAGATTGTTGGTTGCAGCATTTTTTATGACTTGGGTATCTTCTGATAGCCTGCTTAAAAGTTCTCCTGTCCGGGTGACATCATAAAAGGCTATTTCCTGTTGGGTTGGCAAAGAACAGCGAGGGTCAAAACGCGTTGTCAAGGATTCATGCTCCGAAATAAAAAGGAAAAAGAAAATCAGGCATAAAATATCATAAAGTCATGTTTGTCTCCAACACCACTGAACCAGCAGTCCAGGGTGCTTCAGTCTCGCACTTCGTGAGAAAACCAAAAACCAGAACAAGATTTAAATACAATATGATGCTAGTTTAACCATTCATTCCAGATGCTAGATAAAAAAGTCTCGAGGTGTTGGACAATAGCACTTCAGCATGTCAGCAAAGAAAGAAGCACGCCTTACCTGATGGATGAGCTGACTGAACAAATCTTTTCTCAAACGAGCCACCACCCTTTCACTAGCTGAAGCGAACAACCATGATCGAAGAGCAGTGCAGAGAGCTCTGAAAACAACTCAGTGGATTAATTCCTCTTAAATAACCTCACACATAAGGGGAACAACAGAGCACATATTTTGCATCTCAGAAGCCAAAATGAAGCAAAAGAGAAGGCATCGGAAAGATTCTTCCTATGCCTCAAACCAAGCAAGATTAATGAGAGAAACGTTTCACACAGCATCAGAAATAACGGCCAAGAGCCAGAAACTAAGCAAATGCACATCGTGAAACAAAAAAAATACAAGTAAATAAAAATCAAAATTGACCTACCCGATTACAACTATGAGCACTATTTCTAATATAGTGTTCTTGACAGCATTTAAGGCCTCAAGTTGCTCTTCTGGGCTCTTTATCTCTCTGGATACAATGTCTATTATCGTGCCTCCAAATCTGGGCTGCATTGGAGTTAGTGTCTTTCATAAAATTTCAAAAAGATATATGATAATATGGAGGCCACAGCGCTGCCATAATTTCAGTATATATTGCACAGCTACAGTCCCATTGCAATTATGTACAATACTCTATCTTTGCCAATGTTGGTTGAGAATATGGAACTTTCCATCCAAAGGAATCTTCAATGGCTAGCGAGCACAAAGAAGAGACATCAAGGTTAAAATCTAATCCTCTCCATTAACATCCTGCCTAAGTATAAAAAAAACTCCTGCCATAAGCCTTGACTGCCACAATTTGACGCTCTTTGACAGGGCTCTATGAGCTCTGCCATGTATCCGGATCAAGATGTCAAAAAAATTTAAGATTTTCACCTCCTCGACATTTAGAAGGTAACAGGTTTTATAGTATCATGTATATCATTAGGATTACCAATTTTGACACTATAGCATCATTCTCTTTTCATTGCCAATGACAGAGTTTGATGCACCATGAAGTCATGTCACTTGGAAATGATTGCAGAGCCGACCAAAGAAGATGAAAAATCCACAATCAAGTGATGCTCTCGAAGAACAGTCCTTTTTAGGCTCTTTGTAGCAGAATCATACACAGATGAGATTTGAATGTAGAAACAAACGATAAGCTAGTCATTCCCGCAAAAGCAAGAGCACTTAAAAGTAAAAAGGCTTGTGTAGAATGTCAGATCAAGATGTGCTTGTAGAGCCGCATATAAATGGAATACATACAATGAGAATGCTCGAAGTTGATGCTATCAGTAGGGCAATGGTGCCGATAATCAGCTTTCCTGCCTCAGCTTTTGCCTGCAAGGTAAAGGTAGAGTCAAACAGTATCAAAATTGGCCAAGTTTCTTTTGAACCTTGAATGACCATAAGTCTACTTACCAGTGAATATACACGAAAGAATCCGACGTTTGCTGCCTGATATTTCCAAAACAGAATAGATATATTGGAAGACTGTCTCAAGAGAAAGAAAAGTTCACCAAATGAATTGCATGAGCATCCCTCACCTCTACTCCATCCCCGAGCTCAAGGTCCGACACAGGACCCTCAGCTGACTGGTCTTCCTTTCCCTTCTTTTTAGCCTACATGAATAAGATTTTAGAAGTGGAGAACAATCCTCAAAATTTAAAAGTGCAACCTGCATTAGCATTTGCGAAAAAATTGACCTATGAATCCCTAAGTTACTAATCTGACCACGACTGAAGAAGATCAAACTAGCTCGAAATCCCAACCAACAGCAAGTATCAGAAAAAGCAACAATTTCAAGATTTTCAAAGAAAGAATGGCACAGACGGTTCCTGATCAAAGCGAATGCATGCCTGATGGGGCACTCAAGCACTCTCCTACTAAATATTCATATTTCTGTCTCTTAGTAACGAGTCTCTTACTCATGCCTGGTCAGATCACCTCAATGGCCCACGCCCAAAGTTCCACTTCCGACCATAAAAGGAAGAAGGGAAAAAAGAAGAAAAGAAAGAAAGGAAGGCAATCACACAGCACAACACATCCAGGCAGAAAAGTATGAGATCAACCCAATTTCCTCCTTCACAACCAGCATACACACAAAGAGCTCAACAGCTGAATTTCCTGACTAGTCTGAGCAGAATCGACAGAAGAAAGAAGGCTGAGACGGGCGGAAGTGACCATGAAGAACCGAAAGGAGCAACAACCAGAACCTAAAACTCAATCTTGCAAGAAAATAAACAACAGGGTATCTCTAAAAACGCCTGGAACTGCTAAAACCATTCACTGGACTCAAATCAAGAAACCACAGAGAGAGAGAGAGAGAGATTGGCGTAGCGTACGCCTTTGTTGAGGAGGGAGACTCTCTCGCTGCCGGCGCTCATGATGGAACCGGACGTCCAATCCAGGTGCTGCTTCTTCCCCATATCGGACCAACGCTGGACGGATCAGACCAAAAGAACAAGAAATGAAGCACTTTCGCGGGAAATGAATGCAGAATGAGAGAGGGATCGGTTGGAGATTATATGGTAAAACGAACCGAACAGCCCGGTTGTCGTTTTTACCGGTTGTGCCTTCTTCAGTCAATTCTCACCACGTGGCTACTGCCCATGTCCCTCGTGCCTTTCCACTCTTTTCAATCACTCCGTACCATCGTGGGTTAACTGGTACTGGATGCACACGGTCCGAACGCGCCTCGTGAATTTGCCGTCCGATCAGATGGACCGCACCTCATCCAACGATACGTGCAACCTTATCCTCGGATTAACGTGGATCCTAGTACATAACCGGTTTGATGATCTTGACGTGCTCCGCCATATTTAATATATTGTAATCTTTCTCTTGTAGGACCGTGTTTTTCTCAATGGTTATCCTAATTGGAGAATTATAGACACGGATTTCCCATTGGCCAATTATAAGTGGAATAGGTATACTGAAAATTTTAAAAGTTATCATGAAAGTGTAATTAAGTTATAAAACTTTTTAAGTTGATGCGATCAAATCCTCCATTAATTCTGTCCAACTTGACAAACGGAATATGCTAGCAAGTTTTGAAGATTGATTGCACTTTTTGAATTTTTTAGAATCAAATTGTATTTTTACAACAAGTTTTAAGATTTCATTATACTTTTTGAAAGTAATAAGTAAGTTCTAAGATTTTTAGTGTACTTATTCATCCTACTAGCTAAGACTGCATGCAGCTAATGTCCATATCTTACAAACCCAATTGGAGGTATGACTAAAGGAAACTTTTTTTCAATTCAATTTAGGATGGAGCAAAACATAGCCCTCTTTAATAATCGAGATGCAAGATGCACGTTACTTGGAGTGTCTAGACTCTCTTCACCCGTACATGCAACCCTGACTTGGAATAATTTGTGCACAATAAGTGGAATGTCAATAACGTAACTTTAGATTGGAAAATTAACAAAAAAATCTCGAGTCTATTGCAATTGTGTCAATTTAATCATAAACCGTTAACATTTGTGTCAATTTAGTCCATTCGACTAATATTGGCTAACCAATTAACGTAGATGCTAGCTAGCATTGACCGTCCAACTGAAGCTGATGTGGAATTTTAATAATTTTTTTGAATTTTTTTATTTCTTTTTCTTTTTCCTTTTCCTTTTATTTTCTCCATAGTGGCGGCGAAGGCTCTAGCGAGAGTCACGATCCTTGCTCAGATTTGGGCGAGCCCACAGCTGTGCCTTGAGATGGAAGGTAGAGCCATGTCTGAACTCGGTGTCTCCTTGATCCTTTCAGTTTCTTGATGAAATGATCCTTTCAATTGCTCAATGAAATGCTTGACTCATTCCACTCACTTTGGCGATTCTCTACACGAAGGGAGGGAGGGAGAGAGGGAGAGGGGCTTGAACAAGAGATTTGTAAGCCTAGGTTCACAATTGGTTGCTGCCTCACCGGCCATAGCCCTTGCCAAAGGCTGGCAAGCCTCATTAACTGGGAAAAGGAAAAGGAAAAGGAAAAGGAAAAGAAAAAATATTAAAAAATTATCGCGTCAACATTGGCTAAATGACTAGCTAATATTAGTCGGATGGACTAAAGCAGCACAAATGCAAAATGTTTATGGCTGAATTAGATAAAAAAAGGTTTAAGACTGAATTAGTACAATTACAATAGATTTATGACTTTTTTGGTGATTTTCCCAACTTTAGACCGAGAATCTCCCAACCCTCTAATTAATTGAGGCCGAGGATGCATCTATAGCTACCTAAAAATCACTCCCCCACAAAGCACCCACCCAAGAAAAGATAAATTATTCAAATAATGAATGGAAACATCAAAATAATTTTTCTTCTCTTATGATTCATCTGTCGCCGCTACATGACCAGGTGAGACCTCCACTAGACAAACCACGACCAAATTTGGGGATCTGAAAGAGACTTCGAATCCCGCCTTCCTGGCTATCAAACACGAACCGTCTATCCTCTCCGTGTACCTTCGAATAAAACAAACATTCTTATATAATAATAATAATTATAATAAAGCATGTCGTGGTGGGATGCACTCCACATCAGATCAGCAGATTACATTCAGTAGACGCCAAGTATAAAGGACATTTTAAGCTAATTCCAATGCCAGGTATGCCATGGCTACTATTAAAAAAAAAAACTTATATTCAGCGTAACCTAAGCCTGATGTAATAAAAAAACGCCGCCGCTAATTACATAGGAAAAATATAAAAAGATTTGGTATTTTAAATGGCAACCGCGCCTTCAATCAAAGTATTGCTTACGACGACCTACTATGTTTTAAGAGTAATTAAGCATGTTGACCCTGGATGGGATGATGCTTAACCCAGTCTACACGAACTGGAGTAGTAAGTAACCTCCACACGAGATGTTGACGTCGATAGAAAAGGGACAATTTGAATATTTAGGAATGGTGGGTGTTGACAACACATGGAAAATATTTTCGCTCAAGTTCAAGCTTGTGCAATAGCAAATCGACCTAACATTTTTTTTTCCAAACTTGACCTGTGCAAGAAAAAGACATGATTAGGTTTAAATGGACAAAGGAATTTCTTGTGCATTTGCTTGTAGTGTTGCACAACAAGGGAGACAATCGTGCTCATGACGACCCAGAATGTTATAAGAGCAACTAATATCTATGCGGCATGTTGGACCCGAGGCGGATGATGCTTAACTTAATTTGCATGAACTGGCATAGGAACTTCCATACAAAACGTTGACATCGATAGAAAAGGGATAATCCGAATAATTAGGAATCATGGGTGTTGACAATGCATTAAAAAGGTTTTCGCCCAAGTTCGAGTTTGTGCCGTAGCAAATCGACTTAACATTATCTTTTCTAAACCCGACCTATGCAAGAAAAAGACATGATTGGTTTTAAATGGACGAAGCAATTTCTTGTGCATTTGCTTGTAGTGCTGCACAACATGAGAGGCAATATCGCTTATGACGACCCAATATGTTTTAAGAGCAACTAATAGCTATTTAGCATGTTGCACTGGGGTGGGATGATGCTTAACTTAATCTACACGAATTGGCGTAGTAACCTCCGTACTAAATGTCAACATTGATAGAAAAGGGACGATCCGAATATTTAGGAATTGTGGTGTTTACGAAGCATAAATTTTTTTTCCGCCCAAGTTCAAGCTTGTGCGATAGCAAATTGACTTAACATTATCTTTTCCAAACCTGATTTGTGCAAGAAAAAGACATGATTGGGTTTATATGGACGAAGCAATTTCTTGTGCATTTGCTTATAGTACTGCACAACACTAGAGACAATATCGCTTATGACGACCTAGTATGTTTTAAGAGCAACTACTAGCTATCATTTTGAACCCGGGAGGATGATGCTTAATTTAATTTGCATGAACTACCGTTGTAATCTCCATACGAAATGCCGGCATTGATAGAAAATGGATGATTCGAATATTTAGGAATCGTGATTGTTGACAAAGCATGGAAAAGGTTTTCACCCAAGTTCGAGCTTGTGCAATAGCAAATTGACTTAACATTATCTTTTCTAAATCCGACCTATGCAAGAAAGCTACATGATTGGGTTTATATGGACGAAGCAATTTCTTATGCGTTTGCTTACAATGCTGCACATCAAGAGAGGCGATATCGCTTATGACGACCCCGTATGTTTTAAGCATTGATGTTGTCTTGAATTCCATGAAGTTTATTTCCTATTCTTGGACCTATCTACATAGGATTTCATTGGAAATAGTCCTAATTCAATGTAAATAGGATACGTCATGATATTCCTAATATTTGGAGGATAATCACTAAAAAAATATGAGTTCGTTTCCTAAATTGATAAGATCTTTAGGGTGGAATTTCTTCCCTATTGGAATTAGGGAAGTGGGGATCTAAGGATCTATTTATTTAGCATTGTACCTTGTATTTAAAATACTCTCTAATAAGAAATCGTCTCTCTCCCCCCCTCCCCAATGGATGTAGGCGGATTTTTTTGCCAAACCACGGATATCTCTGTGTTCTTGATTATTCTTGTTTTTATTTTTCATCTCATCTGGTTTGGGTGCTCTTCTGCACAACATTAAGAGCAACTAATAGCTATTCGGCATGTTGAATCCGTGTGGGATGATGTTTAACTTAATGTTTAACTTAATTTGCACTAATTGGCATAGTAATCTCCATACAAAATGCCGACATCGATAAAAAAAGGGATGATCCAAATATTTAGGAATCGTGGGTGTTGACAAAACATGGAAAAGGTTTTCGCCCAAGTTCAGGCTTGTGCGGTAGCAAATTGACCTAATATTATCTTTTCCAAACCGGACCTATGTGAGAAAAAGACATGTTTGTGTTTAAATGGACGAAGCAATTTCTTGTGCGTTTGCTTACAGTACTGCATAACAAGAGAGGCATTATCGCTTATGACAACCGATATGTTTTAGGAACAACTAATAGTTATTCGGCATGCTGAACCTGGACAAGATGATATTTAACTTAATTTGCACGAACTGGCGTAGTGATCTCCCGAAATATCTTCATCGTTACAATTCGAATATTCAGGAATGGTGGATGTTGACTATGCATGGAAAAGGTTTTCCTCCAACTTCGAGCTTGTGCGGTAGCAAATCAATTTAACATTATCTTTTTCCGAAGCTGACCTATGCAAGGAAAGGACATGATTGCGTTTAAATGGATAAAGCAATCAATTTGTTGTGCTTTTACTTCTAGTGCTGGACAACGAGAGAGGCAATTCATCCAAATTGCCGCCGGCGTTATCAACATCAACGTTTTGCTGACAGCCTTTTTCGCAAAATGCTGGAGTGCATTCACAATTTCCACGGGAACAGTACACCTAAAAATTAAAAATTTATTATTTTTATGTCAATTTATTCATAAATCTTTTAATTGCATTAATTGAGTTCTAAATTTTTTGAAAATTTACCGGTATATTCCATTCGGTCATTTTGATAAGAGATCACTGACATAAATGTCAAGCATTCCATATGACATAACCAACACCGACGTAAACAAATTTTACGATTTAGAATTTTTTTTCTAAATTTATGTTAGTATTATAATTTTTTTCATTTTGTCTAGCAAGGACGCACAGCCTAGCCACAAGGGTCAAGCCCTCACTAGATCTGGCGAGGGTAATCCTCCCCTAGGTGAGGGCTTGACCCTAGTGGCTTGGGTGAGGGTTGCCTTCACTGGGATTTGGGGAGGGATCAACCCTACGGCTTGGCGAGGGCCACCCTCGTTAGACAAACATACTTGTTGAAAGTTAACTCTTCTATCCAATCTAATGATTGCATTGCTCATGAGATATGTTACTCCATTATTCTTATATGAATATTTTCCTTCATTTTGAAATAACTATTCCAATTTTCGCATGCTTACATTGGGAGAAATTGAGAATTAAATTGTATTTTGATGACATTATTGCCTTAAGAAAGTGATTCAACATGCCTCTAGCCAAACAAATATGTTGTCCAGCATCATTTTTCGGTCATAGAGCAGTTTACACACAGCCTGTCTATAAACAAGTGATCTCCAGATCTAGAGTTATAAATTCCTGCACTCCAACCGACTGTGCTAACCTCGCGGGTATAGACCTGTCTTTTATCATTGCTTTTGATCAATTCAGTCATCCGTATCATCATAATTTCAGTGCATATGCATATCATCCTCCAGACTGATTTTTTTTTCTTTTATGAGTTTAGAATATAATATAGTACAATACAAACAATTAAACAATAATGGCAGGTTCCCATGTGCCCAGTTATCTAGTCATGTTTACTCATCCTCTGGATTTAAGGCACAAGGAATGGTCCATGGTCGTCGGCTTCAATAGTCTAGATCCCCCACCAATCAGACAGAGGCAGAGACAAAATCTTGGCAGGTCACGCTCCTCTTCCCCGTAGCATAATCCCAATTGCAACATTATATACATAACAACATTCAAATGAAGCCCAAAATCCCAGATGATAAGTAGCCTTTAATATTACAATTCTCTTCTTTCATGACAATAGGTAATGAATGATTTGGTGTGATCTGTACTGAACTTATCGTTAATTAATCACTCATGTGGGCACGAATATATCTTAGTCGGAAACATACTAAACATTGCATGTGTCTATTAATTATTGTCACGACAACACAAGGGCTCGAACTTTTATCAATTATATTAATGTTGTAACTCGAGTTTCCTTTTCTGTTTTTTCTTATTCAGTTAGTTTATGATCATTGCGTTGCCCATGAGAACACCGCGTATTTTCTTCAAATCATATGAAAAGCACATGTTTTCTTCAGCAACTAAATTTGTTTGGGTGTGGTACGAGGATTCTCCTGCAAATGTTAATAAGTGAAAGGATAAGCATTCATTCAAGTTAGAAGAGAACCAAAAAAAAAAAATGAAAATTGACATATTGTGATCATTAATATATTGTTATTCACAAAAAGAAAAATAACAATTAGATTACGTATCCGATCATTCATGAAACGATTTTGGCCTTTTTTAGGGTCCGATGAGAACTAAAAGAAGAAGAAAACAATCATAAACAAATTAAGGCATTATCTATTTCACGGAAATTTTCCTAATCAATGAAAAAATATTCTTAAATTTAGGAAGAAAATTTCCCTTATAAAAAAATTAGAGATCATTTTTTAAAATATGATTAAATATTGACATTTGGATAAAATATTTTGCGCTTGGGCAATGAAACCCTAACACTCCTTTCTAGGTCTTCGGCTTCTAGGATATGTCTTTGATACTCCGGCCTAGGACCTTGGTGCTAGTAGCCGGGTCCATCAAGGCCAAGCCCCAAGCCTTAGTGCCCTGGCACCCGAGCTTGGGTCCGTAGCACTTGGGGTAAGGCCACTGCACCTACACCCGAGTTCACAAGGGTTGTGCTTGGGACCTCGACGCTTAAGCTTAGGTTCTTGGTGCTCAGCTTGGGTACCCAATGCTTGAATCTCTTGCACTTGAGCCTTGGTCCATCAAGGTTGAGGCTCAAGACCCTGGCGCCCATGCTTGGGTCTATCAAGGTCAAGCGTGGGAACTGGTGGCCAAGCTTGAGTCCTTGACACTCAGGCCTAGATCCATAGAGACTGGGCTTGGGTCCATCGAGGCCGAACTTAGGACATCGGTGCCCATGCCTACAGCTGGATCTCCCACACCTAAGCCTAGGTCCTTGTCCATGTTTGAAACCTCGATGCTCTTGTCCGAGTCCCCGATGCCCTAGCCTAAGTCCACCGAGGTTGAGCTAGGACCCTAGTACCAATGCTTAGATCCCTCGTGCTCAAGTGCGGGTCCATCGAGGCTGTGGCTTGGGACCTATTGCATGTGACTCAGTCCATCAAAGCTTGAGCCCAAGATTAGAGTGTGAGCATTAGTGTCTCAAGCTTAGGCACCAGGGACCCAAGCATGGGCACTAGGGTCCCAGGCCTCTTGTTTGTGGGGGGCTTGGGCACGGACACTAGCGTCTTGAGGCTGAGCACCGGGTGGTGAGCTTAGTCTTTATGGACCCGAGAACAGGCTTGAGCACTAGGGTCCCTCGTTCAGTTTTTGTGAATTAGGGCCGGGTGCTAGGGACTCAGGCATGGATATTAGAGCCTTGAGCTCGGTGTCTATGGACTTGGGACTGGTGCCAGAGCTCTTGCTTGGGACCCAAGTGCCTGTGCTCGAGTTCTCGGCGCTCGAGTTGAGGTCCATCGAGATTGAACTTGGGATCCTGATGCCCGTGTCTAGTTTCCTAACTACCTATGTGTAAGATATTGGTGCCCGAATAGTGTATGTACATTTAGGAAAATCAAATTAAATTTTCCGTTCTAAACATAGAAAAATATTTTCCGATTGTTTTTTTGGTTTTAACTAAATATTGGAAAATATTGTTATTTTTCTCATTTTCCAAAAATGTAACATTTTATGTGAAACAAACGGAGCTTAAATTTTAGAATGGAATAGAATTCCAAATTCGAATTCGACAGTAAAGAAACAAGATAAGTTGCAAAAACACTAGACCTCATCACATTTGTGTCAAGTGGTTTTGATGCTTAGTAAAATTTTGCCAAATGCGTGCCCTAGTGCATTGATTGAGCGAGAATCGCTTAGATTTGTAGGAGATTGGGATGTGGATGATTCGAAAATAGTTCAAATTATCAAATTGAACCAAACTAACCCGATCTAGTCTAATTTAATCTGATATCCGTAACACTATATAAACACGAGCTCCTTGAACTTTTCTAGATCTCCACGTTACCTTTAATCATCAAAATTGCAGAGCGTTCTCCCTCCTAGCTTTTATATTTGGGCCACTCTACATGGTGACGTGGTGGCTCAAATCCTATAAAAGGCTACAGCCTGTTGCCAGATGCAATGTACCGATTGCAATTTACAAGCACTCCACGTGTGGTCATGTACCAATCAGATGAGATTAAGAGCAAAAACGTTGCTACTCAATCGACCCGCAGCATCAAGATTCACTCCCCTGCATCAAGAAGCCAGCTTAACTCAAGTCAGTTCATCCAATACAAACTCACTAAGATTGTACTTCTACACAACAACACTCTTCGATGGATATGAATCAGCGTCAACCCTACGTACCACCACACATTACAAAACGCAAGTGGGATATCACCCAAATTTTAATTTTAGCTAAAATTACATGTGACTGGTGTCCATATCTTACAGCCCCAATCAAAGTTACAGCTGAAGGAAATTTCTTTCGATCCAGTCAAGGTTGGAGCTAAACAAAACCCTTTTTTCCAATAATTTAGACGCACAGACGTAGATTCTCGACTATTTAGAATCCCACGAAACATCTTGTAAGTCGAGGATTTGTGGCCTGTGCATGCGACTTTGATCTGAAATAATTCGCGCACGAGTGGAATGTGAATACGTGACCATTAATATTTAGACCGGAAATCTCTCAACGCCCTAGCTGCCTGCAGCGAGGACGCATTCTTTTGCTCATGCTTCTATGATCACATAAAAATCACTCCCCCACAAAGCAGATTTTTATTAAATTATAAAAAAAAAGATATTTCTTCACTTCATCTGTCTTTGCCAGACCAGGTGAGACCTCTGCGGTCCTCAGCCGCCACCAACTTTGGGGATCCGAAGGAGACCCGGAATCCCCCTCACCTTCCTGGCAATTTAACACCTGTAGCTGCCATTCGCTACCCAACAATTTATCCTCTCCATGTACTTTCGAATAAAACAAACATTCAGAGACGATAATAATTATAATAATAATAAAACATGTCGTAGTTTTGTCTTTTTCCAATTTTCATTTTATTTTGGGATGCACTCCATATTAAATCAAGAGATTAAATTCAGTAGGCATCCGATATAAGGACTTTTAAGCTAATTTCAATGCCATAAGTGTCGTCAAAAACTTATTCAACATAATTTAAACATGATATATTATAATATAGAAAGGACATAAAAAAATAAAATAAATGACAACCGCACACTTATTTAATATCTTTTTATAACAATCTAGTATGTTTGAAGAGCAGTTGACGTTGGAGTGAGACGATGTTTTACTTGGCCTCCACGACAATACATCAATCGCTGGTGTGATAACCTCCATACAATATGCCGACATGAATAGAAAAGGGACAGTAGGAATATTCGTGAATTGCTGATGCTAAGTAAATGCTTTCCCTGGGTTTAAGTGGGTGCAAATAGCAAATCGATCTAATATAGAAAGGACATAATTTAAATTAAATGGCAACCACATGCTTATTTAAATATCTTTTTATAATAACTTAATAAGTTTCAAAAACAGGTGACACCGAAACGAGATGGTGTTTTACTTGGCCTCCACGACAATACATCCATTGCTGGCATAATGACCTCCATATATGAGATGTCAACATGAACAGAAAAGGGACCCAGTCCAAGAAAAAGATATGATTACTTTTAAATGGCGCGTGCGTTTGCTTCTGGTACTGGACAACGAGAGATGGCGATTCGTAGAAATCGCCCCCGCCCGTCGTCATCAGTCAGCATCCGTTCGTAAACAACGGCTTTCTGCAGGCAAACTTCGGCGAAATGCCGGGGAGGGTTCCCCAGTTTCCACTGCGTTGCTTTGCTGATGCAGACGAGAGAGGGTTTTTACCTTCTCGATAATGACGTTCGAGCGGTCGAACTTGAGGGTCTCGCGCCCAATAGGGATGAGACGGCTAAACGGACCCGTGAGGAACAAGTACGGATTCTGCAGAAAGAAAACACGGCAGGGACCACTAGGAAATTTCAAGATTCTTTCCCCTAAAATATGGCGATAAGGGAGCTGCTGAGAACTTTTGTGTGTTTCAATTTTTATTTTTTTTTTTTATTATCCTTTGATGTAGCGGGTGACGTGATATCTTGTGTCGGTTTTGACCTATTAGGCCATCTAAAATATTAACCAAAGTTCACATGGGGAGATGTTTACATGATTGTGCTCTTTTGAGAATGACCGTGACATATTTAAATCTATCAAAATAGAACATAAATCAATTTCTTAACTCATGTCTAATAAGTTAAGTTATCATATGAGTTAGATATGTTTGGTAAAGGGATTATAAATAAGTTTAAAATGGTAAAGCGCAAAATAATATAAGTATTAAATGGGTTTAGAGCTCAGTTAGACCAAACCTACTTGAAACTTTATCTTCACTCTGTCTCGCCTTCACTTGATCTCACATTCGTTTACTACGTGCTTTTATTTCATTTTGAGTATGAATTTTCCTAAATTGGGTTAAATATAAAGTATTTTAGTAATATGAGTTGGATTGAAAATGTGTCTAGTATGTGTTAGAAAGGGTATGGATCGCTAGATTTGTATTGTATGGAAATGGGTAAAGAATGGTTAAGTTAATCAATTTGAGTTGGATCATTTTCGATTCGATTCAATCTCCTCGTTTGATGGGTCTAAGCGTGTTACAATCCAATGATTGTGTCTTTGCTCACAAGATACTTAATTGTTCTTATATGAACATTTTGCTTCGTTTGGAACAACTATTCCAATTTTCATGTGTTCATGTTGAGAGAGATAGAGAATTTAATTTGTATTTTGATGACATTATCACCTTGATAAAGTGATTCAACATGCCTCTAGTTGAACAATTATGTTGTCCAGCATCATTTTTCCATGACAAATTAGTTTACAAGCAACTTGTATATTTGAACAAGCAATCTCCAATTCTAGAGCTGGCAATCCCCGCACTCCAACCGAATGCGCAGACCTCATGGGTATAGATCTGTCTTTGTTTTCTTTTTTAATGAGTATGGTATATGATCTAGTGCAACATAAACAATTAGACAAAAATTGGTAGATTCCTATATGCTCAATTATCTAGTCATGTCTCCCCATCTTTTTGGTTTTAAAGCGCGAGGAATAATCCAAGATTGAGGGTTTCAATAGTGTAGATTCCCCACCAGTCAGACAAAGGCAGGGACAAATCTCGGTAGGTTACGCACCCTTTTTCATATGGCATAATACCATTTGCAGCAGTATAAAAAAGAGCCCCACATGCAGCCCAAAACCCCAGATGATGGGTAGCTTTTAATATAGAATTCTCTTCTTTCAATGACAATAAGTACTGTTTGCACATACCGTGGATCATTACTGGGCTTATGTTAATTAACCACTCCACTGAGTACTCATATCATGCTCACTAAGTCCCTGAACTTTTTGCTAATTATGTGGATGTCATGGCCTAAATTTTCTTTTTATTTAAAAGCATCACTAAAAGATACATCTTTTTTGTTCAACTTTACAAGTAATCACATGCGTTTTATGGGATAATGCGATGCATTTTTTCGAAGCATATAAGAACCGTGTGCTTTCAGCGACTAAATTTGTTTTAAGTGTGGTATGAGGATTCTACTATAACATTTTATTAGGTAAAAAAGATCATATTCATTGAAGTTTAGAAGAGAGCTGTGAAAAGGACTAAGCTTTACATCTTATAATCATTAATATGTTGATGATCACACAAAAAGTGAGGACGATTAGGTTAGGTATCTATCAAATCATTGACGGAATGATTCTGGCCTTTTCTCGGGTCATATAAGAAATGCTAAGATAAAAAAAGAAAAAAAGAAAACACTAAACATCACATTTGTATCAAGTGGCTTGATGTTTTGTTCAGTCGAGTGAGATTTGCGTAGATTTTTCGGTAGATCCGGATGAGGACAAGTCAAAAATAGTTCTAATTATCGAATTGAACCAAACTAACCCCCTCAAGTCTAATCTAATCTGATCTCTCTGAAACACTATATAAAACACAAGCTCCTTGAACTTTCCTAGATTTTAACACGGCCATTAATTATCAAAATTGCAGGGGGTTCTCTCTTCCAGCCTTTATATTTGGGCCACACTGCATGGTGACATGGGGGCTCAAAACCGATAAGAGATGTCACAGCCCATTGCCAAATGTTATGTACCGATTGCAGTTTACAGGCACTGCACGTGTGGTCATGTACTAATCGGATGAGATTAAGAGCAAAAATGGTTGCTACTCGATCGAGCAGCAGCATCAAGATTCAGTCCCTCGCATCAAGAAGCCAGCTTAACTCGACTCAGTCCATCCAAAACAAACTAAGACTACTTCTACATGATAACACCCTTCGATGGATACTCGACTTACCACCTCCGCATGTTACAAAATGCAAGCGGGATGGTTGTGTGTCACGACTCATGATCTTAAACGGAGTCGACAAATTGAGTCAATCATGGGATTATAACAATCCTTGCAACGAACGCCAAAAAGCAAACACAAATCATCAAATCCCAACTCCTATCAGCATAGACTCGAATGCAGATGCCCTCCACTTGTTTTCCTTGTCGACACCCAGCCTTGTGCCGCTGAATTGTTGCCCTCCGACTCTGGCAGCGACGCCCGTGATGGATTCACTGAGTCTTGGCCCTTTTGCCTCCGCCACGCCGACATGATCTCTTTGACAATTGGCTTCAAAGTCTCGGTCGTCTTCAGGACGCCAAAGAAAATGAGCCGGTAAACGAGCGCCATCTCGAACAATATGGCGAGGTCAGTCCACTTGGTGTAACGCGTTTCCACTTGCCATATATCCTTCAGCACATCTTCACCGCTGATTGAGCCGTTTTGTGCCGAACAGGCCAGATCCTTGGGAAACGTTAGGCCCTCGAACTCGTTCTTGAACAAACCGTGAAACGCGTACTTGTTGAAGGACAAGTAGTAGAGTGGATATCTCCAGAATACCTTGGGAAGGTCATGCGGCAGGCGAAAGAAACCGCCCCCAAGGATCATTAGTCCCTGGATTCCCGAACCGGCCGTCAGCCCCATGAGGAAGCTTGGGACGACGCTCGCCACAATCATCATCAGGCTCTCCACCAGCATCATACAGGCAAAAAGAGTCGTGGTGAAGTATAGGAAGTGCCCAAGTTCTCCCTGGAGGCCTACGAGATAGTATGTGATGGCTCCGGGAATTAGGGATATCATAAGCAAGAAGGGCACGGAAGAAAGCGTATTGGCTAGAACGAACGCGCCCGATCCGTAGTGTCCATTTAATCTTTCCCTTTCGAATACCTGATGGACAATGATCAAAGGTGATAAAAGTCAGATTTGTATCAAAGAAATCCTTTTGCCAAGTTACTGAGGAATCCTGGTTGCCGCACCTTCAAATCCTCAACAAACGAAGGGAAGCCGCCGATTGCCATCATAGTCAAGAATGAAGCGACAAATGTTATCAGTGAACCTCTAGCCTGGATTTAAGTAAATAAATGGCAATGGTTCGTTTCTTAGTGCTCTGGAAAATTGATGCAGAATCAATAGAAAGGCTAAAAATAAAAAACATAAAAATAAAGGAATTGATTGGGTGTGTACAGAGCTTGCCTGAATAGAATGATAATCAGAGCCGATGCGGTAGAACACAGTTCCCAAACTCAAAGCTATGACAATGTACATGAGGAGGCGCATCCAATAGTATCCGAGGTCACGGTACATGTTCATGAATGACCTTGTTGTGAGGACGAGGAACTGGGTAAAGAAGCAAGCTCGGCTCTCTTTCTCGTGTACTTCCTTGTTGTCCTAGGACAATGGTGCCATCATAATAAACATGGTCATTCATTTGCTAATGCCGATATTGCTCCTTTCAGATCTCGGAGTATACCGCTTTAGTATAGTTAAACTTACCATTTCATGAATGCCTTCTATCTGTTGTTGGATGTGCCTATAGAAACTGGATGATTTGAAAGATTCCACGAGCACTTTAATCACTTCCTGTGTCCTTGGCTTTCCTCCTAAACCTGGGTCAATGTCCTGGTCATTACAAGGACAAGTTGTAGTCATTGAGGCTAAGCAAGATTGTTTTAACGATGATTGAAAATGGAAGACTTCTCGCATACCTCGTCAAAGTCTGTGTTGATGGTTCTGAGGTAGTGATCCGATGGATTTTGCAAACTTGGACATGGGAAACCGTTCAGAGAAAAGAACTACAGAATTTCAAATTAATAGCTTCATTCCTCCCGTTACCTTTGTATAGAAATATGGAGAGTTTTACGTTTTATGCAAGGTTATTTATTTATTTCCCAAATGACAATACCTCAGGTGCATTACTAGAGGGTCCGAAATAGACGGTTCGTCCCTGAGAGAGGAGGCACAACTTGTGGAAAAGCCCAAACACCTCGCTGCTTGGCTGGTGGACCGACGCGAGGACGGTCATGTCGTGCTGCTTCGCGAGGCCGACGATGCGCCGCATGACGTAGTAGGAAGCGGCGCTGTCGAGGCCGCTCGTGGGCTCGTCGAGGAAGAGGAGCTTGGGGCGGGTCAGGATCTCCATGCAGATGCTGACCCTCCACCGCTGGCCGTTGCTCAGGCCCTTGTTCCCCCAGCCACCGATCCTCGTGCCCGCCGCATCATGGAGGCCCATCTCCTTGATGGTGGCCTCTGCTCTTTGCTTCTTCTCTGACGGCGGCATCGTGTCGGGCAGCTGAAGTTGAGCCGAGAAGTAGACCGCCTCTTTCACGGTGAGGGTCGATGTCAGCATGTCGTCTTGTGTCACGTAAGCCTGCGTCATGGAAAACTAATTGATCTACAAAAATTCTCCATGAATTTGGTGCAAAGCATGAGAATAATTTGCTCACCGACGTCCCATAAGCCAGGGGCTCTTTCCGGCCATTAACAAGGATTTGTCCACTCAGCCTCCTCTTGGAATCCAGCCTCCCTACAATGGTCATTTTTCGTTTAGAGATCATAAAATCTATCTTCTCCTTATTATAAACCTTGGCAAGATTTAACTAAAAATTCCGTTAATATCCACATCGACTACTGTTAATTAAGACGAATGATAAAAACGTAGAACTTAACAATAGATGAAATGATCCTACGGGGGCAACATCAACTTAAATTCATTTTATGAATTTTTGGAAGATTTCAATCCTTATTTTTGGTGTCCATCCTAAATTGAATCTCCTATGTTCTGAGCGTCCAATTCCACCCTTGAGAAGAACTCGAATTGCACC
This sequence comes from Eucalyptus marginata, assembly GCA_014182565.1. Taxonomy (NCBI): domain Eukaryota; kingdom Viridiplantae; phylum Streptophyta; class Magnoliopsida; order Myrtales; family Myrtaceae; genus Eucalyptus; species Eucalyptus marginata. Next base: position 29,974,044 of record CM024593.1, read on the forward strand.
TACCATGACCAAAAATTTGGTTGTTTCATTTATCAAATCGCCTTTCTTTCTGAAAAAGTGTTATCTAACTTTGCCGGTCATGAAAAAATATAAGTGACAAGATGATTGAAGTCATCGTCCTTAAATTCGAGGTCGATCACTTTTGGGGGGGGCGAGGCTAGTTGTCGCGCACATATATTTCGGCTTCTATTATAATCTATACTATCTTATAAAGTAAAGAAGATCTCAAATTTGTTGGGATCTCAATCATCCTCAACTGCTTCTTTTACAAATAATTAATCCATGGGGAACTGCTTCTTATATAATCGTGTTTAAGCTTGAGACTGTTACAATGTTAGAATTTGAAATTTTTTAATTCTACAACGACATTAACAGAAATTCAAAATAAAATATTTTTATCTTTCCCTATGTGCTTGTACAGTTTCTTCATATTGTGAATTTTATCAAGAATTTATTTTCGTTGTTGATTCAAACATTTCGCACTGGTTTTAATTTTTTTTTTTCATATGTCAATTTTGGAGCACACGAAATGCGCTGTGCACATTTGCTAGTTATAATAAGAGGGATTTTACTCTCTTCTCCGAAGGCTAGTAGAGAAGAAATTTTTTAAGCCCGCCGTACTCTTGACACCATGTAGTCCATAATGCTATAGACCTCAGATGACATTAGCGCATCACAAATCATAAAGTAAAAGTCCGAATTGAAGATGACGCTATACGCTTAATGACGAATCGGCACTTTTTGTTCATGAACCGATCACATAGGGATATCAATGTATCTGTATAATATATTACCGGCCAATGCATCGAGGAGAGTGGACTTGCCACATCCGGATGGCCCCATGATGGCCAACACCTCGCCGGGTTGGGCGAAACCCGTGAGCCCCTGGAGGATGGGTACGCACCCATCTTCGTGGTCTCCCACGGTCACCCACACGTCAAGCCACGTTAGCCAGATCGCTCTCCTGCTTGACTTTGGCTCGACATGCATTGAATCCCGCACGTGAGGACCAAGAACAGCTCCATGACAGTCGCATTCCGGGTCGACGAGTGTCTCCGCCTTCTGCGAACCAGGACCCGACGATGTATCCATGCAACGTACGTTTGTTCAAAAGAGAGTGGGAGTTGGACCGATTAATGCCAATTTTGGCCGACCTCCGTGGGCATGTATATATGGCAGATCTGCCAACACCGGAGTTCTAAATATCTGCGAACGAGGAGGAAGTTGACGTATTGTATCGTTTCGTCTTGGCGAACGTAGGAAGGTGGCGAGAGAAGAGAAAGGCATAGTCCAAAAATCAGTGATTATTACTAAAAATACAAGTTGGACGAGCATTGATCCACAAGAAAATTAGCATCTTCTCAGCCAAAGGTCAAGGACGGCAAGTTGTCTTGCTTAGCGGTGACAAGATAGGTCGACCAACCCCAGTAAAAACAGATAACACTAGCGTCGTTGATTTTAAGGTTTTACTAATGAATTCAAGTCTACTCTCTCTCTCTCTCTCAAGTCAAGCGATTCCGAGAGAGAATCATGTCAAGAAGAGCTTAGCTCAGCCCTTATGTTGTTGTCTGCCACCGATAAGATGTACTAACAACATAATGTTAAAGATATCGAAGGTAACTCATTTTAGTAGAAATTTAAAAAAGAAGAAGAAAGAATTGACTAAATTCACCCCCAAACTATATTTGGTGGGGATGATTAGAAAGGAAAAGAAGGGTTTTGAATTTTTACGAGAGAGAAGAATTCAAAAGAATTTGATAGGATTAAATTATTATAGAGTTGTTTTGGATGTTAAAGAGAGAAAAAGAAAAGAAAAGCACGCATCATGACATAAATATCTTTTTGTGTATTTAGAAATAAGATATAAGACGGAGGTGTAAGTCAGAGAGGATGAAAGAATTTGTTTATTAATATACTGATCCCTCCGGAGATTAAAAATGCACGTAAAAATGACTTCAGCAATCCATCGCCCTCCTTCTCTTTCCATTCCATGCGAACAAGTTCATTTTTTTTTTTCAAATTCCTTTTTTTTTCCTCGTAATCCCTCCAATAAAATCATGTACCGGACATTGCAAGCTAGAATAGGATAACAAGGATTTTATTTATAGTAAGTTGCATCTCGAGCCCCGACTGCCACCTCAAAATGTATCCTCTTCTTTGGAGAATCAATTAATAAGTCGAATTAATCTAGGTAACCTAAGTCGAAAATACCAGCATATCCCAATTCAAAAACGCTCGGACTAGGGACGGAAGTCACACCATCTTTAAGGCGTTAATCCACGCTGGCTATTTCATTCTAAGTTTATGCAAACTATGTTGGACCTTAGATTTGCCAATATAATAATGCATTATCCACCATGTCAATACAGCAAATCGGCACTTGCTAAGAGCTGCGTGGCGGCGAGTGCATCGGAGAATGTTATCTGATCAATTTGAATGTGCAACATGCGAGAACGAACCTATCATATCCATCCCATGTTTCGATTACTTCGAGGGAATTGAAATCAAAGTGTCCTATGCCTGGCTGTTGTTGTCACTTGTGGATGCGGGTGTGAGTGAAATGACAGGGAAAAGTTTGCCATTTTCCGTTCGACGTATAGTCACTAATTGGAGATGAAATGGTGTTTTTGTGTTATACAATTGAGTCCCAACATGTCTGGCTGTTGGATTTGGCCGATCTCACTAAATTTGATAAGTCTCAATTGAGATCAAATTGGAAGATTGCTTTTGCTTGTCCGTCACTTCTCATGTCAAAATAAAATTGACGGAGATCCAATGATTCATTGATGTAAAATGGGATTGAAGCATGTAGTTAGGTCCATCAATCGCTGGATTCAATTTTTTAGAAGAATGGAACTAATAAGTCAGATGGTTATTTTCTGCTATAGGCTCGAACAAACAGCCTGTGTTTATAAAGGGAAGATATGGAAGGAAGGAGAGAAGGAAAGCGAAGAACATACAAAGTAAGAATAATGACGTCACGCTTGATCTCACCAAGTTTAAGTCCATAGATGAAAATATGATTTAATAATTGACTATTCCTATCAACTCTCTCAAGTGTAACTTAGACTTTGACTTGAAACTAAAGCGTAAAAACATATAATAAGAGTCAGGGGCAAGCATGGTTCCAAGATAGAACCGCAAACTTGAGAATCGAAATAGGTTCGATTCGAAGTTCTAAGTTATGTATGGTAAGTTTCAGGTTTCAAATATTAAAAAACTTGTTTCAAGTTCTAGGTGGAACCTGAATGGAACTTTTAAATGAAATTTGAAGGTGAAAAAGCCCAAAAATCCCAAACTTTGCCCAATGGCAAATTTAGCTTTTAAATGAAATTTGAAACTACTCACTTTGAAACTACTCATCTCTAATAAGAATAACCAATGAAGGGCCCGAAAAAATTTGAACTCGAGATCTTTGTCTTTGATATCATGTGAAATTTTATGAGTTCATGGCCAATTTTTTAAAAGAATAAATCGATAAATCAAGGCTTAATTTCATATTCAAACACGTTAGTAGTACGTTTAATTTAGAGAAAAAAAAGAAGAAGAGCTCATCTTACCGGGAAAAATGAGGAAATATCATCACTCCAGTCATTTACCTCAATTATTTTCTCTCTTTGCAAGCATAAAGATTGGGAACTGTCTGTTTTTTCTCCACCCCCGCTTCTTTTCCTCCAACTTTCTCTCCCTCTAATACCTTTTCCTCTCAAATCCCTAACTTCTGATTCAAACGGAAGATTTGAGGCCAACCTCTAATAAAAATTCTTCAACATCTCTAAGAATTTTCTCAATGGCCATCTATAGATCATAGTAGTGACATGTTAGAAAATGATCAAAGATAATAACGTCCATATTGCGTTTGAAGAATATAAGAACATGGGTCGACACCCGTAGCGTTATAATATCTCTGTTTTTCATTTGAAATTATTCAACTTTTAAGTACCGTACAAAACACGAGAATAATCAACAGTTCGGTATTACAAAACTTTTATAGCTAATTCCTTAACAAAAACTCCTCTCCAGACGCTTGCTAACATATTTGGATTTCTCTATTAGTACATCGCGGGGGCGCAATGAAGAGAGCTTGTCAGGTTGCTCAACCGCACCTTGTCAGACAGATAAGCACGTGGTCCTCCTTCCATGCAAATTCAATAATTCGGGTGGTAGATGAGCAGTACGCACCATAAAGAAAAGGGGAAGGACTAGACGAGGACGATAGAGTTGTTTCCTCTGCTGTCTTTTAAAGACGGGAACGTGAGCTTTCAAGTACGATGTGGATTGCTCGTGGTTCGGACGGGAGAGTCGGCAATGCTTTGTGTATCTACAATGTGGACCTCGTCGCTGCAGACAATCTGAGAAGGAGAATGCCCGTGAATTTTGCACTGGACCTACCGTAAATAACGCGACGGAATTCTGTTAAATGCGACCTTTTTCAAAACCCAATTGTGATTTGTCACGGTATGTTAGCAATATTAGAAGATTTACATGATTATGAATATTTCTTAGGATAATGCATGTTCTTGATTAATATGTTACATTCAATAATCATCTCACAAAACCAATAAATAAACTGATATAATCCTTATTATGAATATATTGAATTATACGGAAATTCCTCAAATATGTGTTTTGCATTATTATTATTTTTTAACTCTGTAAATTAATTTGATGGGCTGGTCTCAGTATGTTCACGCAGCAATACTCTCTTGAGAAACTAGCAAGATTCATATATTAAGCGTCGGTATCAGGGACTCCCCACGATATGACTATCTAATATTATAGAGAGGCCCTTCATCAAAAGTTTTGAGACCCTAAGCGGCTGAGCTCCCAACCGACAAGACCCCATGCACATTGTCCGTGCCAACGTCAACGGCAACCGTCACGCCAAACATAGTTGCCATTCGACACTTCCTCTCTAATAAATTATGTGTTGCAACGAGAGAGAGAGAGCTAATAAATTATGTGTTGCAACGAGAGAGAGATCCATCAGATTAGACCGTCTAAATAAATAAATAAATATATTCCGTTCATCGAAGAATTTCTCAATAGTATCTCGTACAACACAATAAACAAACAATAACATCGAAAGGAAGAGGCTGTAAAACCTTGAGTTGCGGAATAATCGTATTTTTAGGACGTACAACTACTTTCTTGCACATGCATTACACCTTATTTTCGAAAAGCAATCACATTGATGACAATATGATATCTCTGAAAAGAAGATCCACCGGATGATATTGAGAATTTAACTAGCATTTCCATAGTCCATGGTCTTATCATCCATCGCGATTAAAAGGGCTGTAGCGAGCGCCAAAATTTTTCCCGGGAACGCACGGCGTGTAGCGTCCCGGCCCTATACGGCCACAATCGGCGGGCTGGCACCGAATCTTGGATCATCGGGAGATGTCTCCGCGTCTGAGGACGAGCATGCTGCTGCCCAGGTTATGTTCTGTATCTAGCACCGCCATCAGCTCCACCTTCGGTTGCTGATAAGCGATGAGGCACTTGCCGCAGTGGCACTGCTGCGGAATGTTGGCGTTGCCAGCTTCCGGAGCGGCTTCTGTTCTGTGGCAGCCGGTTGGAGCTATCACCATGGTCATGATCAGGCACCACGCGAGGAAGAATCGAACCGTCGCGACATTATCAACTTCCATATTCTCTCCAAAGAGTTATGGAAGATTGGCTCTCTGGTTGGAAAATGGACGAGACATGGCTACAGCAACAGGAGGAGAGACGTACGGACAAAGGTCATGGGGTGACATTACATCACATGATGCTACAACAGGCTTTGCGATGATGTCGCGCAAAAATCTGAATTTTTATTGTAACAAATTTTTTTATCGTTAGAATTTAATCATACACCATGAATATCATTCCTATAGGTCCGCCCTCTGAGTTCTATTATCTCTTACTCCCTCTGTCCTCTACACCTCGCTTGGCTATGACCAATGTTGAGCTCGAGCGCAATATACTTGAGGCTCATTTGTCATAATGAGATATTCATATTTTCAATCTAGCTAATTATGGTTGATTCACGCAAAGCATCTCATCCATGTACACCAGATAAGACTCCACTCGCAAGACGACATTCCTGAGCCCTAAAGTCATTTTGAGCCGATGCGATCCAAAACACGACATGTTACTACATTCAAATCAAAGGGCTGCTTCAGCCAACAGACGCCTCGGGGGTTAGGACTTGGCTTTCATGCTGATGAATCGTGTCTGCTCTAGCCAATTGCAAAAAGTTGTTTCGTCTTTGCAGGAGCCGAAAATGAGAGGCACTCAAAATCGTGTCTGCTTGCGGACAGGGCGGAGTCTCACGCACTAGCGGAGATGACCTGAAGCCATGTGCGCGGGGTTGGGGTTTTGGTGGGGGGGTGGGGCACGAATCTAACAAGTTATTGGGAGACTAGCTTGGAAATGGAAACTTTATGTTTTCCAAGGTAAGTACGGAAAAGTGTATGGCAAGTAGGAGTGATCGGGTCTAGAGTGGGTAGAATTTAGACTTGGACCCTGTACTCGACCCTATTATAACCGATTCCTTTTTTCTGGACCTTGTATCTGATCCTGTTTGTATTGGATCATGTACCCGACCCATCCTGTTTTTTCGATCCGATTCCAGGTCAACTCTGTTTCCACCTGGAACTTATTTTGTAATTTCCCGATATCCTAGATGACTTCCAATTTATATTAATATGCGAGAAAATAACATAATCCTCTTAATTTGTATTGAAACATTAAGCACTTGTAATAAATAAATACACGGACTTTTTAATTAAATGAAAAATTAAGGATTCATAGGGCTAATTATAATAAATAAAAAAATAAGGTAAAGAATTAGCAACAAACATGAGTATAATATTAGTCTTATTCCCACAACTACTACATGAAGCTACTCATTTATGCAAGCATAACACCTCCTAAGAGAAATTAGGTGAGCCAATTCACGTGGTATATAAGAATTTGGCGGCGACGAACACCGTCCGTCCATCGGACGGTGCAAGAGGGAGCTGGTGAGGGAGGAAAGCAAGTGAGGAAGAGGAACGACGAAGGAGGAGTGCTGTGCGTGTTTAAGAGAGAGTATCTCGTACAACACAATAAACAAACAATAACGTCGAAAGGAAGAAGTTGTAAAGCCTCGAGTTGCGGAATAATCTTATGTTTTGGATGTACAACTACTTTCTTGCACATGCATTACGCCGTATTTTCGAATAGCAATCATATGATGACAATACGACATCTTTGAAAAGAAAATCCAGCGGATGATATTTGAGAATTTAACCCGCATTTCCATAGTCCATCGTCTTACCCTCCCCCGTGATTGAAAGGGCTGTGGCGAGTGCCGTAATTTTTCTTGGGAACACACGGCGTGTAGCGTCCCGGTCCTATACGGCCACAATTGGCGGGCTGGAGCGGAATCCTGGACTGTCGGGAGACGTCTCCAGGTCTAAGGGCCAGCATGCTGCTGCCCAGGTCATGCTCCGGGTCCAGCACCGCCATCAGCTCCACCTCCGGTTGCCGGTAAGTGATGAGGCACTCGAGGCCATGGCACCGCCACGGAATGGTGGTGTTGCCGGCTTCCGAAGCGGCTCCCGCTCCGTGGCAGCCAGTTGGAGCTATTGCCATGGTTGCAAGCAGGCACCACGCAAGGACGAAACAAAGGTCAACTTCCATGTACTCTCTCTGTCTCTCTTTCCCTCAACAAAGAGTTATGGATGATTGGCATTATTGTTATTGTAGATCTTTATCAAATGGATGGGACATGCATAGCACAGACAAAGGTCACGGGATGACAAAGGTCACGGGATGACGTTACATAACATGGAGAAAGATCACGGGATGACAAAGGTCACGGGATGACGTTACATCACATGATGCTACAAAAGCTAGTGCAATGATAGCGCGAAAATATCTAAATTTCCATTGTTATGAATTTCTTATCATCAGAGTTTAATTATATATTGTGAAAATTACGATTTGTTGTACCATTTACCTATAATACCCTAACATTCCGGTTTCTCATCACAAATTTGATTTATGTGTAATGAACTCACGGATGATCCATGAATGGATTAATTTGGACCAAAAAACAAAATTTAAAGTACCCTCCTATGCTTAAAAATGCCTAAAAGGTAAGTCGAAAATCAACAAGTTTCTTTGATACTTATATCTAGGGGCTCATTTGTCGTAATGAGACATTCATATCTCCAATCTAACTGATCATCGTCGACTCACGCAAAGCTTCTCATTTATGTACGCCAGATGAGACTCCACCTGCAGGATGACGTTCCCGAGCCCTAAAACCACTTCGAGCCAATGCGATCCAAAACATGGCATGTTACTACATTCAAATCAAAGGGCTGCTTCAGCCAACGGATGTGTAGGGGATTAGGACTTGTCTTTCATGCTGATGAATCGTGTCTGCTTTAGCCAATTGCAAAAAGTCGTTTCGCATGAGCCGAAAATGAGAGGCACTCAAAACTAGTGTCTGCTTGCGAATCCATGTGCATTGCTGCCGCTGGAAGGGGGAGGTGGCGGTGGGGGCTGGGTGGGTGGCCAGGGGTGGGGGAAGGGTCAGGACTGTTTTGGACTTAAGCAGGCTAGGCATGAATCTAAGAAGTTCTTGGGAGTTCTGCAAATAAGCTCCGATGTGCAACGAAAGTCCTACATTTTATCTATGAAATGCAATCAAGTCCTAAATTTTTTGAGATAAGAATAGGAAGAATACCATAATTTTTGTATGGCGCTCACTTGATGGTCATAACTTCTTTTTTTTCACTTATTTAAGTCTGATATTAGAGTAAAATCGATCATTTGAGTGTCATTTCCGATAAATCTTCCTAGGCAAATTTTTTTATTAATTTTCTATTCCGATGTGAATTTTTGATTTTTGCCTTTTCTTTTCGTATTTTCTTATGCTGATGAGGGTCATAGGTGATCCTTGCCTACTGCAAAGCCCTCGCCCTCGATTGGTATGGTGGCAAAGGCCTTGGGTGACGCCATCCTTGGCCGCAAGTGAGGGCTTTCGCAACCATGAAGGCCTCGCCTAGGGCCTATGTGACCACACTAACTGAAGGTAAGGTGGCCTAGTCTAGGTGAGGCCTTCACAATCAATGAGAGTCGCCAGTGACCTCGCAGGCATTGAAAAAAAGGAAAATACAAATAAAAGATAAAAAATTCAATAAATAAATAAATAAATAATAAAAATTGTCGACGTTAGCGTTGATGAAGCCATGCAGGACAATTGGTGTCTATGTCGAATTCTTTGGCGAGGCAAATTGCCGGTGACATTGAAGTGAGCAGAAAAAGAAAAAAAGTTGTGGCACTTAAGTAAGTGTTGTACAAAAGTTATGGCAAAGTTGTGGTACTTAAGTAAGCGTTGTACAAAAGTTATGACATTTTTGTTATTCTTATCCCTAAATTCCTTAGTTGGTCCATGTAAGTCTTGAAATCATTTTTAAAAAGTGCAATCAAAGTCCATTCGAGGAACAATACCTAAAATTGCTTATGTGACATCCTTAAATTACAATTTCAAGATAAGTTTTAGGGTTTAATTACATTTTTCACTAAAGTTCTTAAACTTAGTCTAATTGATTGAAAATTTTAGAATTCAATTGTATTTTTCAGTGAAATTTTGGAATATGATTAAATTGTTTTAGGAATAGATTGCATGTCTTACATAAGGTTTAGGATTTAAGCTGCAATTTTCCCAAATAAATACATTGACAATGTGCTTTTCACGACAAACATATTCGTGATTATTATTTCGTAACTTCATTGATCTTTTTGTTTTTCTTGAACGATAGGATGATGGAGCGCTAGGGGTAGTTAGCTATTGATCTCATTTCTCCTCGCCGTCCTCTGTTTCTATCCTACGCATGCACGAACGCAGGCACAGGCAAGAGGCTCATCATCATCGCCGAGAGCTCCTCTTAACTAATCATTATCGATTCACGCCAAGCACTTCTTCATCCTTGTACATCGGATAACACTCGTCTTGAAGAAGACATTCTCGAGCCGTAGATCACTTTGAGTCAATGCCATTTGAACACGATACACGAGGTACTACATTCAGATCGACCGACGCCTTGGGGGTTGGGACTTGGCTTTCATGTTGAAGAATCGTGAGGACGGGCCCAAACGAACACATCCAAATTGCAGAAGTTGTTTGCTTTGTGTGAACTGAAAATGAGAGCACTGACAATCGTGTCTGCTTGCCAATCTCCCACGTTAGCTGAGATGGTCTGAAGCAATGTAGGTGGGGGACCGTTGTTTTGGACCTAAGCAGATCGGGCATGAATCTAACAAGTTGTTGTGAGTTCTTCACATGGAGATAGAAAGTTCAAGTTTTCAAAATAAGTATAGAAAAGCGCATCGGAAGTTCTAAACCTTACGTACAAAAAGCAATCGAGTCACAAAATCTTTCAATCGATTCAATTAAATCTCAAATCTTTTTAAATAAGCGCAATCAAAGTCCTTTCGATGAATAATACCTAAAATTGCCTACATAGCATCCTTTATTACAATTTTGATACAAGGTTTAAGGCTTAATTGATTTTTTTAATAAAGTCTAGGACTTAATTTAATCAATTGAAAAGTTTAGGACTCAATTATATTTTCTAATAAAGTTTTAAGATTCGATTGAACTGATTTGAGATTAGATTTCACGTCTTACATAAGGTTTAGGATTTAAGTTTTAGGACTAGATGGGTAGTTATCTATTGGTCTCATTTCTCCTCACCGTCCTCTATATATATCCACACATGCACGAACACAGGCACAGACAGAGGCTCATAATCTTTGGGAGCTCTTCTTAGTCCTTAGGGAACGCTGAAAAGCAACGGGCCAAAGTCACCATGCACCCCAATTTGACGAAGGCTCTCTTCCTTTCCTATTTGTTGACAGTTGCCCTCTCCTGCGAAGCCGCACCTGGAGAGCTCAACGCCACTGCCACTCCACCGCCGTGCGATGGTCTCGGCGGGGCAACCGAGTGCCGCATTGCTTACCAGCAACCGGAGTTGGAGTTCGTGGGGGGCTTGAACGATGTCGTCAAGCAAGTTCTAGACAGTAAAAGCATTGCTGACTGTAATAGACAACGCACCGGACAACGGTACACACCCTGCGTTCCAACGCCGAACCGGAGACCAGATTGTGACACATATCGCAGGGACTGCCCTCACCGTTGATGAACCTTCCACATTGCGTCTGCTGGTACTCGCTTCCTTCTGCTCCAACTTGGTTTCTCCAAACTGTCAATTGTAAGAATTTGCACGTAGATTTGTATGTGTTGAGGATGCTAGTAACTGCGAACTGCGATTATAGTTGAACTTATCGGTACGACATATGTATCCTGCATAGGCTTTATAGCTGTGCATATCAATGTACCTATCTTCAAGGGTTGACGCATTTGATTGGAGCGCATGTACAAGTACGATAACGTTTTCAAGCGCTGCGTTTCTCAAGCTAGGTCGACTGTTCTTCTTCCGGGGGAGGCCCAAATATCAACTCAACCCGTCCCAGACAAACCCAAGAGCCAATAGGCTCAACCCAAACCCGATGCAACTAAACCCAGCAGACCCAAAACCCAGCCTAAAGATGGAACTCATGAAATTAGACACGACTTTTCAAGAGGCTTTCCATTTCTCACTGCAAGATCTCCACCACACGAGCAACCGCCCGTTCTTCTTCGCGCATCACCGACAAAAGCCAGAAGGCTGAGAGACAAAGTTCAGCTAGATCAAGCACAAACTTCTAACATCTAATGCTCCAATTGCCACACGTATTGTCCTTGATATCTGATTCCTTCTATCACGTATCATGCTTTCAGAAACAATTCGAACATAGAAGGATACCCTGCTGATGTGGGGGAGGACGAGGACAAAAGTTGTTCGTAGGAATTCACCGCTCGCACGAGAAGGAATGGCATACCGAGCCATCCAAGTGCGGGCTCAAAGGATGAAATGAGCGAGCCTGGGCAAGCAATTATGTTCTTGGACATCGCACGCTTCACCCAAATTCTATCGACTTTATATGTAATTTTCGAATATCTTTTCAATCTTGGTGGGCCTAAGCAATGAATAATTTTGATTAATCTAATTTTAGGTCGCTTTCCTTAGGGCCTAGGTAGGGGAGACCAGCGAGTCCTTTTTAAAGTCCAATCTTATTGTTTCCAGCACGCTGTCGGTGACCTACGTTTCGTACCTCCCCCTATAAACCCACAGCAATTAATTTGATATCCTCTGAGTATGGAGCTTGGCTCCAACAAGGCTCTCCTCTATTCTTCTCCGTCGGTACTCACCCTCTCCTTCCCGTGCCGAGCTATTATGTAAGACAGTTAACGTTCATATCAACAATTTTTAATCAAAATTGCTCAAATGAAGTACATTGTCATATCATAAAAAATCTAGGGCTAAATTAGCTATAAAATTTAGAATCGAATTGGCATAAATACAATAAGTTTAGTACGTTTTTAGTAATTTTCCTTTTTTCTCATTTAGTTAGGCAATCCATTTCAAATGTATTATTAATACTATGAGCAAAGAGGTTCCTGTCTTCCTCAATTTACTTATGACAAATTTTTTTTAATTATGTGACATCTTTTTTGCAACATTGAAAAAGTGTATTAAATAGAAGAATTAATGATAGGTAGACTTCACACATGTTGACTCTTAGTAATACCAACGCAAAAGTATAAAATATGAGATTTTCACGTGATTCGTTTAGACATATTAGCTTTTAGTTGTTAATATTAGATAAGATTAAGGTGTAGAGACAAAAAACAATTTTTAATCTAGAAAAAAAGATTTTTCCTGGACTGGCTCCAACTTTTCAGGACTTAAAATCTATGATAGATTCAATTGAGTATGATAGAATTTTTTTGGAAAAGTGCAATCATAATCCTTTCGAAGAACAACACATAAAATTGCTTAAGTGACATCCTTAAATTAAAATTGCAATATGAGATTTAAGCTTAATTGTATTTTTTAATAAAATTATAAGATTAAATTGAATCAATTGAAAATTTTATAGGACTCGATTGAACTAGTTTAGGACTAGATTGCATGTTTTACATGGGGCTGATATTTTAACGTGCAATCTTCTCGAATAAATATTGGAAATCTGCATTATTGTCGGCTTTGTCATGCCGAATAATCTTGGTCTTTATTATACCATAAATAAAATCATCTTTTTGTTTTATCTCGAAAGAGAGTTAGCAATTGATCTTATTTCTACTCACCGCCCTCTATTTATATCCAACACAAGCACAAGCATAGGCACGAACAAGAGGCTCAACATCATTGAGAGCTCTTCTTAGGGTACGGTTGCTTCAGTATTTTGAAAGCCATTAAGAAAATATAAAGTAGTTTAGGCTAAAAGATTTTGAGTAAATACAAAGGTCATTTGATAAACTATGTTTTGAAAAGTAACTTTGAGAGAAATGTCGTTTGGTAAAAAACACATTTGAAAAGCCGTTTGGGTGAGTAATATTAGTTTTTTAATTTTTCTTTGTTTGAAATTGAAAAAAATAATATATGAAAATTTTTAAATATAAATTTTGATGATAATGCTAAAAAAATCAAATATATATATAAATGCTAAAAAAATCAAATATATATTATTTAAAAAAAGACCAAACCTTTCGCTGGTCCGATGAAGGGCGACGATTGCTAGCAAGCCAAATCTGGTACCGGTGGCCGTTGGTCGAGGTCGCTTGACTCCAACGAGGGTCATGCATCCTTAGTGAGGGCCGTTGGAGGTTACCCCACCTTGGGCAACCCAAGCAGTTGGGCAATCTCAACTAACAGCCACTAGCACCAGATTTGGCTCGCCGGCGGCCATAGCCCTTTGCCAGATCGGCGAAGGGTTTTGTCTTCTTCTTTTTTTTCTTTTAAATAATATTATATTTTATTTTTTAGCATTTTTTAGCATTTAAAAAATAATAACGAGGAATTGGAAATTTAAAGAATGGGTAAGGGTAGTTTTGGAAGAAAAAAATGAATTTACGCATTTGATCAAATGTTGAAAGCTCAAAGCTAATTCCTACTAGGATTGGATTTTCAGCATTTCCAATACTGACTTTTACCCAAAAGTTACTTCAAAATGATTGTCTAATGATCGAGCATTTTTTCGAGGGATTTTGAAGGTCGAAAGCTCTTTTGTGAACAGTAAAAAGCAATGGGCCAAAGTTACCACGCAAATCCATTTGAGCACGGCCCTTTTCCTTTCCTATCTATTGACGGTCGCCCTCTCCTACAGCTGGACGCCACCGCTGCTCCACTGCCATGCGACGGCGTTGGCACTCTCCTCATCCTTCAGACACTTGGCAAATCCTGAAATGATGACCTCCACCAATTGATGACGCTCTTCATCGGCAGCTCTCTTCCCGGCCTGCAGAAGACAATTTTCAAGCCAACCAACTTAGTAGTTACTACAATCGACCGAATTTATCATTTTTAAAAATTAGTCATTTTTCAGTATAAACAGAGTGCTATTGTCTAATTATTCGAGAGCGAAAAGAGAGAACAAGTCGTGCAGCACAATGAGCAAATGACTCCTGTCGATCGACCAACATGGAAACGATCGAATAGTGGGCCTCGAATTGCTAGAAAATTCGGATTTTAGGACGTAGAATTACTTTAGCAAAAGGCAGTGCTTTATGCACTTGCGTTAGACCCTATTTTACCAAAAGTACTCGCATAATGACAATATTTTTGAAAAGAAAATCCACTGAATCGATATTGAGAATCAACAAACTTTTCCACAATCCATGGCCTTACGGTTTACAACGGATAACGGGGATGAGGGTTGAGGGTTGATGCGAGCCTTGGAATTCTTCACAGGAAGGTGGGGCGTGTAGCGTTTGTGTGGCGTGTGATGGCCACAACTGGGCGAGGTTTGGTATCTAGGCCTGTCTCACGACTCTGGGTTTGACAAAGGCCAGCGTGCTGCCCAGGGCATGCTCCAGGTCCAGCACTGCCATCAGCTCCACCTCCAGTTGCTAGTAGGCGATAAGGCACAATGGTGGCATTGCCAGCTTCTAGAGCGGCTCTCACTTCGTGACAGCCAGTCAGAGTTATCACCGTGGTTGCGAGCAGGCACCACGTGAGGAAGAAACGAACCTCACGACATTATGGGCTTCCATATGCTCGCAATGAGGCACCACGTGAGGAAGAAAAAAACCGTCTCGATGTTATGGACTTCCATATACTCTCTCTCTCTCAATGAAGATTTATGGTGGATTGGCTCTCTGATTATTGTAGATCTTTATCAAATGGATGGGACATGTACAATAATAGGAGGAGAGATGTGCGGACAAAGGTCATGGGGTGACATTACATCACATGATACGACAATAGGCCATGCCATGTTGCGCAAAAATTTAAATTTCCTATGTACTTTTTTTTTTTTTTCAGTTAACAAATTATTTCAATGGAATTATCTTTCCTTTAAGCAAAAAATTTAGTCATAATTTAATCATATAACATGAAAATTATTAGGGGTGATCAGTTCCCGTTCCGGTCCGATTCCACTTAGGATCCGAGAACTGAATCGGGAGGACTGGTTCTCATTTTTTGGGATTGGGGATCGGACTGGACGGTCCTTGGATGGGGAATCGGACCAATCAACCGGTCCAGTTTAATGGAACCGGCCACTTAGCAAAAAAACTAAAAAAATTTAAAAAAATACGAGAGTTATTACAATTATAGGGTTTATTGTTATTTTTAAGAAATTAAAAAATGTATTTGAAAAAAAAAAGTCAGTTTGGTCCGGTTCTCCCCCGAATTGAGAATTGGACTGAAACCACCGGTTCCATTTTTATGAAACTGGGAATTGGACCGACGCCATTGGGAACCGGACCAAATCGGCTGGTCCGGTCCAATTTGGGCTGTCCGATATGTCCATTCCCAAAAATTATGATTCATCACACCAATAATATTACGACATTCCAATTTTTCACCATTGATTTGATTTTCGTATGTTAAATTCACAAATGGTACATTAATGCATTGATTTGAAAAAAGAGTCAAAACTTCTATGCTTTAAAATGCTTAACAGTTAAGTTGAAAATTTAAAAGAAAAAAAATTCAGTTTTGGATTTAGCAAGTAACAAAACGATGAGGTAAAAAAAGTAAAAAACCTAAGCGGTAATCTCATGTTTGTTTGGGAAAAAAAGGAAAGACAAAATTTTTTCTTAAGAATGACAAGTGAAAATTAGTATGCCTGGAAATTCACACAACAATTATCAGACTACTAATGCCTCCAACCCTATCGTCGGTGACGAGAAAGACGTCCCGACTTGTTGCTACAGGTTCGCCCCCTCTCCCTCCCTCCGCCCCTCTCAGTTCCGCTGTCTCTTACTCTCTCTCTCTCTCTGTCCTCTGCGCCTCGCTCCGCCACGACCAACGTTGAGCTCGAGCCCAATATACCTGGGGCTCATTTGTCATGACAAGACATTTGCATCTCTAATTTAACTAATCATTGTCGATCCACACAGGACATTTCGTCTATGTACACCAGATAAGACTCCGCCTGACGACATCCCAGAGTTCTAAAATCACTCTGAGTCCATGTGATTTGGAACGCAATATATAATCTACTACATTCAAATCAAAGCGCTGCTCCGGCTGGCCGACCGACACCTTTTGGGGTAGGGACTTCGCTTTTAATGTTGACGAATCGTGTCTGCCTCAGCCAATTGCAAAGAGTTGTTTTGCTTTGCCTGAGCTGAACATAAGAGCGCTCAAAAAGTCGTGTCCGCTTTCGAATATCGTGCATTAGCGGAGAATGAGATGGCCTGAAAGCCAAGCGCGTGGGACACGGTTGCTTCAGACTTTAAGGCAGACTAGGCACGAATCCAAGAAGTTATTCGAAGTTCTTCACATGGAAATGAAACTTTGTTACGATCTAATCACTTTATGTTTTCGAATTAAGTATTTAGAATTGCATTGGAAGTACTAAACTTTGTATATGAGATGCAATCAAATCCTAGACCTTTGTATTAGTCAAGTCCTAAATCTTTTTTGAAAGAGGCAATATAAAAAAAGTCTATTTGATGAAGAATACTTAAAATTGATTACATGACATCCATAAATTACAATTTCACTATAAAGTTTTAGGGCTAGGATTCATCGCATTTTTGTTTTTGGATGGAAAATGAAAATTATTGGAGAAAATTGTATTGCGTATCTCTCAAATATTGTACATGTATTAAAAGCCTATTCATAATACAAGAAAGGATGTATAATAGGAAAGAATATACAAAATAATGATTCCTATTCTATATTCCGAATATCTAATCTTACGGATTGATCGGATCAATTAACTCGCAATTAAAATAATCAAAATCAAATCATATCTCATACTCTGATACTCTCCCTCAAGTTGGTGCATGCATGAACGTCAACAATTTGCACTTGAAAGAAAGGAGATCACAAGAAACAACTTTTGTGAATAGGTCTGCGAGTTGGGAATGGCTAGGGACATGAAGAGGTCAAAGTGTGCCATCCTGAATTTTTCATGAACAAGATGGCAATCAATCTCGATGTGTTTGGTACACTCGTGGAAAACTGGATTAGTAACAATGTGGATAGCGGCTTGGTTATAGCAAAAAATCTCGGTAGTGGACAACGGGACCGCAAGATTGGTAAGAAGCATGCAAAGCCATGTAATCTCACAAGCTGCAGATGTCATGGCCCCGTATTCAGCCTCCACTGAAGACCGAGCAAGAATGTGCTGTTTCTTAGAATGCCAAGAAATAATGCAAGAGCCAAGGAGCATACAATAACTAGAAACTGAACGGCGTGTGGATGATCATGCAGCCCAATCGGAATCGGTTTATCCCTGTAATGCAATGGATAAGTCAACCACACACTGGCTCATGAACTGATTAATAGTCCATTCTTTCTCCATGCCTTGGATAGCCTTGGTTCGAATTTAGTTAGCATGGTTTTGACGGGTGATAATGATTATAGCTGGTCACGAGCCATGATCATTGCTCTATCCGCAAAGAGCACAATGGGTTTCGTCACAGGAGATATTCCAAAACCCAAATCAACCGACTCCACATATGCCCCCAAGGGTTCGCGTCAACAACATGATATCATCATGGATCTTGAATTTCATCCACCAAGATCCTGTCCCAACCATGTTGTACACGGAATATGTTGCGGAAGTATGGGCTAATCTGCGTGAACGTTTTTCACCGTCTAATGGTCTTGCATATTCCACCTCAAGTAGAAAATATGCACTCTTCAACAAGGAGAATATGACATCGCTAGGTATTACAATAATTTGCGGCATTATTGGGATGAGCTGAACAATTTGGAACCCTTGCCGGATTGTTCTTACAAGGCAAAGACATCGTTTGTGACGCAACTTGAGAATCGATGACTTTATAAATTCTTAATGGTTTAAACCCGAGGTATTCTAATGTGGTCAATCAAGTTTTGCTCATGACTCTATCACCCACTGTTGCACGGGCTCACTCACTTATTCTTCAAGACGAATCTCAACGCCATGTTCACTCGACTTGCTTAAGTGGCATCCTTAAATTACAATTTCGATATGAGGTTTAGGCTTAATTGTATTTTTTTAATAAAGTTCTAAAATTTAATTAAATCAATTTTATAAGACTCGATTGAACTTATTTAGGACTAAATTGCATGTCTTACGTAAGCTTTAGGATTTAAGATGTGATCTTCCCTAATAAATACATTGAAAATGTGTACTATTTGTCGCGACCCGATTTTTCGGGTTTGTCACCTAAAACTAGGTTGATGGACTACTAAGCCTTTAAGCTTAGCTCGGGCTCTCCCAAGCCCATACCAAATCGCGACTTATGGTTTTAACATGCAAAAGATTATTATCTAGGAGTCGCCACTAATCGGTTTAGGGTAGGTCGATTAGACACCTAAGTAAAATAATGGGAGTATTATTTTACTCCTCCGAACTAGAGATTTTGGGTACGGGGACTTGGTTACACTAGACTATCCTAGTGCCCTTTCGGTACCATTTCTTTTTTTTAATTTTCAAAAAAATGTTTTGCAGGCAGCTTAAATTGATTTTAATTTACCTCCCTAACATGTGAGGTGATCATGTGGGCACGCAAACCACCAATTTAACACTCAATAAAGCAAATAAATAAATTGCAAAACTTACTTCATAGCAACGAAAGCATCTGCAATGTTAGATCAAAATTCACATGCACGATCCTAGATATGATTTTTAATTAACAGGCAATCACTCAATTTTGGTTTTCACTTTATTTAATGAGAATCATGCAATGCATGCTACTAATTTAATCATGAAATGATATGACGTGACGATATGACTTAAACTATATAACATGAATAAGCATGCAATCTATCCTAAAGCATGAAATGAATTTATTCTAAATTTTTTTGTATTTTCCATGAAATTCAAAATTAAAGAAATGCAACAATTAAATATGCAATCTAAATTAATCAAATGTCCTAATTCTAATGACGAGCAATTTCTAACTAAATGGACCTAGCAACAATCACTAGATGACGAAAATTTGATAAACCTAATCATATATGTCTGATTTATTAAACCTACATGCTTTGATGCAAGATTTTGATTTTTTTGATTTTTTGATTTTTTTAGTGTTTTTCCAAGACAAGTAATTATCAAATAAACTTTAAATCTAAACAATCAAGATATTCAACAAATAACAGATTAAAGTAATCGAAAAAATAACCTATTGTCTCATAGGTTAAATTAACAATTACTATAATCCTAAACATCACGACAAAGAGTTCAAAATAATTAAAAATCTGATCCGAAGTCTTACGGATCAAATTAATAATTACAATAATTTGGACAAAATCCCCCGCGGATAATGTCAAAATATGCATAAAATGAACACTGACCCAATGTTACAACTTAAGCAATAATAATAAAAATAAATAAACAAATAAACAAATAAATAAAAAAATAAACCACCTAAGATGGGGACTCAAGGAAGGACAACGATGATGCATTGATGGGCGATCGGACCGGCAGTGGCGACAGGCGGCATTCGCGGCAGTTCGCTGGGAGTAAATGACTGATCGTTGGAGGAGGAGGTAGAGTCGCAAAGACCTTCTCCAGCTTATCTACGCGATCTGACAAACGTTGCACTACATTGTTCAACTCGTTCATTCGACGTCGGAGGGGTGTCATCTCGTCACTCTTTCCTTCGAGCGGCAACTTGGTCATTTCTTCCACCCAATCTGACAAGTATTGCTTGACGAAGAGGATGGAACACTTACAGAGATAGCGAGGGTAGAAAGATACAAAAACATGCGCATGTACAAGTGAGGTTTAACTCCTAAAAATGGAAACTTCAATAATCAAAATAGTAAATAAACTACTCAAAAAATTAGTGAACCTGAAATGCATGAGCAAGCAGGAATGGATGTGTATTCAACACTCATTGAGACAGGCATTCTACAAATTTAAACTTAGAAAACAAAAATGCGATGACAAATGCATTTATTAATGAAAATGCTGATGAATTTGACTAATGCATGACCTAAGCTATTTTGAGATAACTAAGATGTAATGTCAATTCATTCTTTTTTGTGTTTTCTTGTTTATGAGATGAACTCCCTAAATGCAATATGGACACGACTCAGATAATGCTATGATTATATGCACTAATCTAACATGCATCGATGAAGTAACATAAAGTCCTAAACGTCATGCATTGCTATGCTATAATGAATTAACTATATGCAGTGATACGGGATCAATTCCTAAAGCTAGCGATATGATATGCCGAGAATGCTATGACATAAGATAGAACTAATCATGGACTAATCCTAGGATGCAAGTTATATGAAATGCTTTTTCTTTGTATTATATTTATGTTAACGAAAACAGCAAATTATATCCTTGGACCCTATATGTGACATACTGACTTTTGAGAAAGGATTAACCTAAGACAATCTAAGCGAGGAAAGGTGCGATGCCTTCTGGTGGGTATTGGCAAGAGAGTGTAGCCGGTGAAGCTATGGCAGCGAGGATTGACGACCGCTGTTCAATGCCGGAGTTTGCAAAAGGGGCTTGCTGGGGGAACTAGCGGCTCTTGAACGTAATGGCAAGGACGGATGTTAGCTAGAAACGCCACAGACAATCGCCAATGTCGCTAAATGACCACCGGTGCCTAGCTGCTTCGCCAGGAAGCCTGAAAGCTTGCAAGGTCTAGAAGACCTACTGGGATAACTGGCCGTGGCTGGATTCGCTGGACTTCTCGGCCTAGCTGCTGTGCGTGATAGTGAGGGTCATCAGCGACCCGACATCATGTCAGTCACTGCGCTTGGAAGTTGCGGCTGAGCAAGGTGGAGGCGCGGCGAAGCTGATGTCGGCATTGATGAGATGAACGACCACGTCAGGGCAACATCGCGGATAGAGGGTAGGATATGGTGGCTTGGCTTACGGATTGGTGGTGGGCAGCGGAGTGCGGAGGAGAGCAACCGCGGATGAAGATTTTTCTTGAATTGATGATAACCCCCAGACGTTAGACGCCCCTCACAACTTTTTCATCCAAAAAACCTCCTTAACAACCGGGAGATGATATCGCATTTCTATGGAAAAATCTCCCAACAGCCATTGTGGGAAAAGAGATCACATCCGCTGATTTTTATCATCTTCCTTAGGGAAAAATTCAATGGCTCCAAAATCACACAACAACTAATTTTTTGAATTTTGAAAATGAGGATATATTTTTAACAACAAAGATTTTCAAAACCAAATGTTTTATTTTATTTTTTATTTTTATTTTTTATTTTCTGAAAAATAACTTTGATCCTAAATATTATTATTACCTAAATGCAATGCTATGAAATGCTTAATGTAACAAGTAAATAGCATGGTCAAAATTAGGTGTCAACACTATTGCTGTCTCATCACGATAAATATTCTTATCTTTATTATGACATAAATTCAATTATCTTTTTGTTTTATCTCGAAAGAGAGTTAGTAATTGACCTTATGTCTACTCCCATCCTGTATTTATATCCGATGGTAGCACAAGCACAGGCATGAACAAGAGGCTCCGCATCGTTGAGAGCTCTTCTTAGTCGTCGTGAACATTGTGAAAAGCAACGGGCTAAAGTCACCACGCAACTCCACTTGAGCAAAGCTCTCTTCCTTTCCTATTTGTCGACGGTCGCCTTCTCCTGCAGAATTGCGCCGGGAGAGCTCGACCCCACCGCCGCTCCACCGCTGTGCCATGGCATCGGCACTATCCTCATCCTTCAAATACTTGGCAAATTCTGAAATGATGACCTCCACCAATTGATGACGTTCGTCATCGGCAGCTCTCTTCACGGCCTGCAAGAAAAGTTTCAAGCCGACCAACTTAATAATTACTGCAATCGACCGAATTTATCGTTTGTAAAAATCAATCATTTTTCAGTATAAAAAGAGTGCTAATGTCTACATTAGCGAAAAGAGAGAATTTCTCGTGCAACACAATGAACAAACGCCTCCTCTCGATCGACCAACATGGAAATGATCAAGTTGTGGGCCTCGAATACGCCAAAAAATTCGGACTTTAGGATGTAGAACTACTTTAGCAAAAGGCAGTGCTTTATGCACATGCAGGAGAGCCTATTTTTCAGAAAGTACTCACATGACGACAATATCTCTGAATAGAAAATCCACCAAGTTGTTATTGAGAATTAACAAAATTTTCCACAATCCATGGTCTTATGATTTATGGCGGACTACGGGGATAAGGGTTGCCGCGAGTCCTGGAATTCTTCATGGGAAGGCGGCGCATGCAGTGTTTGCCTAGCGTGGGACGGCCATAGCTGGCGAGGTAATTCACAAATGTTACGTCATTGATTTGAAAAAAGAATTGAAACTTCTATGCTTTAAAATGCTTAATAATTAAGTGAAAATTAAAAAAAAAAAAATCATTGTTGGATTTAGCAAGACACAAAACGAAGAGGGAAAGGGGGGGGAACTAAGCGGTAATCTCATGTTTGTTTAGGAACGAAAGGAAAGAAATTTGTTCCTTAAAAATGACAATGGAAAATTAGTGAGCCTAGAAGTTCACACGACAATTATCGGACTATTAATGCCTCCAACCCTGTTGACAACAACGATAAAGATGCCCCCGACTAGTTGCCGCAGGTCCGCCCCTTCTCCCTCGCTCACCCCTCTCAATTCCACTGTCTCTTACTCTCCCTATCCGCTACCCCTCACTCTGCCATGACTAACTTTGAGCTCAAGCCCAATATATTTGGGGCTCATTTGTCATAACGAGACATTTGCTTCTCCAATCTAACTAATCATTGCTGATCCCTCCAATCTAGCTAATCATTGTTGATCCACGCAACACATCTCATCCATGTACATCAGCTCCACCTGACGACAACCCAGAGCTCTAAAATCACTCTGAGCCAATGCAATTTGGGACACGATAAATGATTTACGACATTCAAATCAAAGCGCTGCTCCGGGTGGCCGACCGACACCTTTGGGGGTAGGCACTTTGGCTTTAATGCTCATGAATCATGTCTGCCTCAGCCAATTGCAACGTTGTTTTGCTTTGCCTGAGCTTGAAAATGAGAATATAAAATCAAAAAGTTGTGTCCGCTTTCGAGTTTCGTGCATTAGCTGAGAATGAGATGGCCCGAAAGCCAAGTGTGTAGGGCACGCTTGCTTGCTTTATTATTTAAAGCAGACTAGGCACGAATCTAATCACTTTTACGTTTTAATGGACGTGAGACTTTGTTACGATCTAATCACTTTTAAGTTTTTAAATTAAGCATGGACATGTGTGTTAGAAGTCCTAAACATTTTGTACGAAATGCAATTAGGTCCTAACTTTTAATCGGTCTAGTTAAGTCCTAAATCTTTTTTGAAAGGGGTAATATACAAAGAGTCTATTTGATAAAGAATACCCAAAATGATTTCATGACATTCTTAAATTACAATTTCAATATAAAATTTTAATGATTACGACATCTACCAAAATCTACATCCAAGACCCACTGATTGTGACAAAGGCAAACCGTACAATAGCTGCCTTCCACTGCGGAACCCAAAACCAAAGTGTGACATCTTTAACAAGTACCACCATCATAGACATTTCAAATTGCAATGACTAGAGCCTAAGGATACGTATAGTAACGTTTCTATTCTTAGAAACAATTTTTTTTCAAAAACACTTTTCCATTCCCATTGTTTATAACAGTTTCTGAGTATTTGAAAATATTCAGAAGCTGCACATAATTTCTATTTTCGAAAGAGATGTGCGTTTAATACGACCCCAAATATTTTTTGTTTTTAGAATTTTTTTAATTTTTTTAATAATTTTGTTATATTTTTCTTGATTTCTTTCTTTTTCTTTTCCTTCTCCTTCCTTTCCTTTAAATCAGTGAGGCCAACCTTGTGGTGGTCGAGCAAAGGTTGAGCCTCGCCAAGTACTTCTTCATCCTTGTACATCGGATAACACTCGTCTTGAAGAAGACATTCCTGAACCGTAAGATCACTTCGAGTCAATGCGATTTGAACATGATATACAATGTACTACATTCAGATCGACCGATGCGTTGGGGTTGGGACTTGGCTTTCATGTTGAAGAATCGTAAGAACGGGCAAGTTGCAGAAGTTGTTTACTTTGTGTGAACTGAAAATGAGAGCACTGACAATCGTGTCTGCTTACAAATCTCCCACATTAGCTGAGATGGTCTGAAGCAATGTAGGTGGGGGACCGTTGTTTTGGACCTAAGCAGACCAGGCACGAATCTAACAAGTTGTTGTGAGTTCTTCACATGGAGATAGAAAGTTCAAGTTTTCAAAATAACTATAGAAAAGCACATCGGAAGTTCTAAACCTTATGTACAAAAAGCAATCGAGTCTCAAAATCTTTCAATTGATTCAATTAAATCCCAAATCTTTTTAAATAAGTTCAATCAAAGTCATTTCAATGAATAATACCTAAAATTACCTACATAGCATCCTTTATTACAATTTTGATACAAGGTTTAAGGCTTAATTGATTTTTTTAATAAAGTTCTAGGACTTAATTTAATCAATTGAAAAGTTTAGGAGCCAATTATATTTTCTAATAAAGTTTTAAGATTCGATTGAACTAATTTGAGACTAGATTGCATGTCTTACATAAGGTTTAGGATTTAAGTTTTAGGACTAGATGGGTAGTTATCTATTGGTCTCATTTCTCCTCACCATCCTCTATATAAATCCACACATGCACGAACACAGGCACAAACAGAGGCTCATAATCTTTGGGAGCTCTTCTTAGTCCTTAGGGAACGCTGAAAAGCAACGGGCCAAAGTCACCATGCACCCCAATTTGACGAAGGCTCTCTTCCTTTCCTATTTGTTGACAGTCGCCCTCTCCTGCGAAGCCGCACCTGGAGAGCTCAACGCCACTGCCACTCCACCGCCGTGCGATGGTCTCGGCGGGGCAACCGAGTGCCGCATTGCTTACCAGCAACCGGAGTTGGAGTTCGTGGGGGGCTTGAATGATGTCGTCTACGGAACTCAAAAGCAGCAGGATCCCGCCAGGTGTGGTAGATCCCACCCACGGTACACACCCTGCACTACACCGCCGAACCCGCCACCACGTTGTGGCAGTATATATCTCAGGGTCTGCCCTCGCCATTGATGAACCTTCCAGAATGCGTCTGCTGGTACCCGCTTCCTCTGCTCCAACTTGGTTCCTCCAAACTGTCAATTGTAAGAATTTGCACGTAGATTTGTATGTGTTGAGGATGTTAGTAACTACAAACTGCGATTATAGTTGAACTTATCGGTACGACATATGTATCCTGCATAGGCTTTATAGTTGTGCATATCAATGTACCTATCTTCAAGGGTTGACGCATTTGATTGGAGCGCATGTACAAGTACGACAACGTTTTCAAGCGTCGCGTTTCTCAAGCTAGGTCGACTGTTCTTCTTCCGGGGGAGGCCCAAATATCAACTCAACCCGTCCCAGACAAACCCAAGAGCCAATAGGCTCAACCCAAACCCGATGCAACTAAACCCAGCAGACCCAAAACCCAGCCTAAAGATGGAACTCATGAAATTAGACACGACTTTTCAAGAGGCTTTCCATTTCTCACTGCAAGATCTCCACCACACGAGCAACCGCCCGTTCTTCTTCGCGCATCACCGACAAAAGCCAGAAGGCTGAGAGACAAAGTTCAGCTAGATCAAGCACAAACTTCTAACATCTAATGCTCCAATTGCCACACGTACTGTCCTTGATATCTGATTCCTTCTATCACGTATCATGCTTTCAGAAACAATTCGAACATAGAAGGATACCCTGCTGATGTGGGGGAGGACGAGGACAAAAGTTGTTCGTAGGAATTCACTGCTCGCACGAGAAGGAATGGCATACCGAGGTATCCAAGTGCGGGCTCAAATGATGAAATGAGCAAGCCTGGGCAAGCAATTATGTTCTTGGACATCGCACACTTCACCCAAATTCTATCGACTTTATATGCAATTTTCGAATATCTTTTCAATCTTGGTGGGCCTAAGTAATGAATAATTTTGATTAATCTAATTTTAGGTCGCTTTCCTTAGGGCCTACGTAGGCGAGACCAGCGAGCCTTTTTAAAGTCCAATCCTATCGTTTCCAGCACGCTGTCGGTGACCTACGTTTCGTACCTCCCTCTATAAACCCACAGCAATTAATTTGATATCCTCTGAGTCTGGAACTTGACTCGAGCAAGGCTCTCCTCTATTCTTCTCCGTCGGTACTCACCCTCTCCTTCCCATGCCGAGCTATTACGTAAGACGGTTAATGTTCATGTCAAAAAATTTTAATCAAAATTGCTCAAATGAAGTACATTGTCAAATTGTCAAAATTCTAGGGCTAAATTAGCTATAAAGTTCATAATGAATTGACATAAATACAATAAATTTAGTATGTTTTTAGCAATTTTCCTTTTGTCTCATTTAGTTAGGCAATCCATTTCAAGTGTATTATTAATACTATGCGAAGAGGTTCCTGTCTTCCTCAATCTACTTATGATAATATTTTTAAATTATGTGACATCTTTTTTGTAACATTGAAAAAGTGTATTAAATAGAAGAATTAATGATAGGTAGACTTCACACATGTTGACTCTTAGTAATACCAACGCAAAAGTATACAATATGAGATTTTCACGTGATTCGTTTAGACATATTAGCTTTTAGTTGTTAATATTAGATAAGATTAAGGTGTAGATACAAAATACAACTTTTAATCTAGAAAAAAAAAATTTCCTAGCCTGGCTCCAACTTTTCAGGACTTAAAATCTATGATAGATTCAATTGAGTCCCGAATTTTTTGGAAAAGTGCAATCATAATCCTTTCGAAGAACCACACATAAAATTGCTTAAGTGACATCCTTAAATTAAAATTGCAATACGAGATTTAAGCTTAATCGTATTTTTTAAAATAAAATTATAAGATTTAATTGAATCAATTGAAAATTTTATAGTACTAGATTGAACTAGTTTAGGACTAGATTGCACGTTTTACATAGGGCTGATGATTTAAGGTGTGATCTTCTCGAATAAATACATTGGAAATCTGCAGTATTGTCGGCTTTGTCATGCCGAATAATCTTGGTCTTTATTATAACATAAATATTATCTTTTTGTTTTATCTCGAAAGAGAGTTAGCAATTGATCTTATTTCTACTCACCATCCTCTATTTATATCCAACACAAGCACAAGCATAGGCACGAACAAGAGGCTCAGCATCGTTGAGAGCTCTTCTTAGGGTGCGGTTGCTTCAGTATTTTGAAAGCCATTCAGAAAATATAAAGTAGTTTAGCCTAAAAGATTTTGAGTAAATACAAAGGTCACTTGATAAATTATGTTTTGAGAAGTAACTTTGAAAGAAATGTCGTTTGGTAAAAAACACATTTGAAAAGCCGTTTGGGTGAGTAATATTAGTTTTTTAATTTTTCTTTGTTTGAAATTGAAAAAAAATAATATACGCAACTTTTTAAATATAGCATGGGATGGCCATAGCCGGCGAGGTAATTCACAAAAGTTACGTCATTGATTTGAAAAAAGAATTGAAACTTATATGCTTTAAAATGCTTAATAATTAAGTGAAAAAAAAAATCATTGTTGGATTTAGCAAGAAACAAAACGAAGAGGGAAAAAAGGGGGAAAAAAAACTAAGCGGTAATCTCATGTTTGTTTAGGAACGAAAGGAAAGAAATTTGTTCCTTAAAAATGACAATGGAAAATTAGTGAGCCTACAAGTTCACACAACAATTATCAGACTACTAATGCCTCCAACCCTGTCGGCAACGACGATAAAGATGCCTCCGACTAGTTGCTGCAGGTCCACCCCCTCCCCCTCGCTCACCCCTCTCAATTCCACTGTCTCTTACTCTCCCTGTCCGCTACCCCTCACTCTGCCATGACTAACTTTGAGCTCGAGCCCAATATATTTGGGGCTCATTTGTCATAACGAGACATTTGCTTCTCCAATCTAACTAATCATTGCTGATCCACGCTAAACATCTCATCCTTGTACATCGGCTCCACCTGACGACAACCTAGAGCTCTAAAATCACTCCGAGTCAATGCAATTTGGGACACGACAAATGATTTACGACATTCAAATCAAAGCGCGGGTCCGGCTGGCCGACCGACACCTTTGGGGGTAGGAACTTTGGCTTTAATGCTCATGAATCGTGTCTGCCTTAGCCAATTGCAAGGTTGTTTTGCTTTGCCTAAGCTTGAAAATGAGAATATAAAATCAAAAAGTCGTGTCCGCTTTGGAATCTCGCGCATTAGCTGAGAATGAGATGGCCTGAAAGCCAAGTGCGTGGGGCACGCTTGTTTTAATCTTTAAAGCAGACTAGACACGAATCTAAGAATTTATTGGGAGCTCTTCGCATGGAAATGGAACTTTATTACGATCTAATCACTTATAAGTTTTAAATTAAGTATGGACAAGTGTATTAGAAGTCCTAAACATTTTGTACGAAATGCAATCAGGTCCTGAACCTTTTAATTGATCTAGTTAGGTCCTAAATCTTTTTTGAAAAGGGGAATATACAAAGAGTCTATTTGATAAAAAAATCCCTAAAATGATTTCATGACATCCTTAAATTACAATTTCAATATAAAGTTTTAATGATTACGACATCTACCAAAATTTACATCCAGGCCCTGCTGATTGTGACAAAGGCAAACCGTACAATAGCTGCTTTCCACTGCGGAACCCAAAACCCCCGCTGATTGTGACAAAGGCAAACCGTACAACAGCTGCCTTCCACTGCGGAACCCAAAACCAAAGTGTGACATCTTTAACAAGTACTACCGTCACTGTTGATAGACATTTCAAATTGCGATGGCTAGACCCTAAGAATACGTATGGTAATGTTTATATTCCAAGAAATAGTTTTTTTTTTTTTTTTCAGAGACACTTTTCCATTTTATTTCTGAGAATAGTCTCTAAATATTTGAAGGCGTTTGATAACTGTTCATAATTTCTATTTCTAAAAGAGGTGCATTTAATACGACCCCAAATATTTTTGTGACTTAGAGTTTTTTTAATTTTTTAATAATTTTATTACTTTTTTCTTTTCTTTTCTTTTTTCCTTTTCCTTCCTCTAATCAGTCACGAGACTTTGCCTAGATCTGTTGAGGCCGAGCAATTGTCGGCCAACCATCACCGAGGCGGGCGACTGGCTAGGGGAAGAGAGGAAGAGAAAAAGAAAGAAAAGGACCTTCTTGGTGGTCAAATTTTTTTTTTGGGTCTCTATTCTTAAATTTATTCTATAAAAGGTTGAACAAATAAATTACCAAACACATTTACGTTTTACTTTACTATTCCGTAGAACAAAAAACTAGAAGTATGTGTGCCAAAATGTTAACTTTCGACACCTAAATTTTGACGATCCGATCATTTATTTATTACATAGAAAATTAGGGGTTAATTTTATCCTTGAAAATATTAATTGCATAGGCATATCCAACGAGCTCGAAAAATAAGAATTTGAAAAGATAATTGAATTTTTTGGATAGGGCGATATGAAACAAATATTGCATTAAAAAAGTGAATATTGCGTTTGAAAAAAGATCTTGTGGATATTGATTTTTAAAAAATTAAAAACCCTAATCGGCGCATAAAAAAGTTAAAACGCATGGGTTTTTGCGCCACACGCATCAATACATTTGCAACACTAAATATTACGAGTCTTTTAGGTTGTGTTTGCAGGTTTTTTCGAGGAACCGTCCGACGAACTCAGAAGGTCTAGCAAGGAGCACCGCGTCCTTACCTACCTTGGTGTGTGGCCACGTGTTGCGTTGCACCGCACCCCAACAGCCATGCCTGCAAGTTCTAAAAGTCTACATGATGAAGACACAAAGATGAGCAACAGGCTTCCATAAGCAAAGGAAAAAAAACAAGAGAGTAGGTGCTCAAAGGGGGAGACAAAAAGCACAATAAAAGAAGAGAATCTTTCTCTCTCCTTGGTCTCCGCACAAATGCTTCACCAACGAGCTGCCCAGACTTGGCCCGACGTCTCCAATATTACTCATCAATTCAACGAAGGACGACAAAAAAAAAGATCCAAACGTAGAACGGCTTCAACGTCACGTAAGAACCAGGCCTTCCACTCAAGATTTCCTCCTGCCATCGTTGTTGGTCGCCCACAACACGTCTAGCTGGTCCAACGAACATCAACAACTTCGGATCTTCAACACCCCGAGCCATCACCGTGATCCGTGAAGCCACCGATTCGAGCCCTGCTGTGATGTCGTTCCTGTCCACCCAATACGTCAAATTCTTATTCCTTTTGAGACATAGAAGTGGCCTAAGAGCTTGGTCAAAGTCTTCATTGGAGGCCTAGACTCGCGAAGAGATTTGTATATCGAGAGTTCTCACCTGATTTTGTGACTCATTGCTACACCATGAGCTTTGCCGAGCACCACCCTATTGCCTGCCGATTACGATCCCGATCCAGTTGCACAAAGTCCAAATTTGGAAGTCAATATTTGGAATAGGTAAAAATTTTGATTATTTTAATTTCTGAAAATTCCGTTTCCTTATTTGATATATTCGTTGATGGACCAATTGTCTAAATTAGGGATTGACGGTCCGATTTTTGCGCCCGAACCGACTCGCAATCTCTTGCAAAATCGACAATCCGATCTCATGCCCGAGATTCGTCGATTAATTTTAAAATTGGTCAACCCGATCTCATGCGCGAGATATGGTTAAGCCAATTTTGGATATCAATCTTATCTTTGTTTGATTTCTTTGTCGTGGTATTTGAGTCAATTTTATTTTCGTAGATAAAAAAAATCCAAAAAAATTGAATTAGGATTAGGTTCGTTTTTAGAATATTTCTAGTCTTAGGTTATTTTGCATGTTTAGAATTGCAATCTTATTTCGAATTTTTTAAATAAAATCCAAAAAATGCATTCATTTAGGATGTTAGTTTTTTTCTTTAATTTAAATGGCACGTTTAATTATTTGGCAATTTTAATTCGAATTTCATAAAAGAAAAAAAGAAAAAATTAAAATTAGTGGGCATCCTTGGCATGTCATTGCATCTTAGGTTGATTGCATGTTTAATTTTATTTAGATAGATCTTTTAGATAGATTGCATTTTAGGTTAGAGATTACTTGGTTAAGATAAGATTCTAGTTTAAATTAGGATTTGGCTTAACCTAATTCCTAATACAAATTGAATAGAATCTTAATCTAGTTAGATAATCCTTGCATTTTTCTAATTTCGAATTTCACGGAAAATATAAAAAATGTCTTAGAATAAATTAGTTTTATTCTCTAGGATGGATTGTAGGGAAAAAGAAAAGAAAAAAAGAAAAGAAAGATGTCATAGCGAGTAGGATTAGATTCATTGAAATGCACGTCATTTAGAGATTGCTATTAGATCCATTTAATTAGAAATTACATGTCATTAGAATTAGGTCATTTAGTTAATTTGTTTTATTACATCATATTCTAAATTTATTCTATAAAACAATTTCATGTTGAGATAGATTTAAAATCAATTCAAACAAAATTTTTTTTTTTTAAATTACCAAACGCATTTTGTACTATTTCTCTTCCAGGACCCACCAAAAATGTGGGACAATTAACAAAAACTCAAGTATGTGTTCCCGAAATGTTACCAAATAACACCTAACCGGCCGACCTCCTAATCGACAAGACCCCATGCACACCACACCAACATCGGCAACAACCATCACGCCAGACATAGCTAGTAAATGGAGCTTGATAATTTGTTGAACCAGAGAGAGAGAGAGAGAGAGACTCACACGAGTGATTTAGTATATATATTAGGTTTATCGAACAATTTCTCGAGAGAGTACCTCATACAACACAATAAACAAACAATAACATCGAAAGAAAAAGCTATAAAGCCTCAAGTTGCGTAATAATAGCATTTTTAGGACGTACAACTACTTTCTTGCACATGCATTACACCCAGTATTTTAAAAGCAATCACACGATGACAATACATCTCTGAAAAGAAAATCCACCGGATGATATTTGAGAATTTAACCAGTATTTCCACGGTCCATGGTCTTACCTTTTACCGCGGTTATAAGGGCTGTAGTGAGGGCCAGAATTTGGCTCGGGAACGCACGGCGTGGTGCGTCCCTTCCCTTTACGGCCACAATTGGCGGGCTGGTCCCCATTCCCGGACCCTCCGGTGACGTCTCCAGGTTTGATGTCAAGCTCCGGGTCCAGCACCGCTATCAGCTCCACCTCCGGTTGATGGTAAGCGATAAGGCACTCGCCACTGTGGCACCATCGCGGAATGGTGGCGTTGCCGGCTTCCACAGGGGCTCTCGCTCCGCAGCAGCCGGTCGGAGCTAGCGCCGTGATTGCAAGGAGGCACCACGCGAGGAAGAAACAAATGTCGACTTCCATGAACTCTCTCTCTCTCTCTCTCTCTCTCTCAACGAAGACATATTTATGATTGGCTCTCTGGTTGCTGTAGATCTTTATCAAATGGGTGGGACATGCCTAGTACAGACAAAAGTCATGGGGTGACATTACATCACATGATGCTACAACAGGCTGTGCAATGATGTTGCGCAAAAATCTAAATTTCCATTGGAATGAATTTTTTATCGTTAGAGAATTTAATCATATAACATGAAAATTATGATTCATCATGTCATCTACCTATAATACCTTAACATTCTGATTCCTCGTCATAAATTTGATTTCAGTGTAATCAGATGGTCCGCTAATGCATTAACTTGGAAAAAAAAAAAATAAAGTACATTCCTATACGTAAAAATGCTCAAAAGGTACGTCGAAAATCAACAATTTTCTTCGCAAATTATATCTGGGGGTTCATCTGTCGTAACATTACATTCACATTTCCAATCTGACATTTCCAAACTAACTGATCATCGTCGACTCACGCAAAACGTCTCGTCCATGTACGCCAGATGAGACGCCATCCGCAGAACGATACTCCCAAAGCCCTGAAGTCACTCTGTGCCGATGCAATCCAAAACGCGACATGTTACTACATTCAAATCAAAAGGGCTGCTTCAGCCAACGGATGACTTGGGGGTTACAACTTGGCTTTCATGCTGGCTGATGAATCGTGTTTGCTTGCGGAGTCTCACGCATTAGAGGAGATGGTCCGAAGCTATGTCTATGTGCGCGACGGACTATTGTTTTGGACTTAAGCGGTCAGGCACGAATCTTTCTTGGGAGTTCTCCGCACAAGCATGGAGCAATGCAATGAAAGTTCTGAATTTTGTGTAGGAAATGTAATCAAGTCATATATTTTTGTAATTGGTTTAGTTAAGTCCCGAATCTTTTTTAAGAAGTACGATTAAAGTCTGTTGGATGAACAATACCTAAAATTGCGTACATGGCATCCTTAAATTACAATTTTAGTATGAGTTTTAAGGCTCAATTTTATTTTTCAATAAAGTTATAGGACT
Organism: Eucalyptus marginata; assembly: GCA_014182565.1. NCBI lineage: Eukaryota > Viridiplantae > Streptophyta > Magnoliopsida > Myrtales > Myrtaceae > Eucalyptus > Eucalyptus marginata. The sequence continues at coordinate 30,007,999 of CM024593.1, forward strand.
TACCCAAATCAATTGTTTTCGGACTCGATTGTATTTTTCAATAAAGTTTTAGGACTTGATTGAACTGGTTTAGAATTAGAATGCATTTCTTACATAGGGTTTACAATTTAACGTGTGAGCTTCCCAAATGCATACATTGAAAAGTGCATTATTGCCGGCTTCATCACGACAAATAATTTTGTCTTTATAATAACATAAATTCAATTATTTTTTGTTTTATCTTGACTGATAGTTATCTATTGATCTTATTTCTAGTCACCGTCCTCTATTTATATCCACACAAGCACGAACACAGGCACAAAAGTCCTCCGTCAACACTGCAAAGCAATAACTCTCCCAGCCAACTCCGGGTTTCTCTCTACCATTTCGGTAGTTTCAGTTAACGAAATACAGCTTTCTTCTTCCAGCTCTTCCCTAATTCTACCTGCGATGTGGACGATTCACAGCCAATCTGGTTCCCCTTCCCTGGACGCACTCCTCTCAATCCCAAAACGTTGCAATTATCAGTTGTTTCTCCTACCTTCGCCTCCTTTCTTCCTTCCCGGCTGAACCCTCAATTAGGGTTGGGCTTTGTCTGCTTAGTATTGCCCGATAGCCCCTTCCTCTTGGGCGACCTCTGTTTACCCCAATAGGTCGGGCCTGCTCTCCTGTTCTTTGCCGAGGCCGGATCCCATTGTAAACCCTTGCATGTCATCCTTTCTCGCATTCCCCCAATCTTCAACCCATTTCAGTCGCTCGCTCCCATTTCATCTCCTCTGCCGCGCTACACCACTTTCTTACCAGGCCTGGTAGTGCCCTCCTCCGCTAGCCCGGTTTGGCGAGTTTTAACTCAGCTACTATGCAACGAAGACAGGTATGCTAACTTTACCAACCGTAACTAGGAAAGTACAGAAGGCCTTATTCAGGCCTTAGCACTGAGTCCTGTCTATTGTGAGGTCTCTGACTTGAATTATACTGTGCTATGGTATTTGGATTTCTCCTTCATCGAGCATGTTTAGTTGGAAGTAATATGGCTGAGTTAAATTATGGGGATAGTCGATTGGAGGCGCTGTGTAAGAGCTTGGGTCATCTTTGGTTGGATAGCGATGTTATTGAAGTTACTGATGGCATCTTTGAAGAAAAACTAGCTGAATGTAAGCTCACCTTGCTTGGCAAATTATATTCCAGACCCAATGTCAACTTCTAGGCCTTTATCAATACTATGAAACGGGCATGGAGGACAGAAAATGTATCTTGTACCTTATTAGAACCTAGGTTCTTCTCCTTTTCCTTCAAATCAGCAGTCGAGAAGCAAAGAGTCCTAGATGCTGGCCCGTGGTCGTTTTCCAGCAAACTACTTGTGCTCCGCCAATGCGATCCCGATATTCCAGAAATGTGCTATGATTTCTCTCAATGCCCCTTTTGGGTATACTTGTTTGGCTTACCCTTTGGACGGGTTACACAAACTGTTGTACGGGAGATAGCCTCGAACGTTAACCTGGAAGCAAAAGGTAACGGCACTTAAAAGGTTGGGAAAGCCAGAGTTAACCTGGATTTAGCGACACCTCTTAAAACAGGGGTATCATCAACTTGGGCAGAAAAAAATTATGGATTGAATTTAAATACGAGCGACTCCCACATTATTGCTATTCTTGTGGTCGTATCGAGCACTATGCAACTACCTACAAAGAGATCCCCTACGAGACTACGAGGCTGGAGGAGGATTTACCGAGCAACTTCGGAACCGGCTTCGGGCGAGGAAGTCCGGAAATGAGCCCGTATGGCAAACTCTTTTATGGTAAAGCTACCCCACTCCTTGACAACGCCGCAATGGTTCCGGAGCCATTTTTTGCTACTGATACTCATGCCATCCAGCAGGCCCATATAGTTTCAGTACAGCCTAGTCAGGCTCCTCGCACCCAACAACTCCCGGAGGAAAGTTCATCCCAACACGCGGACCAGTCCCACTATTCTCGGGCCCAATCTATCATGGAAGGAAAAAAACCACAGATGAGAGAGAGCAGCTGTTTAGACGCAAACTCTGCAATCGTTATGTATATTGAACATCATAAAGAAGTAGAAATTGACAAGCAAGGATTACTATTGTAATGGGAGCATTTGAGTGAAATGCAAAGTGTACGGGGGCCAGTATTGAATTGTCGTGTGCTGGTTGAAAGACTCGGTCGCAGTAGTGGCTAGGCCAACTGGACCTATATTCCTTTAGAAACGCCGTCAACATTGTTGCGACCTATTTTTCGGGAGTAAACCACCTAGGGTTTGGCTAATAGATTACTAAGCCTAAACTTAGCTCGGGCTCTCTCAAGTCCATACCAATTCGCGACTTAGGTTCAAGTTTTTAACATGCAAATGATTTTTATCTAAGAGTCGCCACTAATCTATTTTTTGGTGGGTTGATTAGAAACCCAAGTAAAGTAACGGGAGTTTTACTTTACTCCTACGAACCAGAAACTATAGGTATGAGGACTTTGTTACACTAGATCTCTCTAATGCACTTTCGGTACCATTCTTTTATTTTTCAAAAATATTTTTATAGGCAGCTTAAATTGATTTTAAATCTATTTCCCTAATATGTTAAGCGATCATGCGGGTGCGCAATCCACCAATTTAACACCCAGATAAATAATAAATAAATCACAAACTTACCTCAAAGTAACGAAAGCATCTGCAATATTAAATTAAAATCCACATCAACAACCCTAGATATGGTTTCTAATTAACACGCAATTTCATTTTTTCTTTTCACTTAATTAATGACAATCATGCAATATGCAATGCAATATTAACTAAATGACCTAATTCTAATGACATGTAATTTCTAATTAAATGGGCCTAGCAAAAATATTAAATGGCATGCATCTCAATGAATCTAACCCTAATGACGTGCATATGATATTTTTTCTTTTTCCTAAAAGAATGAATTCTATCCTAAATAATGAAACTAATTTAGCCTAAGGCATTTTGTATTTTTTTTATGAAATTCGGAATTAAAACAAAATGTGAAAATTATCTAGCTAGATTAAGATCCTATTCAATTTATATTAGGAATTAGGTTAAACTAAATCCTAATTGAAACTAAAATATTGTCTTAACCCAAATAATCCTAGAATGCAATCTATCTAAAAAATCTATCTAAACTTAAAATTAATTAGGAAGTAAAATTAAACATGCAATCTTACCCTAATATGCAATAACGTGCAAAAGATGCCCTAATCCTATATGATAGATACATGATGGTTTTTTGTTTTTTTATTAATTTAGAAATTAAAATTTAACATGCAAATCAAATAATAATAAACTAACATTCTAAATGAATATGCTTTCTTTATGTTTTCTTTTTCATGATTCAAAATAAAATCCCTATTCTAAACATGCAAAATAAGAAAAGCAAACCTAACTCTAATTTTCCTATTCTTTTTTTAATTTTCGAAATTAACAATCGCCTAATAATTAAACATGCAATTTAAAGTTAAAAAAAAAACTAACAACCTAAGTCAATTGAGTTTTTCTATTTTTATTTAAAATAAAACTTCAATTCTAAACATGCAAACCCTAATTCTAACCTACATCTTTTTGATTGATTAATTTAAATAACACCACAGCAAATCAAGCAACATTGATACAAAAATTGACGAACCATATCTCGCGCATGAGATTGGGTTAGCCAATTTCACATAAATCACGAATTGGATCTCGGGCAGGAGATTGGATTGGCGATTTTCTTAAGTAATTGCAAGTCGCATTTCGGGCGCGAAAATCGGACTAACAATTACTAATTCCCAGGCAATTTCATAACATGAACTCTCAACTTCACATTAAAGGGATAATTACACTAAAAAAACAAATAATATGAAATATCAACAATAATTAAAAAAAAAGAAGATAAATAAACAAAGAAAAAAAAATAAAAATTACCTAATTTTGCTTTTTCTTTTTTTCTTTTTTTTTTCTTTTTTCTTTTTTATTTTCCTAAAAAAAGAAAAATAAA